>JAYESA010000377.1:0-219978 GCA_036927795.1 Iris macrosiphon
AGCCCCACAGGCTCCACTTGACGGGCGATTTTGTGACCGGCTCATCGGAATCCAATTCTGGAAGTTCCGTTGGGTTCGTATCATCGTTCCTGACCTGTTGACACTAAGTTTGACCGATTTAGAGATCTTTGACCCTGACACGCTTTTCGGTGCAAAGTGGCCCACATGTGGACCCCGCTTTGGCCCGAAAATGTCGTTTTTGCCCTTGTGTCCAAATTGGACTCAAGGACAGGCGTTTTTAGCTATTTGATATTTTCTGAATCTAATGGTGATGTTTATTTCAGCAACCGGAGTAGTACCTGCAGATCACACTGAGACCAGAGCTACAGTGGAGCCAGGACCCCAGGCAAGTGTACCTTACCAAACCCTGCAGTATTGTTACATATTTTTCTTGCTTCTTTATAGTGCTGTGCATGCTTAACCTAGGACCGTGTGACGTACTTAGCGTCCGATTATCAGTCGGGTGCCAACACCGTACGCGGTGTTGTGTATTGTCATCTAGAGATGGACATTCGTGACCCTTTATATTCCCGTACTTGTCATACCAAGTACACTTGACCCAGGACACTTGACACTGTTCATGAGACAGGATCTTCCCGAGATATTTGTGGTGATTCTGTATAGGATACAGGACCTGACATTGATATTATATCCCTAGACATTAGATGACTTGTGCATTAGATATGATTGTGCGTGTCATGGACATGAGACGTGTGATTACATTGGGTGGGGAGGTTTTTGTGGTGGCCCATGCAGGTCAACGACTAAATTGTTCGGTTTTAACTTAGAGACCGAGCAAGCCTGCAATAAGAATAGGATAAGTTTCTAGGATCTCATCCACTTGCTTGAAACGTTCTGGATATCTATATCAGATTCGAATTTAAATTCTTGACTCGCATCCTGCCGATTCTTGTGCGCCTCTTATTGTTTATTTTGGTTGCAGAGTTATGGATTCACGAACAAACAACGAGACTCCTGCCAGATCACCACGAGATGATGTGGTAACCAACGGAGATGAAGTGACACCAGTTAGTGAAGGTCCATCATCACAGCAAGCAAGTCAGCATGCCTCGAGAATCCCGGAAGATGACGTTCCACCATCGACGCAGTTGGCTCCACCGACGCCTACCATTCCACAAGGGCAGGCTATGGACGAACAACAGATGTTTCGCATGTTCTATGCGATGATGCAAGCCCAACAGAAGGTTCAGGAAGAAGCCCAGCAAATCCAAGCGGAGAAGTTCATCGACAGATTTAGCTCGGAGCTACGGAGATTAATCAGCCCCACTACAACTACCTTAGACGAGAATGTTCTTGCTACAGCACGACCCATGGAGTGCAACACAAGGATAGAGTCCAGCCAGAAGCGGCCGTATGCACCGGACCAAGCACAACAGGAAAGAGCTGCAAAGCGACCACAGATGAATCCACCACCGAGAGCAGCACCAAGAGCCTTAGTTCTTCCAACTTGTCACTACTGTGGCAAGATAGGCCATATTCAAAAAGAATGCAGACGCAAGTTAGGATTATGCTTGATTTGCGGAAACAGTCAACACTTAGCCAAGGATTGTCTTCAGCATCGAGAGAAAGCATTGATGATTCAACAACCAGCCACATCAGCACCAGCCGGAGCACCACAAGAAGAAGCTACACAAAGACCTCAAGTACACCAGCCACCAGAAGCAACTCCACAGACAATACCTGTCTGTCCATATTGTCGCAAGCGAGGCCATACTGAGGACGAGTGCAGACGAAAAAGGAAAGTATGTTTAGCTTGCGGATCCAGTCAGCATTCACTGAAGGAATGCCCCGAATGTCGAGAAAAAGCGCTAATGTCACCAGCAGCAACGCCAGCCTCTCTAGCATTGGAAGCACCGCCAACGGAAGTTGAAGGAGTCAGACCATCAGCCCCAGGAGGGAATCAGCCGAGGCCACCCTTGGCACCACAAGCCACACTCTTCCAGCAGGCTCAACACCAGCAAAGGAATCAACTGCAAAGACGTGAACAAGCTCCATCGATGACTTTGGAAGACGCGCAGACCCATGGAGTAGCTAATGCGCGTAATTCTTCGTAGTTTTCTGTTTCTAGATTTGTTTTATCTCGTGCCTATTTGTTCGTGGCCCCAGCCCTAACCTATGTAATTTTGAACTTGCTAATAATTTATAACCTAGAATGTTTTTATAATTGATAACTGTAGAGATTATAGAGCCTTTTGTTATTGTGCTTATTTTGTGTTGTTTTGAGAACTTGAATTAAGTGTACCCCCTTTCATCATCATCTAGCATACTTACATTTGTTGTACCACCTTGACTTATGCTGCTAATATAGCCTAGTTTTGCAAGCTTATCCTTTTATCGAGCTTGTTCATGACATCCGTATTAGTGGGTCGACACACTAATACAATTGTCTATTCAGAATCAGTGTATTACGGTCTGATCAACCTTAGTACATTTTGGTTCGCTCTTCGCACGACTACTTTACGTGGATTGAGATATATAGTTGACTAGTATACTTGCCCTCTAGATATGTCTGAGCATATCGTATCTGTTACATAACTGTACTAATACGAGCATGCGAACAAAGGATTACTAGAATAGGATTTCAATCCACAATTGTCTTGACAAATCCTATTTGAATTCGTTAAACGTCTTGACCTTGATACTTCTATTCTCTTACCTCACCCTTGAACTCTTTATTATTGATCTTCGTCTTCCCCTATTTCGGAAAGACAAAACCTCATGCTTGGTATAAGATGGAATTATAGACAGTACTAGATATACCCCACAGGCCGGTCACATTATTGATGACCCCTTTATACATGATTAGGGGAATATCATAGGTGATATGTTGGTGTTAAAGACGTGAGGATCCAATAACATGATTAAATAAGTTGGGGCATAGCTTTATTAGATGTATAGCCTTAGATGAGAGATGGGTAAAATCTAAGTTGGGTAGAGACCGCAATGGTTACTTGAGAGGAATTCTTTGAACCCTACTCCATTTTAATTTCGAGGACGAAATTTTTATAAGTTGGGTAGATTGTAAGCCCCCTGATTTTCAGAATTTTAAATTTGGTTTTTCCCCAATTTATCTGTAATTTTTGGGAATTAAAACCTAGGCGTTGGTAATTAAAGGATTTTTAATTTCGGTCAATCTTTATTAAAATATTATGGAAATAATATTTTAGGGTGTAAAACGGAAAACCGGACATAGGGTAATTTTCCGTGAATTTATTGGACTCCGAAAACCCGTTTAAAGCCCTAGAAACCAATTTAGAAATTAAACCGAATTTAACCCGTGCCAACGCCCGACATCCCCATGAGAGCCGAAGCCCAGCCCAAGGAGCGTTGACCCGTTGACCCAGCCCGAATCCTAGGTCTAACCCTATTCCAATTCCTGTAATGTATAAATACATGATTCCCTAGGTTTTCTCCACAAAAGAAAAAAAAAGAAGAAAACAAATTCCCAATTTCCCAATTTCCCAAAAATCCCTAAATCCCCAAATTACCTAACCCTAACCCTAACCCTAACCCTAATCTATCCGTCGGCTACCCCCCCGCCGGAGCAGCCGACCCCCTGCCGCACGACCACCATCATCACCGCCGTCTCCCTCTGCTCGAGCCCTCGCCGACGACTCCCATCCGCTCAGCCCGTCGACAAATCCCCTCCTCCTTCCTCCTACTCCCTGCTGCCCCCACCGAAACCCTAGCCAACTCTCCACCGCGATCCATCTCCGCCGACTCCCCCTTCTCCATCCTTCCTCCGCCGCCGACCCGAATTCCAGCACCGTCGACACCCTTTCCCTGACCTCCCTCCGGCCTACTGCATCCGCGAGCTCCGGCCAAGCCGCTCCGGCAACAGCCCCGCCCCACCGTGCAGTGCACCCAGTGCGACTCCGACCGTGCAGACCCCTCGAGCCCTCAACCCCGGTCCCTTGTTGACCGGAACCGATCGCTTCCCCCTCCTCTTCCCTTCGTCTCCGGTGACTCCGTCGAAACTCGGCCATCTCGACTCACAGCAGCATCTCCACCTCCCTGTCATTTCCCCGCCGGGTGACCTCGACACCTCCGATCACCACAGCCGACTTCTCGTCGGTTTCCTCTCGCTGGACGATTTCACAGCTCCGGAGAAGCCGCTGAACCACGACCCCGCTGCAAGTCCTGACCCCGCCCGAGAGCGCCGCAGTCTTCTCCCCTCCTCCTCGACGGAATCGACGCAGCAGACACGAGCACAACAAACCCTAGTACCGTGGACACAGATACCCGGACACATCCAGGACACGAAGGAGACCCTCGACACCGAGAATCATCGTTCACGGGGCCCTGTTCAGGTAACCGTTTCTCTCTCCTCGTAATCCCGTTTTTGATTCCGTCAGTTTTATCACGAAGCCTATATGACCCCCTCGGTGCCCGTGCAACTCGCTCGGCGCATCGCGTCCTGTGGTGATCGTACACCGCGATCCAAAAACAGGAAAACCAACACCCCGTTTCACCCCGGAACTGAGTACGCCCCGCCAAACGGGACGACTTGGTCGCGCGCGGTCTTCACAGATACGTGCGCGTCGTCGATACGGACGTGTAGGATTTCGCGGAAGTTGATTTGGATGTGCGTGCACACCGGAATCAACGCGTATCCGCCGACGACATCCCGTATCCGACCTTTCTGGAACACGCCCTAACTTTGTGTACACACGTCGGATCGAGACGAAACTTGCGCCATCGGACTCGTAGCGATACGCTGGTCCTGTGACCCAAGTTTGGTTCGATTCTGAGAACGTTGACGAAATCGCGTGTCGTGAGCCCCACAGGCTCCACTTGACGGGCGATTTTGTGACCGGCTCATCGGAATCCAATTCTGGAAGTTCCGTTGGGTTCGTATCATCGTTCCTGACCTGTTGACACTAAGTTTGACCGATTTAGAGATCTTTGACCCTGACACGCTTTTCGGTGCAAAGTGGCCCACATGTGGACCCCGCTTTGGCCCGAAAATGTCGTTTTTGCCCTTGTGTCCAAATTGGACTCAAGGACAGGCGTTTTTAGCTATTTGATATTTTCTGAATCTAATGGTGATGTTTATTTCAGCAACCGGAGTAGTACCTGCAGATCACACTGAGACCAGAGCTACAGTGGAGCCAGGACCCCAGGCAAGTGTACCTTACCAAACCCTGCAGTATTGTTACATATTTTTCTTGCTTCTTTATAGTGCTGTGCATGCTTAACCTAGGACCGTGTGACGTACTTAGCGTCCGATTATCAGTCGGGTGCCAACACCGTACGCGGTGTTGTGTATTGTCATCTAGAGATGGACATTCGTGACCCTTTATATTCCCGTACTTGTCATACCAAGTACACTTGACCCAGGACACTTGACACTGTTCATGAGACAGGATCTTCCCGAGATATTTGTGGTGATTCTGTATAGGATACAGGACCTGACATTGATATTATATCCCTAGACATTAGATGACTTGTGCATTAGATATGATTGTGCGTGTCATGGACATGAGACGTGTGATTACATTGGGTGGGGAGGTTTTTGTGGTGGCCCATGCAGGTCAACGACTAAATTGTTCGGTTTTAACTTAGAGACCGAGCAAGCCTGCAATAAGAATAGGATAAGTTTCTAGGATCTCATCCACTTGCTTGAAACGTTCTGGATATCTATATCAGATTCGAATTTAAATTCTTGACTCGCATCCTGCCGATTCTTGTGCGCCTCTTATTGTTTATTTTGGTTGCAGAGTTATGGATTCACGAACAAACAACGAGACTCCTGCCAGATCACCACGAGATGATGTGGTAACCAACGGAGATGAAGTGACACCAGTTAGTGAAGGTCCATCATCACAGCAAGCAAGTCAGCATGCCTCGAGAATCCCGGAAGATGACGTTCCACCATCGACGCAGTTGGCTCCACCGACGCCTACCATTCCACAAGGGCAGGCTATGGACGAACAACAGATGTTTCGCATGTTCTATGCGATGATGCAAGCCCAACAGAAGGTTCAGGAAGAAGCCCAGCAAATCCAAGCGGAGAAGTTCATCGACAGATTTAGCTCGGAGCTACGGAGATTAATCAGCCCCACTACAACTACCTTAGACGAGAATGTTCTTGCTACAGCACGACCCATGGAGTGCAACACAAGGATAGAGTCCAGCCAGAAGCGGCCGTATGCACCGGACCAAGCACAACAGGAAAGAGCTGCAAAGCGACCACAGATGAATCCACCACCGAGAGCAGCACCAAGAGCCTTAGTTCTTCCAACTTGTCACTACTGTGGCAAGATAGGCCATATTCAAAAAGAATGCAGACGCAAGTTAGGATTATGCTTGATTTGCGGAAACAGTCAACACTTAGCCAAGGATTGTCTTCAGCATCGAGAGAAAGCATTGATGATTCAACAACCAGCCACATCAGCACCAGCCGGAGCACCACAAGAAGAAGCTACACAAAGACCTCAAGTACACCAGCCACCAGAAGCAACTCCACAGACAATACCTGTCTGTCCATATTGTCGCAAGCGAGGCCATACTGAGGACGAGTGCAGACGAAAAAGGAAAGTATGTTTAGCTTGCGGATCCAGTCAGCATTCACTGAAGGAATGCCCCGAATGTCGAGAAAAAGCGCTAATGTCACCAGCAGCAACGCCAGCCTCTCTAGCATTGGAAGCACCGCCAACGGAAGTTGAAGGAGTCAGACCATCAGCCCCAGGAGGGAATCAGCCGAGGCCACCCTTGGCACCACAAGCCACACTCTTCCAGCAGGCTCAACACCAGCAAAGGAATCAACTGCAAAGACGTGAACAAGCTCCATCGATGACTTTGGAAGACGCGCAGACCCATGGAGTAGCTAATGCGCGTAATTCTTCGTAGTTTTCTGTTTCTAGATTTGTTTTATCTCGTGCCTATTTGTTCGTGGCCCCAGCCCTAACCTATGTAATTTTGAACTTGCTAATAATTTATAACCTAGAATGTTTTTATAATTGATAACTGTAGAGATTATAGAGCCTTTTGTTATTGTGCTTATTTTGTGTTGTTTTGAGAACTTGAATTAAGTGTACCCCCTTTCATCATCATCTAGCATACTTACATTTGTTGTACCACCTTGACTTATGCTGCTAATATAGCCTAGTTTTGCAAGCTTATCCTTTTATCGAGCTTGTTCATGACATCCGTATTAGTGGGTCGACACACTAATACAATTGTCTATTCAGAATCAGTGTATTACGGTCTGATCAACCTTAGTACATTTTGGTTCGCTCTTCGCACGACTACTTTACGTGGATTGAGATATATAGTTGACTAGTATACTTGCCCTCTAGATATGTCTGAGCATATCGTATCTGTTACATAACTGTACTAATACGAGCATGCGAACAAAGGATTACTAGAATAGGATTTCAATCCACAATTGTCTTGACAAATCCTATTTGAATTCGTTAAACGCCTTGACCTTGATACTTCTATTCTCTTACCTCACCCTTGAACTCTTTATTATTGATCTTCGTCTTCCCCTATTTCGGAAAGACAAAACCTCATGCTTGGTATAAGATGGAATTATAGACAGTACTAGATATACCCCACAGGCCGGTCACATTATTGATGACCCCTTTATACATGATTAGGGGAATATCATAGGTGATATGTTGGTGTTAAAGACGTGAGGATCCAATAACATGATTAAATAAGTTGGGGCATAGCTTTATTGGATGTATAGCCTTAGATGAGAGATGGGTAAAATCTAAGTTGGGTAGAGACCGCAATGGTTACTTGAGAGGAATTCTTTGAACCCTACTCCATTTTAATTTCGAGGACGAAATTTTTATAAGTTGGGTAGATTGTAAGCCCCCTGATTTTCAGAATTTTAAATTTGGTTTTTCCCCAATTTATCTGTAATTTTCGGGAATTAAAACCTAGGCGTTGGTAATTAAAGGATTTTTAATTTTGGTCAATCTTTATTAAAATATTATGGAAATAATATTTTAGGGTGTAAAACGGAAAACCGGACATAGGGTAATTTTCCGTGAATTTATTGGACTCCGGAAACCCGTTTAAAGCCCTAGAAACCAATTTAGAAATTAAACCGAATTTAACCCGTGCCAACGCCCGACATCCCCATGAGAGCCGAAGCCCAGCCCAAGGAGCGTTGACCCGTTGACCCAGCCCGAATCCTAGGTCTAACCCTATTCCAATTCCTGTAATGTATAAATACATGATTCCCTAGGTTTTCTCCACAAAAGAAAAAAAAAGAAGAAAACAAATTCCCAAATTCCCAATTTCCCAAAAATCCCTAAATCCCCAAATTACCTAACCCTAACCCTAACCCTAACCCTAATCTATCCGTCGGCTACCCCCCCCGCCGGAGCAGCCGACCCCCTGCCGCACGACCACCATCATCACCGCCGTCTCCCTCTGCTCGAGCCCTCGCCGACGACTCCCATCCGCTCAGCCCGTCGACAAATCCCCTCCTCCTTCCTCCTACTCCCTGCTGCCCCCACCGAAACCCTAGCCAACTCTCCGCCGCGATCCATCTCCGCCGACTCCCCCTTCTCCTTCCTTCCTCCGCCGCCGACCCGAATTCCAGCACCGTCGACACCCTTTCCCTGACCTCCCTCCGGCCTACTGCATCCGCGAGCTCCGGCCAAGCCGCTCCGGCAACAGCCCCGTCCCACCGTGCAGTGCACCCAGTGCGACTCCGACCGTGCAGACCCCTCGAGCCCTCAACCCCGGTCCCTTGTTGACCGGAATCGATCGCTTCCCCCTCCTCTTTCCTTCGTCTCCGGTGACTCCGTCGAAACTCGGCCATCTCGACTCACAGCAGCATCTCCACCTCCCTGTCATTTCCCCGCCGGGTGACCTCGACACCTCCGATCACCACAGCCGACTTCTCGTCGGTTTCCTCTCGCTGGACGATTTCACAGCTCCGGAGAAGCCGCTGAACCACGACCCCGCTGCAAGTCCTGACCCCGCCCGAGAGCGCCGCAGTCTTCTCCCCTCCTCCTCGACGGAATCGACGCAGCAGACACGAGCACAACAAACCCTAGTACCGTGGACACAGATACCCGGACACATCCAGGACACGAAGGAGACCCTCGACACCGAGAATCATCGTTCACGGGGCCCTGTTCAGGTAACCGTTTCTCTCTCCTCGTAATCCCGTTTTTGATTCCGTCAGTTTTATCACGAAGCCTATATGACCCCCTCGGTGCCCGTGCAACTCGCTCGGCGCATCGCGTCCTGTGGTGATCGTACACCGCGATCCAAAAACAGGAAAACCAACACCCCGTTTCACCCCGGAACTGAGTACGCCCCGCCAAACGGGACGACTTGGTCGCGCGCGGTCTTCACAGATACGTGCGCGTCGTCGATACGGACGTGTAGGATTTCGCGAAAGTTGATTTGGATGTGCGTGCACACCGGAATCAACGCGTATCCGCCGACGATATCCCGTATCCGACCTTTCTGGAACACGCCCTAACTTTGTGTACACACGTCGGATCGAGACGAAACTTGCGCCATCGGACTCGTAGCGATACGCTGGTCCTGTGACCCAAGTTTGGTTCGATTCTGAGAACGTTGACGAAATCGCGTGTCGTGAGCCCCACAGGCTCCACTTGACGGGCGATTTTGTGATCGGCTCATCGGAATCCAATTCTGGAAGTTCCGTTGGGTTCGTATCATCGTTCCTGACCTGTTGACACTAAGTTTGACCGATTTAGAGACCTTTGACCCTGACACGCTTTTCGGTGCAAAGTGGCCCACATGTGGACCCCGCTTTGGCCCGGAAATGTCGTTTTTGCCCTTGTGTCCAAATTGGACTCAAGGACAGGCGTTTTTAGCTATTTGATATTTTCTGAATCTAATGGTGATGTTTATTTCAGCAACCGGAGTAGTACCTGCAGATCACACTGAGACCAGAGCTACAGTGGAGCCAGGACCCCAGGCAAGTGTACCTTGCCAAACCCTGCAGTATTGTTACATATTTTTCTTGCTTCTTTATAGTGCTGTGTATGCTTAACCTAGGACCGTGTGACGTACTTAGCGTCCGATTATCAGTCGGGTGCCAACACCGTACGCGGTGTTGTGTATTGTCATATAGAGATGGACATTCGTGACCCTTTATATTCCCGTACTTGTCATACCAAGTACACTTGACCCAGGACACTTGACACTGTTCATGAGACAGGATCTTCCCGAGATATTTGTGGTGATTCTGTATAGGATACAGGACCTGACATTGATATTATATCCCTAGACATTAGATGACTTGTGCATTAGATATGATTGTGCGTGTCATGGACATGAGACGTGTGATTACATTGGGTGGGGAGGTTTTTGTGGTGGCCCATGCAGGTCAACGACTAAATTGTTCGGTTTTAACTTAGAGACCGAGCAAGCCTGCAATAAGAATAGGATAAGTTTCTAGGATCTCATCCACTTGCTTGAAACGTTCTGGATATCTATATCAGATTCGAATTTAAATTCTTGACTCGCATCCTGCCGATTCTTGTGCGCCTCTTATTGTTTATTTTGGTTGCAGAGTTATGGATTCACGAACAAACAACGAGACTCCTGCCAGATCACCACGAGATGATGTGGTAACCAACGGAGATGAAGTGACACCAGTTAGTGAAGGTCCATCATCACAGCAAGCAAGTCAGCATGCCTCGAGAATCCCGGAAGATGACGTTCCACCATCGACGCAGTTGGCTCCACCGACGCCTACCATTCCACAAGGGCAGGCTATGGACGAACAACAGATGTTTCGCATGTTCTATGCGATGATGCAAGCCCAACAGAAGGTTCAGGAAGAAGCCCAGCAAATCCAAGCGGAGAAGTTCATCGACAGATTTAGCTCGGAGCTACGGAGATTAATCAGCCCCACTACAACTACCTTAGACGAGAATGTTCTTGCTACAGCACGACCCATGGAGTGCAACACAAGGATAGAGTCCAGCCAGAAGCGGCCGTATGCACCGGACCAAGCACAACAGGAAAGAGCTGCAAAGCGACCACAGATGAATCCACCACCGAGAGCAGCACCAAGAGCCTTAGTTCTTCCAACTTGTCACTACTGTGGCAAGATAGGCCATATTCAAAAAGAATGCAGACGCAAGTTAGGATTATGCTTGATTTGCGGAAACAGTCAACACTTAGCCAAGGATTGTCTTCAGCATCGAGAGAAAGCATTGATGATTCAACAACCAGCCACATCAGCACCAGCCGGAGCACCACAAGAAGAAGCTACACAAAGACCTCAAGTACACCAGCCACCAGAAGCAACTCCACAGACAATACCTGTCTGTCCATATTGTCGCAAGCGAGGCCATACTGAGGACGAGTGCAGACGAAAAAGGAAAGTATGTTTAGCTTGCGGATCCAGTCAGCATTCACTGAAGGAATGCCCCGAATGTCGAGAACTTTGTATGCTAGAGGACTTAGCAGTTATTAGTAGTCCATGGACATAGCCTATTGTAGTATGGTGGTCCAATCCTTATCCTTGTTTGGTTGCAGGATTGGGCTATTGTACTAAAGATAGGCTATGAACTAAATCGTGTCATAGATGTGACATGCTTAGAGCATGGGGTGGGGAGAACAACAAGTAAGGCATTTGGGCTCCTTTGTACTTTTTTCTTCTGTAACCTGGAAGCTCCGCTGGAGATACGGGCGGTGATGACCCTATATATTATATATTATCAGGCGGCCTCTGCCGTTCAAAAGACGACATGCTTTGTAGGCCCCTGATTCTCCGAGAGAGTCACGCCAATCCCATTTTTAGCCAGATAGCCCACTTGGTGGAAAGTTGTTCTTAAACTGCATTCACATAGATGGTTAGGAGACCCCATTGGATATTTATTTCAGTACTTTATTGGCATGCTTTTATGTATCTTGTTATGTCCCTCTGAGGACTTGGTCCCTTGCCAGGTGTAGATGTTCATGAGTATTCGCAGGAGCGCTGATCCGGACTGGTTACTTATATTTATGAGGAGGTCTTCTCTTCGAGCCCCGTGATTGTTAGTTGATATTCTTATATTGTGTTTGTTGTGTTGCACTTATATATTCGAGTTGGTAGTAGATTTGTCTCCATCCAACTATCATCTTTAGATACTTTGTATTAAGATCTAGTTTTATAGATATTGGTTATTTATTTATATATGATTTTCTATGGATGAGATTTAGACTATACCCTGTGACTTGTGACATATGTACCACTTGTGGATTATGGTTCATAATACATCTTACGCATGTGTTGTGGTTTCTATATATTGGAGTTGCCATATACATGCGGCTGGCATGCTTACGTGTCCTAGTCCTACGTATTTTGGGACTGGGGCGTGACACTAGAAAACCAATAAGATACTGTATCCTAAGATACACAATCAATAGATATGAAAATATCATAGTATGTATATAAAATCAATAATATTTACTATTCCTAACTAAACTAATGCTAAGTGGATACCTTGACTTTGAACCAATGCGGTATTGCATCACTACACACCCATCTTGATACTCAAACCCAATACCTTGAGTATCAATTCAATACCTTGAGTATCCATCAATACCTTGACATTACCTTGGTATCACAAGGTAATGTGAATTCTAATATATACTAACTACCCAATATACTAAACTCTAAACTAACATATATTTAACTAATACACTACTACTAACTATACTAACTACTAACATACTAATATATATATATATATATATATATATATATATATATATATATATATATATATATATATATATATATATATATATATATATATATATATATATATATATATATATATATATATATATATATATATAGTTGTATATATATATATATATACAACTATATATATATATATATTACTGAAATATATATATATATATATATATATATATATATATATATATATATATATATATATATATATATATATATCTAACTACTACTAACAATATATAATTGCATATGTATATCTAATAACAAAGTAACTAGCTACTAAACTACACACAAGCTAACTAACTACTAATAGGTATACATAACTAGCTAGGCTATCAACTAAACTATCAAGGAATTAACTAAGTAAATCAAATGACTAACTAATCCTTACCTGCTCTAGCTGCTACTGGAGTTGCTGCCTGCATACTACTATTGCTACTGTTTTGCTAGCTCGAGCTGCTACTGCAAGCTTGCTGATTTGCTGCTGCTGCTGCCTCTGCAGTGCTTGCTACTGCTTTGCTGCTGCTGATATGCTACACTGCCTGGCTGCACTGCTGTGCTAGCTTCAGCAATATACTGCTGCCTACTCACTGCTTGCTGCTATGTTGCTGTGCATGCTGGCTTAGCTGTACACTGCTTGCTGTGCTACATGTTGCTGTGTTGCTGCTACCTGCTGATTTGCTGTGCAAGCTTTGCTGCATGCTCTTCAACTCCTTGCTGCAGTGCAAGCCCGACCTCCTTCCTAGCACACACACACACACATATCTATAAACACACACACAACTATACACACACACACACACACACACACACACACACACACACATATATATATATATATATATATATATAGACATACATATATACATATCAATATATATATACATAACACTCTCACTCACACACACACATACACACACACACATATATATATACACACACATACATATATACATAACATATTAGAGATACACATATATCATATACAATGACAAATATAATATTCTAATAGCTATAAACAAGATAAATTGAATCTAAAATACAATAAAATAAACACGTTGAGTGCATCGCACCAGTATCACACTAGATCTATGATACGCTTCACACAACCAAATGTACCCCGAAGGGCACGAGCAAGTCTAAAATAATAATTATGAACAATAGGAAGAGTTAAATACATATCTACGTGTCCGTGTCAAAATATGACATGCACAAACTCCCGTGTCAAAAAAAACCCCCAAATCAATCAGTATCTCCAAATTATTGGGATACGGACTACACGTATCCAATTATGGATATGATACTAGCCACACATAATCAAACACATGTCAGTTTGGTCTAATTGACCAATTAATAAACATAAGATGTGTCAATCCCAAAATTTCCCCAAAATTGACAGAAAATATCACATAACTTTCTCCATAGGTCTCCTATGAACCTAATTCCAATTCTTATGGGTAGCCTTAGCATGTGGGGTGGTTCCTAATGATTAAAACATAAATTTAGAGTCTAATTAAAGGAAAAAACTGAATTGTATCTATTGGGAGATAGATTCCCAATAAAACTTCCAAAATGGGTGAAAAGAGCCTTCAACTTGTAGATTCTTGCTCCTTCTTGTAGATCCTTACTTCAATAGCCTCTAATGATGATTTGGAAAGGAATTAGGAAGAACTTTGGGTGGAATTTGATGTAGGAATGAAGAAATTTGGAAGAGAAAATTCTAGATCTAGATTTGAAATAAAAATAAAGAGAGAAATTTCTTCCTCCATTTAAATATGGCCGACCATATTTTTTCTTCCCCAAGATACTATGCAATATCTAAAATACCCCTTGGGGCCTCTCATAAAAAAATAATTAAGTAGGGAAGGTTCTAGTCTAATGGGTTTAACTTAATTAATCCTCCTCCTAATGAATGGACTTATAATTGGGCTCAAATCTAACTAGATTTAAATGTTGGTCCATGGATCTAATCTAAACTAGTTAGGTCCACTAACACAAGTCCAAAATAATATACTAACATCTAACAATAAATAAATAATATAATAAATAATTTACAACATGTACAATATTTAATTAATTATGAAATAACCAAAATATCTTTTTCTAGAAAATGTGGTAGTGACACCTGACGTATTTCTTTGAGCTTCTCCAAAATTTCCTTAGCGGAGAAGCAATTGACTTTCCTTTATCGATTCCTATGTACTTGACTGTCGTGCCATCGACTGTCGCGCCAGACTTAGAATTTGTATTTTGTCTTTTAGTTCTTGTTTTCTTGCTTGCGTACTTTCTTTAAAGTACGTCAATTAGTTGCTCGTGTACTTTCTGTGGAGTATGCCACCCTTGCCTGCTCACGTACTTTCTGTGGAGTACGCCGAGTTTTTCTGCTTGCGTACTTTCTTTAAAGTACGTCAAGTTTGTTTTGTTAGCTGTTGTACGCCAACCTTGCCCGGCCTGGCCCGCGTACTTTTTTTATGCCATGCTTGTTTTGGTTTTTGGCTCTTGTTGCTCGCGTACTTATACGCCAAGCCTTTCTGCCTAATTTCTAAGTGAGCCACCCTTGCCTGCCTACGTGCTTAAGTGAAGTACGTTATTACTTGCCTGCGTGCTTTAATGAAGTACGTAGTTGCTTGCATGCTCGCGTGCTCCTCTGGGGTACGCCACTGCCTGTTTCTTAGCTGTTATACGCTGACCCTGTCTTGCCTAGCCCACGTAATTTCTATAAAGTAAGCCAATGCTTATTTTCTTGGCGGTTGTATGCCACTTACCGGTTTTGTGATTTCTTTTTGCCTTGGGCATATTATTAAGTGATGATATGACTGTTGCCTTATTGATACTTGCATGAGGTTCTTGGCCATAATGTGTGGTACCCAGCATGGACTTGGTATAATTGTGAGCCCTATAGATGTGGCCCGAATTTTTCTTGATGTTTCCTTACTAATTTTATTCTTATATGTTAGATAGGGTAAGGGGCTTAGTTTAACTCAGGGGATGATCTGCAATCCCGGTCCTTGTTTGGTTTAAGGATTGTGGATTGATCTCGTGGGGTTCATGCAGCTCCCTTTTTCGTTTCCTTTATTATTTATTTATTTATTTATTTATTATTATTCATTGATGTATGTGAATACCTGGACCATGATGAGTGGCACTTGAACCTGAACTTGATGATTAGATTTTATAACCCCGGGATCATATTCTTATGCATTGGATAGATACGAGGCGTAGTTTAACATGGGGAATGATATGTAATCTCGGTCCTTATTTCTTTAAGGATTGTGGGTATAATTTTGAAGGGTTCTCGTACTACTCTTATTCCCATCTATCGATATAATAATGTGATAATTTACATGATTGCCTGATATAATTGCTTGATTCATGACTAGTATCTGATTGAACCTGTAAGTGCCTGACTATTATATCTGTGTTGATACTCCTGAATGCACACTGAGTGCTGTCTGACTTGATATGTATATTATGAGCCATCGTACCACATAAATCATGACTTGTGATGTGTGTTATAATCCTTCCATGTACGGATGTAGTAGTTAGACATTGGCATTTTTGTGGTTAGATAGTATTATTTGTTGCATCACACTTGGGTAATTTTAGATTTGAACTCTCTAGAGTGATAATATGGATTCGTATCAAGTGTGCACGTACTTAGAGTACGAAATTTAAGGAGAATGTTCATGTGACCATGACATGGAATTTCACTCACCTAGTGATTAACTAGGCAACTAAATTTGGAGAGCACTGGGAGGGAACGGTATACTGAGATCGTGCCAATGAACCGACACCTAGATATTTGTCATGACTTATTGGGATGACCCCAACAGATACTATATATTATCTACCCTAGCCGAATACAGTATCTAACTTTTATTATTTGATTGACAAGCTTGGCACGGTAACCCTGCGGGGAATCAATGCAGTCTGACAAACCTGTATTATTATCTTAGTTCAGTTGGCTCGTTCAATATGGTATAATCTGAGGATACCTATATTACATTCTGGGATAACCCTGCTATCACATATCAAGCCGTATTATATGCTTGCCCAATTAATAACCTGCTTATGGTTAGAGAAGTGGACTGTTGTGGCATAAAAGTTTAACTCATGTCCTTGTTTGGTTGTTGGGTTGCATTGTTGTGTTACAATGAGACATGGACCGAAGCTATGTTATGATTATAATATCTTTTAGTACTCCCTTGATTATGTATTATGCCTTCTGGTAAGTAGAATTGGGAACATGGACTGTTGTGGCACCAGAGTGCAATCCATGTCCTTTTTTGGTTGTTGATTGCACTAATATGTTATGACGGGCTGTGAACTGAACCTACCATGCAAAATCTTTTAGCTTGACCATAATTAAGGGACGTATTCTATCTTGATGTGGTATGGCACTTCATGTTCTTATTTGGTGAAGGAGTATCGTACCATATCATAGATGGAATATATGTTATTAATTGTTGGCTTATGCATCTCATGCTATAAATCTGGTTTTGCTTCACCACCGCCGTAGACTGTTGGCAGGCATTAAATTTTGCTCACAGTTGGAAGCTCTTCTGTATCGTCCCTACTGTACATCTCAATCAACAGAGAAGCAGGCTTCAGGACTCAGGTGAAGGAAAGACCGTTCTTTCTCCTGAAGCTTTTTATTGGTTGGTCTGTATTAGACCTTCCCATTTATTGTACAGAAGTGAAGACCAATGCTTCTTGGAGCCCTACCCGCCTAGTCGGTTCGCCAGGTAGTTTGGGTATGACCAATTATATGTGGGAAATGCCATCACCAGCTTCAAGTCCAGAGGTGGACTTATTGATGGAGTGAGAGGATGGCGGTACTTCATAATGGGTTGTACTGGGGCGGCCTTTACTGTGCCCGCGACTTCTCTCTCCATGGAGTTGCGCATCCTCCATTCGTACGCCCAGTTTTATGTGGCCATCAATACCTTCCGTCGCAATTTTGATATGTGTGGAAGTTTAGGATGCCTCCACATAAGTCCGCTGGGAAAGAGAAAGTCCCATCAGTTTCCTCTGACGAGGGTGAAGACTCTGTCAATCCAGATGAGTTTTTGCTGGCAGTACCAAGAGGCGTAATACCTCTGCCTGTAGAGCCGCTGGTTATCCTTGGTAAGCGAAGGGCTCCTGTTCTGAAGGAGACTTCCCCTCGCAAGAAAAAGAAGACTGTTAGTGGTCCTGTTAGGACTTCCAGCCATGAGGCTCCTCGGAGTGAGCCTGCTGTTTCCTCTGTTGGGGATGATTCTTTGACTAGAGGTCCTTCGCCTATTAGAGAGGGAACCTCCACAGTTCCGGCTGGCAGTGCCGGAGATTCTTTGCTCGAGGCTGCTGTCGCTGCTACCGCTTCAGGTAGTGGTACGAGATCGCCTTCGAGACTGAGCAAAATAAGATTGCAACCCTTATCCAGACCAGTAACGGGAGTAACTCCTGCCGTGTCTGTAAGTATATCCAGCGATATTCTACCAGGTGAGCCTCGAGTGGATCTTGATGAAGACCTGGAAGAATATTTGCCATTGTCAGTTGGCACACCCCCTTCTCTAGGTATGACAACTCGCTTAGCATCATTAAGAAATGATTTAGCTGTAATGGCTGCAGACGCGACATATATACCATCGGCCATGGGTAAATGTCGTCTTTATGCCTCTTTTAGAAAAATTAACATCATGTTGATATTAACTTTCTTTTGTCTTCTTTTCAGGGGAAGACATCTACGGGGAGGGCAGCGTCGATGCAACTTTTGGCTTTGTTGCAGCTCCTGCCGATGACACAGAGGTGCCCGACTTTGAAGAGAAAATATTTTCGGGTGCCGGCTCGCCCAAAACATCTTTGATATCTCGAGAGGAGGATGAGCCTGTCATTACGACTATGCCTCCTTTGAGTATGCCAGCCACTTCAGCCGTTGTCGGTGTCTCTACCTTTATTGCGCCCTCTACTGAAGCGACGACTGTGACGACACCTTCTGCAGTCGTTCATGGAAGGGGATTCGTTGATATTGTAGCCACTCCCAGCGTCCAATCTGATTTTGCCATGCTGATTGAGCAGTATACTCGTATTTTCTACACCACTTTGAAAACGCTGATATCATTGGTGCTGGAGAAGAATCTAGGTTTTAAGGCTCTGAGGAGGTCCTTCCAGTTTGTGATAGCATCGATCAGAGATTTCAACGACGCTGGAAGAGCTGATACACTGGAGTAGATAGTTAATGGTTTGGAAAAACCCATTAACAATTATTTGTAATTATCCCAGGGCAGCATTGATGACCTGATTCAGGCTGAATATGACTCTTTGACTGCGAGGCTTGTTGGGGAGATGGAAACTCTGAGCAAGTCCATCGAGGCTCAGCAGAAAGAGATGAATGAGGAGCATGCCGCATTAGAGTATGTCATTTCCCAGCTGGCCAAGTGCGAGGCCGAATATGAGAAAGAGGCAGCGAGGGTCCGCCAATTGGAAGACGAACTCGCTAAGGCCAAGGAGAAGGCTCTCTCTTTGTCGGCAGCTCGAGATGTGTTGAATGGTCGAAGGGAAGCATCTCAGCAGAACCTGGCACGTGTGGGTATCGTCCACGCAGATTTTGTACGTTTTCGGTCTGAAATGTCTACCTTGAACAATGAGAAGGCAAGGTTGGAGCGGGCTCGCGCTAACGTCTTGAACTCCATGAATGAGAAGATGGCCGTACTGGCGCAGCAGATCCGTGATTTGACTGCTCCTCCCCAATAATGTACTATTTTATTTCTCTTATAATTTCTCAGAGATAATAAAGATACATTTTTTGACTTTGTGGGCCCATCATTTTAGAATGTGATAGGCTAGGGTGAAAGTGATATCAGAGGTATCATTAACATGATATTCTTTCGTTAAGGTTTTGCTGAATGTAAATCTATTCAGAGTTAACATGAACCTAAAAGAATATAATCCAACTAAATTTGTATACTAAACACTATCAGAGGTATCATTAACATGATAGGTTTACAAATTAGTTAAGGATATCTATTCGGAGGTCACATGAACCTGATATAATATGATCCAGCTAACCTTTGTGCATGGTATCGTCAGAATAAGATCTTTGTCATACTCCGTTAAACGAAGGAGATCCAGTATAGTACTTCTTCGGGAATTTTGAAGTTGATAGTAGCCATTGCCAAATTTCCATTTAGGCTTAGCTAATCTGTAAGCGCCGTTTGCAATCATATAAGAGCCCTCCATTTCTTTATAATTGTTTGTGCAAATTTTGGACATCATACTAGAGGTAATATGGACATAGTATGATACCATATTTGTTAAGGACATCCTACTGGGGGATTTTTGGTGGACCTATCATTTGTTGCGCACGAGAGTACAAATAATAGGTTTGGGACAAGCCCTGCCAGAGGTAATATGGATATGGCAGTTTTTGTGGACTTAACACCACTGGCGTACTTAGAGTTAAGTACGGGTGCTAAGTTGAGATGACAATCGATACCAGAGGTAATATGGATGTGATAATCGATAGCCAAACCAGGAAGGTTTTTCAGAGGTAATATGAACATGACAAACTTTTGAGTTGTAACTCCACTGGGGATGGAGGTATATATTTGCTCAGAGGTAATATGGACATAGCAGTTTTTGTGGACTCAATACCACTGGCGTACTTAGAGTTAAGTACGGGTGCTAAGTTGAGATGACAACCGATATCAGAGATAATATGGACATGATAATCGATAGCCAAAACTCGGATGGTTTGTTCAGAGGTAAAATGAATATGACAAACTCTTGAGTTGGTGGGAAATAAAGAAATGTTCGGACAATGGACGTGAACTCATGTCCAAAAAATCCACTGTAGACTTTAGGAACTCATCATCCTGTATCTTCTTGAGGGAGAAATTTGTCATGTTAAAGTGAAGTCAATTTGCAGTGATCGTCCCTCGTTTACAGATGCAAAGTGACGACTTTGGCATCGATCAACTCCTGGATTTTCCTTTTCAGTACATAACACGCCCTTGTAGGATGATGAATGTACCGATGAAAGAGACAATAATCTGGGTCATCGACTTTGTCCGCCCTCTCAGGATATCTGATGTTGGGTAGCCGAAGTTTGTGTTCCTTCATCAACATATTGAAGATTTCAATAATGTCCTCTTCGTTGAAGAAGAAAGTCCCTTTTGCTCTTCGGGCTCCCGATGCCTGAGTTTTACGGTCTTCCAGGAAGATCGTCATCATTGCATCATCTTCGGACTCAGAGGGAATTCTACCCCCAGACATATCATGGTATTTGTCTACAGAAGCTGATTTAGAAGGACCTGCCTCTGGTTGTACAGGATTAGACTCTGAAGGTTTGGAGTTTGCCAGAGATGTAGTATACCCCAACCCAAAATGAGTTTGTTGACAGTAAGGATTACCATGCAACGGTGTTCGTTTGCCTTTCCCGTAGTTGAGGCCTTGTTACTTCAAATCATAACCCATGTTTTGTATAATCTTTAAAGCCTGTAGGCTATACCTGTGGATTTGTATTTTGCCACCCTCAGACTCGTAAAATTCTTTTTGTACAATCGGTCTACTCTGCATGCGACCGAAGACTATTGGATGCTGGTCGTCGCGAGTTGGAGGAACAATAAAGACAGAATCTTTATGTGGCCCATATGTCATGACGATATTAGATGTTGACGCATCTTCCCACATGATCTTCCCACACTTGGTAGTCAGGGGAACATAATCCTGGTTATGACTCCTGTCTTTGCGTTTTTGGATCAGGAATTCACGCAAGTCAGGATAATTAACAGAAAAAGAAGAAAAAGGCTTGTTCCTCCTGTTTATATCAGTTGGCATGCGGATATTGGGGACCATAATTTTTCCTCTGCCACCCGTATACAGCAGTTCAGCCATCTGAGTAGCAGCTGATCCCCGAGGAGTGTGTCTTTCCGCGAACTGGGCCTTTTTTACGCCGAGGGGCTTCACCTGGCATAATTTGGAACTCCGCTCAGGTTGGCATAAAACTGAGGAGGTCCTCAATCATCCATCAGCTTCTCGCATAATCTGGAGAGAGCGGGCATATTCTTCTCTTGCTGGCGTAAAGGCCGAGAAGTTGAGAAATCTGCCACTTGTTTTCCCTTGCGTAGATTGCAGGGACCATCTGCTTTTCCACGGAGGGATGATGCATTTTTACGCATAGAGCGCGTTTGGATTTTCTGATTTGGCTCTGAGGCATTATCAAAAATTCTGTCTGCCTCGTCACAGACGGGAGACTGAATTTTATGCGCAGGGCACGAAGTAGACTTCTGGACTAGCACTGAGGCATTGCAAAAAGTTTTGTCTACCACGTCACAGACGGGAGACAGAGTTTTATGTGCGGGGCACGGAGTAGACTTCTGGACTAGCACTGAAGCGTTGCCAAAAGTTTTGTCTACCACGTCACAGACGGGAGACTAAATTTTATGCACGGGGCACGGAGGTTGCGAAGCTACAACCTTGTTGGTCGGAGAAACCAGAGAGTCGGCAGGAATGGTAGGGGATGTCCGGGGTATCCAGACCTTACGTAATTTCTTGTTGTCTTGGACAGAGAGAGAGTCCCTGCTCGAAGCATATCTTCGTAGGCGGATTGGTCGAACTGGACGACCAAGGTCTTCTTTATTGATCCTACTGATACTACATCGTGTTGAGCAATTGCTTTCTCGTCAGATGAGAAAGAGGTCCCCAGCAGAGTCGCCATCTTGTGTTTGAAAATAAACGAAAGAAATAAAACAAGGTTTATACGAAACCCTCTCTTTGGTTTACAAACAAGAAGTACAATTAATCCTATACGAGGATGTCAAGTACAAAGTTTAATTTGGGTAAATATTACTATAGGAGTCTGATCTACAGTCGATCACTTTGTCCCTTGGACCACACGATGATGAAGAAGTGCTGTAGAAGACGGAGAAGCTTCAAAGATTGCAAGAGGGAGTGGATACTCGATGCCAAAATCGTCGATCACTGCTCTCTGTCTGTGCTCTGGATTCTTCTCTCTCAAAAATTAATTTCTGACCTTCGACCCTAATTCTTCGACCCCGGACCTCTGTCAATAGAGGTATCTATTTATAAGGTTTTTAGTGATAGTAACCGTCCAGTCGGCGAAGAAGCCGGACAGTGGAGAGTATGGCACTTTTTATGCGACGGTTATAATAACTGTCACCCACGTATAAATGATCTTCTGAATCCGCGTGTGACGCGTGTCCCATGATGAGGTAACGCATATAACCGCTGCGAGGATCACGACATGTAAGCCACGAAGGTAACTGTCCTTTGCGTAGAAAGGGTTGGCGTAGAAGCCAATAACTGTCACTATGGCGTAGAAGCCAAATCGTTGTCAAGTTGGCATAGAAGCCAAGTAGGTGTAGAAGCCTAGTAGGCGTAGAAGCCTGGTGCTGCATGGATAGGTGGCTAGCGTAAAAGATAGCTGATCCTCCTTCCTTAACTGAGATCTTGAGCGTATTCTGGACCAAATAGCCTTATCACGCACAAATGCAAACATAGCCTGAGTTGGCGTATTCTGAGGAGATAGCATTCGGCATACTCCTTATAACTGAAAATAGCCAGGTGGCATATTTCAAGGAGATAGCGTACAACGTGCTCCTATAGCTAAAAATAGCCTGATGGCGTAATATGCAGAGGTGATGATGTGGACGTATTAGCCGTAATTATGGCTCACCCAGTCTTTAAAAATAGAACCAAATCCCGTGCATTAAATGCAGAGATCTGCCCCATCACGCACATTAACTGCAGAGACGTGCCTCGAGCTCTGTACGAAGAGCAGCTTTTGACGTGGCGGTTTGTTTTGTCTTCTGTTGAGCGTAAAAGCTCACATCTGCCTGTATAAAACTAGGCAGCGTATTCCCTTGAACGCGTAAAAGCGACTTGTATCAAGGAAATGTCACTAAACGACGGTCTGGGCCTCTGTGCCGAGCCATCATTACAGCCGTCGTCTGGATAGTTGTGCAGTACTCTTTGTCAGGAGTCAGGTTCACTGTATGATTTGACAGGTTCATTCGAGGAATACGAAGAGTTCCCCGTACAACTTCCCACTGTATAAAAAACGAGTAGTTTTTACGCCAAAGTGGCGATGTAACAACCTTTTTACGCCGAAGCAGCTTGGAAATACTGCATTACGCGGGTTATCCTGGAGCTTATATTTTATGCTGTACTAGCGATGAAGCTCTGTTATACGCCGATGGCTCCGAAGTCATGTTTTACGCTGCCCAGCACTGAAATACTGCTTTACGCGGGTTTTATGCATACTGTGTATAATTTTGCAGCATATTTTTCATGCTTCTACAAGACCCCCTTCAAAGTTTTCAAATTTCTCATAATTTGAAACACTTTGAATGAAGCATGAAACAGTCAAGTCTGACCCTTTCTTCGAGGCTGACTTCTCGGCAGATTTTTGGGGTTTGTTGGGATTCAATGTGTTCTCCTTTGCCTATATAAAGGCTGTTGAGTTGACCTATTCTTCCCACATTTCCTTCACCATACAGAGATGGTTGCCGAGGTTCGTCTTGCTGACTTGAGGAAGAAGAAGATCATGTTCTTCCAGTATGTAAGAAGCCAAAAAAGAAGGCATCTTCGAGCAAATATCCTCTACAACGATGGATTATGGAAGGATATCATAGCTTCCTTTGCTCGGGATGATCAGCAATTTCATATGGTGATTCGTCCAGGAGAGAGGAAGGGTCACATTCGACCACACAGCTTGCAAGCTATATTTTTCCCGTTACGACGGTGGACGAGGGCAGACAAACTGACCCTGTCTTCCAGTATTGAACTGGGTTGGAATCCCAACTCAATCTGTTATGGCATATGGAGGATGGGCTCTTGAATAATTTATACAAGCCCAGTTGTGTATCCTCCCGCCATTAATCATTTTTTTGTTAATCGGTCGCGGAAGCCGACTAACTGCTGAAGAAGACGGATAAAGATCTCCACCAATACGAGAACCTGACAGAACAAACTCTTGGTGTGATCCTAAATCTCCACCAATACGAGAACCTGACAGAACAAACTCTTGGTGTGATCCTAAATGAAAATGAGAAACCCTTTGTAGTATAAGGATTTCCATCATATGTAATCATGAAGATGAAAAAATCCTTTGTAGAATAGATTTTCATCATATGTAATCATGATTAATAAAGTTGTCTTCTTTTACGCATATGATGATTTGCCATATTTTGCTATGATGAAGTCTGAATATGTGTAGCTTCGACATGTCTGAATAACTTTATGCTGACTATGATAAAAAGAGTATCTGGTCTCGTCTCGTCTTTTACGCGTAACTGAAGACGCGTAGAAAACTACTTAGCATTTAAGTCGCATATTTGAACTGTCCTGCTGTTTTGAACGAGGAGTTGCATAGAATTCTAAACTGTCACTTCTCTGATAGGAAAAATTCTTGTTCAGACCATCATCTTCAAGAGTGATTTCTCGAAAATCCCTTGAAACAGGGCGAGAAATGGCTGTCAAAACTGGCCATACATGAACTGTAGAGAAAATCTTTAGACTGGATTTTGGATGAACTTCCAATCGACCCAAGAAGAAGAGTCATTTTCAATGCTGAACTCTATGTGCTTTGGGTACTTGGGATGTTTTGAGACCAAGAAGGAGCATCTTCTGCGTGAACCCTTGTAATTGGCCGTCTTGAGAATTGTTCAGATATACGCATACTCTGGCCTGCGTATTTTAAGATATGCGAAAAGTCATAGATCTGTAGTATAGATGAGCATAAAGTCGTAAGTTTGTAGCCTCTCAAGCGTAAAAGCTGCTGAGCATGAGAGCATCCGGGCGTAAAATTGTAGATTTATAGCCTCTGAAAAGAAAACTTCCGAGCGTGAAGTCGTAGATTTGTCACCTCTGAGCGTAAAAAGCTTTTGAGCGTGAAATCATAGATTTGTAGCCTCTGAGCGTGAAGTCGTAGGTTTGTAGCCTCTCGAGCGTAAAAGCTACCGAGCGTAAAAGCATCCGGGCGTAAAACCATAGAATTATAGCCTCTGAGCGTGAAACCGTAGATTTGTAGCTTCCCGAGCGTAAAAAAAGCTCCTTGGCATAAAATCACGAATCTGCTCTACACGAAAAAAAACTTTTTGAATTCGCTGACTGTCTGCCTTCCCTGAGTAATAGGCTGACGTGGTCCCCAATCATAACCGAATATTAAATATCGGATTTGGTTAGGGATTCGAAGAGTTTATCTGAACTCTATAAATACCCCAAGGCCTTCAGAGAAAAACTTCTCATTTGTCTTTTGCAAAAGAAAAACCTTCGTCTCTTTGAGAACTCTTCTTCGTTTCTTCTCTGAGTACTCTAAGTTTTTAGCAATGGCACCAAAACAATCTTCGACTGCTAAGGGGAAGAAAGCTGCCTTCTCTTCTCGCTCCTCTGCCCAAGCAAGAGTAACTCCCATCGGGCAGGGCGAACCTTGCTCGGAACGAAGTGTCCCACTGTCAAGCTGTGCACCGGGTGTTATAGTTAAAGCTTTTGGGACGACAAAAACGAAGAAAATCCTTCGCACACGTTTGTACGTGAACGTGCTAGGTCATCTTCTGTGCTGAGAGCCTCTTCGAGGAAGATGATGCACAGAGATATTTTATCTTTTACGCCCACATTCCTAATGTGTCAGCGTAAAAACTCCATATTTTTGCAGTCTGGCGTAAAAGCTTTGACTGTCAAAATTTGGCGTATACTACAAAGTTTGGGTGTTACGCTCTGAATGAAAATTCCGGCGTAATAACTCAAACTTTGGCAGTCTGGCATAAAAACACAGACTGTCAAATTTTTGTGTATACTGCCAATCTTGGATTTTACGCCTCAGAATGAGATTTCAGCATAAAAACTCAAGTTTTTACAGTCTTGGCGTAAAAGCACAGACTGTTGATCTTTGGCATAAGCTGCAAGACTGTGAGGTCTAGTATAGAAACTGACATATTTTTTTTGCATTTTGTAGTTAACTTGCAGATACCTCCATTGGCTGAGGTGATGGGTTCTGCTGCTGGGATGCTGAACTCTAATTACCTGGAGGATTTGTCCCATGTGACATTTCCTATTTTCGGACCCCAATATACTGAAGGAAAGGGAAATCTGATATCGTCTCAAGGAGAGCGAATGCTGTTGAGCATGATCAACGGGGAGCCCCTAACACATATAGATGGGGCCAAATATATAAAACTAGCTTTCCTTTTTGGGGATATGATTGATAAACAATCCCAGACAAAGCCCAAGAAGGAAAACTGGGTTTTTACTGTTGGGGGCATGGTAATGTACCTGCCCAGGATGTTGAGAGATTACCCTATCTCGGCATTCTTCCATGCCACGCATCCGAGGAAGATGTTGGGGACTCTGACTCCTAATCTTCACGGCCAGCCGGGGAAGATATTTTATCAGAAAGGATCAGACCAAGGGTTATTTGTAAGCCGCCCTTCCGGCCCGGTCATGCCTTTCAGGGGATTATTTCCGGGAAGCGTCCCGAGTGAAGACACTTCATTGCTCCAACCAGTCCAATTACCGACTTTCTGTAATGACTTCATGGGTCATGAAGGAGTATACCCCAAGGTTAATCCTCGGACCAACGGGTGGGTTAGCCCTGGAAATCTTTGATGGGCTCGTTTAAGTGCCTGGGCCCTGAAGGACTTTCAGACGGAGCTGGAGAGCATTGGTCTGTACGCGGCTGTGAGTGCTACCAGTGTCGGGTTACCTCTCAACCCCAACCTGTTTTTGGCTTTGATGGAGCGATATATCTCGCTCACTGGGACTTTTGCCACTCCACTGGGGGAGTTGGGATTGGCCCTTCACGAAATGGCAGAGATTTCAAGACTGCCAATGAGTGATACTCCTTTTGAAGAGTATGTTCCCACAAACCGGGAGCTGGGGGATACAAACCCTCGGGTGGTGGCAGTGTACCAGGAGCTGATGTGCCACTATTTAGCGTACACCGCCTTCTATAATGAGCCCTATGATTTGGCTCATACCAACAAATGGGCGTCCTATCTCTTCTTTCATCATGCCCGGGATGCTAAGCCAGACAAAGTTGTGGATAGCAGGGATAAGCCTTTGAGCCTTCTGAGCGTGCTTAATGCTCAAGTAGTTGATGATCTCATTGAAGACGCTGGGGCTTCCGATCAAGTTCTCGACGAAGGGATAGGGAGTTATCCTGCAGGCACTAAAGCCTACAGTTATTTGAGGCATTGTCGCAGGCCTCTGTCAAGGGAAGCTCAACTGGCTGGCTTCCTCTCTGTATGGCTGCGCCGATTGGTAGTTGTCATGCCCCAGTCCCAAAATACGTAGGACTAGAACACGTAAGCATGCCAGCCGCATGGATATGGCAACTCCAATATATGGAAACCAAATCCACACGTACGCTGTAATATGAATATCAATCCACAAGTGGTATAAACATATGTCACAAGTCACAGGGTATAATCTAGATCTCATCCATGAAAATCATATAGAAATAAATAACCAATATCCATGGAACTAGATCTCAATAAGAAGTATCTAAGGATGATAGTTGGATGGAAACAAATCCACTACCAACTCAAATGGGAAAAGTAAATACAATATAAGTACAAGACAATCAATCAATATATATAAGTATACCAGCTATCGATCACGGCTCGAAGAGAAGACGTCCACAAAGCATCTACAACCATCCAAATCTGCGCTCCTGCAAATACTCAAGAACAGATATACCTGGCAGCGAACCAGGTCCTCAGAGGGACATAACAAGATACTTAAACACATGCCAATAAAGTACTGAAATAAATATCCAATGGGTCACCTAACCATCTATGTGAATGCAGTTTGAGAATAACTTTCTAACAAGTGGGCTATCTGGCCATAAATAGGATTGGCATGGTTCTCTTGGAGATCCAGGGGCCTACAAAGGCATGTCGTCTTTTGAACGGCGGAGGCCCGCCAAGTAGTATAGGTGTCATCATGACCGCGCATCTCCGGCGGAGCGTACGGGTTACACAAGGAAAGTGCAAAGGAGCCCAAAGGTGATACTTGTTGTTCTCTCCACCCCATGCTCTAAGCATGTCACATCCATGACACGATTTGGTCCATAGCCTATCCTTAGTACCCTAGCCCAATCCTGCAACCAAACAAGGACAAGGATGGGACCACCGTACTACAATAGGCTACGTCCATAGACCTCTAATAACTGCTAAGTCTTCTAGCATGCAAAGTTTCTAACAATAGTTATTCCTAACGCACGGCCCACACGTACAGGAGGCCAACCTGCACGCAAGTCCGTGATCTACATGAGACTCATAACTCGTGTAACAACTGTGTCACGGCCAATGAACCTAAAGATGCTACATGATGATGGGGTAGTCTCATAAACAAGGTCAATGCAAATACATAAATAAAAACATACCGCGAAGACACCGTCGCGCGCATTTTTATATAACAGTTAAAATATATGAAAAGACAGAAAATAAAGATGCATGCAACATATGGAATAAAAATAACAGTACAATGGCAAGGTATACTTGCCTGGCAAGGAAGCTGCAATGTACCCATAACCTGCTCCAGAAATCGCGCGGAACAATCCAATATCCTATGTACATATGATATAATACAATAAAAACATTAGTTATTACACTAGCACGCACAACAATATTTACACTGGACTCAGGGGAGTATACTAGGGGTAAAACTAGTCATCTAACATGGTCAATCATGCGTTGAAATACGGGGTGTCCTAAATTAAATATTGTAGCATAGTTAGTCAAAATAACGTGTGTCTAGGCCAGTACATAATTGTACACAAGATAGCCATCTAGCATGTTCTTAGGATCAACATGGTCAAGGTAATACGGGATAGTCCACGGTGTCCTAGGGTCGTATAGTCCAATTATGTATAGGCAGCATAGTATTTAATTATTTACAATTCATGTACATATCATATATTTATATATTTCTATATAACACCCAATTATTCATACCACTTGAATACATGCACTAAGTATCTATATCAATATATGTCAATAGGTAATATACGTGTACGCGTACATATACGTACACGCATTTGGGTTTACCGACTCAGGGTTTGCAGTCAGCTGACAGTCATAGAGAAATGCTAATACCCTACAGACATATACACCAGCACATACATAACAATAAGAAGGGTGAGGAACAAGTTCGTACCTCGGGGTACATGTACGGAGACGACAGTGAGGTTGACGATGATGAGGGTGATGACGACGATGATGAGGATAATGATTACGACTACTGCGATGATGATGATGAGGGCAATAAATAAGTGATTAGGGTTGGTGTTGGTAGTGATGATGAGGTGTTCATGTTGAGATTGATGATGGGTTGATGGCTGCTGATACACTGATGATTAAGGGTGAGATGGTGACGATGATAATGATGACGATGGCGATACTGGGTGGATGGTAATAGGGTGATGATAATGTGATGATGATGTATTGAGGCGAGGATGATGGTGACAAGGATGATGGTGAGATGATGATGCTAATGAAGGTGATGATGATTATACAAATGGTGGTGACGAGGTGGACTGCTGGAGTCCGGCCAGGGGACTTCTCCGGCGATACATGGTGATGGTGGAGATGATAATGGGGAGTGTGGTGATGGTGTTAGGGATGGTGGTGGTGTGGATGGCACTCCGGCCAGTGGGGGATCTGGCTATTAAGGTGGAGGAGGAGAGGAGTTTGTGATGGTGCTGGTTGTGGAATCCCGTCGTCGGAGACGAGGGTGGTGGCGGCGAGTCGAGGGAAGGAGTGGAGGTAGCTAGGGAAGGAAACGGTGGCTGTTCGACGCTCGGGGAGGAGAAAGAGCAGAAGGTGGCTGCTCATCGAGTCAGGGCGGCTCGGCTTGAGGGGAGTCGACGCCGGTGGGAGACGGGAAGATGAAGTCGGGGCGCTGGAGGCGTGTACAGGGAGATGGAGATGGGGATGGCAGCGTTTGGTGCTGCTCCGGTCGAGTGGTGGAGGAGGTCGAGGCCGTGGAGGATGGCTGGAGTAGAGGAGGAGGAAGGAGCAGAGGTGGTGGTCGTTGAGATGCAGGCGCGGCGGAGGAGATGCTGTGCTGCGGGGAACTGCTCGGTGGGGTGACTCTCTGGAGGGAGGAGGAAAAAATGGTGGCGGTGGTGATGAACCGGAGAAGGAGATGTTGGCGCTCCGGCTGCTCGGGAATGGAGTACAGCTTCTGGGTGCAGCGCCGCTCGGGTTCGGCATCGGGTCATCGACGTTGTGCAGGCGGCGCTGCGGGTTATTGCTCAGTCGGGGGAGATCACCGGAGGAAGGAGTCGGAGAGGAGAGTACTGTGGTATTAATGGAGGTGGTGGTGAGCTGTCGTCGACGGGGTGAAGGACAGGGAACGGTAGAGTGGAAGTCGGGGATGAAGGTTGTGGGTCGTCTACTCCGGCGGGTCTCCGGCGTGGCCCCGGCGGAGGAAGGGAATGATGCACAGGGAGAGGGAGAGGTGAAGTCGGCTAAGAGGAGTTGGGTGTTTTGGGTGATTAAAAGGAAAAAAAGAAAATTATTTATATGTGAAGGAGGTTGGATATTTGACCTAATTCTTGGTCAACATTTGGAAAAGGCCTTAGATTCTATATCTTGGAATTGGACTTGGGCTCACATGGGGGTGTTGGGAGGCTACAATTTGCATTGTTTAAATGCAATGATAGGTTTAAACATACGAGGGCAATGTGCGCGCGTTTGCACATCCAGAAAATTACGGAAAAATCCACCTGAAGGGAAAATTGGGTTTCTTCACGCATTGTCCAGTGGTGGGGATATCTCAACGCATTTTTGCATAAAAGCCCCCCAATAATTGGAAAATTGCACAAAGGCGGAAAATTAGATTTAATTAATTGAACCGAACGCTCACGATATTCCAGAATTAATTAGGAGTTCATGGGATTAGATTTAGGCGGACCACAAGTGTCAAGGCGTAGAGGGGACAGTGTAGAATATTAATAAAATCCGGGTTGCACAAAACTGTCAAGGTTGTGTCTCCAATTCCGATTGGAACGCGCAGGGGTACAAAATTAGAATTTATTTCGAATTAAGAAATAACTTCCGCAACGTTTAATGTGCGGCTAAAATATAGCATCAGAGAGCAATATTATAAATTGCACAAGGATCAGAATAGTAGGTGGGCATGTCTAGGATGTGGTTGTAAAGTTTGTTGGAAGGCAATGGCTAGTGAGGTGCTCCAATTATAGAAGCAACGATAATGTGCGTTACGCGATATAAATTATTTCATAATTAAATAAATGCCGTGTTCTAATTCAAATTGGTTCAAACTAGCCCTAATTTCTCTATATAAGCTAAGTAGCCCTAATTTCAGGTGAGGGGGTTTACAATCTACCCAACTTAAAACAATTTCTTTCTCGAAATTAAACTAGGGTAGGGTATCTCTACCTAACCTTACTTGATCACAGTATAAAGAATTCTCCTTGAGTTAACATGGTAGTTTCTACCCAACTTAGAATTTACCCATCTATCATCTAAGGCTATACATCTAAGAAGGCTATGTCCCAATTTATTTAATCATGTTATTGAATCCTCAAAGTCCTTTAACACCAAACATATCCTCTATGATATGCCCTTAATTATTTATAAAAGATAGACACCAAACGATGTGATTGGCCTATGGAGAATATCTAGTACTATCTATATATCAAACTTATACCGAGCAAGATGTTTCGTCTTTTCGAAATAAGGAAAGACGTAGATCAATAAATAAGAGTTCAAGGGAGAAGTAATAGAATGCAAGTATAGGGATCAAGGCGTTTCAAGGAATCCAAATAGGAATTGCCAAGGCAGTTGTGGACTGAAATCCTATTTGGTAAATCCGTATTCACATGCTCGTATTAGTACAGTTATGTAGCTGATACGATACGCTTAGACATGTCTAGGGCAAGTATATTCGTCTACTAATCACTATATATCTCAATCCACGAAAAATAGTATTGCGGAGGGCGAACCAAGCGCACTAAGGTTAGCTAGGCCTTAATACACTGATCCTAAAATGTATTAGTGTGCGCGCCCACTAATACATATGTAGTGAACAAGCTTGATAAAGAATAAGCTTGCAAAAACTAGGCTATAATAGCGGCATGAGTCAAGGTGGTACAACAATATGAGTACGCGAGATGATGATGAAAGGAGGTACAAATTAATTCAAGTTCACAAAAATAAAAACAAAACAAGCAACAATAATAAGAACTCTACAATCTCTACAGTTATCATACAACCTCCTTGTCTAAGTCGCTAGTCGTCCAAATAGGGGCATGGACCTCTAAATTCTATTGCTTGAATAAACATTGTCGTCTTATGCTATCATACAATTAATGTCATTCAGTTATACTACCATAATGGGAAAAAGACTAGGTGATACTAGGGTATGTGGTGTACTATCCGACTTAAAAATAGTTTAACTACTATTGTATTGCCTTAAGGATACCTACAAAAATAACCTTGCACCTGTACATAGAACAGAAACTCTTATTAGGGTCTCCTATTGCATTATATAGGTAAATGTCATCTTAAGTCTTAATCATAGTGCTCATAGAACAAGCGTCAATCATAGGGATATAAGAGTTACTAGCCGTTAAGGGGAAAGGGATTTAACTCGTATCGAGCTATGGGTACAAATTTCATGATTTAAAGCTAAGGGGTAATCATTAGGTCACAACCTAAGGGACTACGCAAACTATCAAATCCTAACTATCACGCACAAAATTTCAAAGTTCAAATTACCAAGCTATACCCTAGCAACTACATGTCCTAACATAGAATAAGATTACTTGGCCTTCAATCATACGAGTTATGTGGCACGAGTTAAATGATGAAGAAAGAAGAATCATAATTTAGTCGTCACACAATTAGCGAACACTAAGGTTGCAGGGGAACAAGTTATGAAATCAAAAATAGAGGGCTCTAGATAGCATCATGGTTCTCTAAGGGGGTGGCATGCTAGTTGCCATGTTCGGGGTATGATCAAGGGAAAAGGGTTGATTACATTCCTCTAGGCTTCCTAGGGTGCTGTCTACTAATAACAAGACAATGACATAAGTTTATAGTTCTAATATTATCTAACTATGAAGGTTAGGTTCAGTCCTAATTTTTAAATTTTTGGTTTTCTATTGGTTCCTCAATACTAGGATCAAACATCATGGTAAGACTTCTAACTATCTCTAGTAGTGTCTATACTACTCTCAAGTCTTCTTAATACATCACGGGGTAATGGTATACCAATCTAAAGATAAGAAATTCTAGGGTTCACTAGATATTCTAAACTTAGTGGTGTGTCTATATTCTCGTTATATTCTTAATAGGTGTGCTACTCTATTTATCATCCTAATAATAGGGGTTCCTATATTCTAGCAGAAGGCTATACTCTAAGGACTATTAGGGAAGTACAGGAATCAAGCAGGATACAATTGTTCAAATAGAATAGATAGAAAGAAGATGAAACATAGTCAATTGTGGATGAGATCCTATACTCTAGTCCTAGGTGCAGGCTTGTTCGGTACAGTTACCTAACCGAGACAATATGCTCTCGACCTGCATGGGCCACCACAAAAACATGTCACGCCCCAGTCCCAAAATACGTAGGACTAGAACACGTAAGCATGCCAGCCGCATGGATATGGCAACTCCAATATATGGAAATCAAATCCACACGTACGCTGTAATATGAATATCAATCCACAAGTGGTATAAACATATGTCACAAGTCACAGGGTATAATCTAGATCTCATCCATGAAAATCATATAGAAATAAATAACCAATATCCATGGAACTAGATCTCAATAAGAAGTATCTAAGGATGATAGTTGGATGGAAACAAATCCACTACCAACTCAAATGGGAAAAGTAAATACAATATAAGTACAAGACAATCAATCAATATATATAAGTATACCAGCTATCGATCACGGCTCGAAAAGAAGACGTCCACAAAGCATCTACAACCATCCAAATCTGCGCTCCTGCAAATACTCAAGAACAGATACACCTGGCAGCGGACCATGTCCTCAGAGGGACATAACAAGATACTTAAACACATGCCAATAAAGTACTGAAATAAATATCCAATGGGTCACCTAACCATCTATGTGAATGCAGTTTGAGAACAACTTTCTAACAAGTGGGCTATCTGGCCATAAATAGGATTGGCATGGTTCTCTTGGAGATCCAGGGGCCTACAAAGGCACGTCGTCTTTTGAACGGCGGAGGCCCGCCAAGTAGTATAGGTGTCATCATGACCGCGCATCTCCGACGGAGCGTACGGGTTACACAAGGAAAGTGCAAAGGAGCCCAAAGGTGATACTTGTTGTTCTCCCCACCCCATGCTCTAAGCATGTCACATCCATGACACGATTTGGTCCATAGCCTATCCTTAGTACCCTAGCCCAATCCTGCAACCAAACAAGGACAAGGATGGGACCACCGTACTACAATAGGCTACGTCCATAGACCTCTAATAACTGCTAAGTCTTCTAGCATGCAAAGTTTCTAACAGCAGTTATTCCTAACGCACGGCCCACACGTACATGAGGCCAACCTGTACGCAAGTCCGTGATCTACATGAGACTCACAACTCGTGTAACAACTGTGTCACGACTAATGAACCTAAAGATGCTACATGATGATGGGGTAGTCTCATAAACAAGGTCAATGCAAATACATAAATAAAAATATACCGCGACGACACCGTCGCGCGCATTTTTATATAACAGTTAAAATATATGAAAAGACAGAAAATAAAGATGCATGCAACATATGGAATAAAAATAACAGTACAATGGCAAGGTATACTTGCCTGGCAAGGAAGCTGCAATGTACCCATAACCTGCTCCAGAAATCGCGCGGAACAATCCAATATCCTATGTACATATGATATAATACAATAAAAATATTAGTTATTACACTAGCACGCACAACAATATTTACACTGGACTCAGGGGGGTATACTAGGGGTAAAACTAGTCATCTAACATGGTCAATCATGCGTTGAAATACGCGGGTGTCCTAAATTAAATATTGTAGCATAGTTAGTCAAAATAACGTGTGTCTAGGCCAGTACATAATTGTACACAAGACAGCCATCTAGCATGTTCTTAGGATCAATATGGTCAAGGTAATACGGGATAGTCCACGGTGTCTTAGGGTCGTATAGTCCAATTATGTATAGGCAGCATAGTATTTAATTATTTACAATTCATGTACATATCATATATTTATATATTTCTATATAACACCCAATTATTCATACCACTTGAATACATGCACTAAGTATCTATATCAATATATGTCAATGGGTAATATACGTGTACGCGTACATATACGTACACGTATTTGGGTTTACTGACTCAGGGTTTGCAGTCAGCTGACAGTCATAGAGAAATGCTAATACCCTACAGACATATACACCAGCACATACATAACAATAAGAAGGGTGAGGAACAAGTTCGTACCTCGGGGTACGTGTACGGAGACGACAGTGAGGTTGACGATGATGAGGGTGATGACGATGATGATGAGGATGATGATTACGACTACTGCGATGATGATGATAAGGGCAATAAATAAGTGATTAGGGTTGGTGTTGGTAGTGATAATGAGGTGTTCATGTTGAGATTGATGATGGGTTGATGGCTGCTGATACACTGATGATTAAGGGTGAGATGGTGACGATGATAATGATGACGATGGCGATACTGGGTGGATGGTAATAGGGTGATGATAATGTGATGATGATGTATTGAGGCGAGGATGATGGTGACAAGGACAATGGTGAGATGATGATGCTAATGAAGGTGATAATGATTATACAAATGGTGGTGACGAGGTGGACTGCCGAAGTCCGGCCAGGGGACTTCTCCGGCGATACATGGTGATGGTGGAGATGATAATGGGGAGTGTGGTGATGGTGTTAGGGATGATGGTGGTGTGGATGGCACTCCGGCCAGTGGGGGATCTGGCTATTAAGGTGGAGGAGGAGAGGAGTTTGTGATGGTGCTGGTTGTGGAATCCCGTCGTCGGAGACGAGGGTGGTGGCGGCGAGTCGAGGGAAGGAGTGGAGGTAGCTAGTGAAGGAAACGGTGGCTGTTCGACGCTCGGGGAGGAGGAAGAGCAGAAGGTGGCTGCTCATCGAGTCGGGGCGGCTCGGCTTGAGGGGAGTCAACGCCGGTGGAAGACGAGAAGATGAAGTCGGGGCGCTGGAGGCGTGTACAGGGAGATGGAGATGGGGATGGCAGCGTTTGGTGCTGCTCCGGTCGAGTGGTGGAGGAGGTCGAGGCCGTGGAGGATGGCTGGAGTAGAGGAGGAGGAAGGAGCAGAGGTGGTGGTCGTTGAATATTTGACCTAATTCTTGGTCAACATTTGGAAAAGGCCTTAGATTCTATATCTTGGAGTTGGGCTTGGGCTCACATGGGGGTGTTGGGAGGCTACAATTTGCATTGTTTAAATGCAATGATAGGTTTAAACATACGAGGGCGATGTGCGCGCGTTTGTACATCCAGAAAATTACGGAAAAATCCACCTGAAGGGAAAATTGGATTTCTTCACGCATTGTCCAGTGGTGGGGATATCTCAACGCATTTTTGCATAAAAGCCTCCCAATAATTAGAAAATTGCACAAAGGCAAAAAATTGGATTTTATTAATTGAACCGAACGCGCACGATATTCCAGAATTAATTAGGAGTTCATGGGATTAGATTTAGGCGGGCCACAAGTGTCAAGGCATAGAGGGGACAGTGTAGAATATTAATAAAATCCGGGTTGCACAAAACTGTCAAGGTTGTGTCTCCAATTCCGATTGGAACGCGCAGGGGTACAAAATTAGAATTTATTTCGAATTAAGAAATAACTTCCGCGACGTTTATTGTGCGGCTAAAATATAGCATCAGAGAGCAATATTATAAATTGCACAAGGGTCAGAATAGTAGGTGGGCATGTCTAGGATGTGGTTGTAAAGTTTGTTAGAAGGCAATGGCTAGTGAGGTGCTCCAATTATAGAAGCAACGGTAATGTGCGTTACGCGATATAAATTATTTTATAATTAAATAAATACCGTGTTCTAATTTAAATTGGTTCAAACTAGCCCTAATTTCTCTATCTAAGCTAAGTAGCCCTAATTTCAGGTGAGGGGGTTTACAGTAGTACCTGGCATTGCATCTTCGGATCACATTTACTGCAACACCTTATGGCGTGTAGTGCGTCTGGTGTTCGGGGTGAGACTGGGCCTTCTCCCTGCCATGGTATGCCAGATACAAGCTGGCCTGAGGGCCATTACTGATGGGCTGCTTGCCGATGAAACACGGCGTGATAGCTTTCCCAGGGTAGAATTACCGTTTCTGTATTTGTTGGGATGGCTAATTCTTCATAACCCCAGAGTAATGTCTCCCGGTTCTGCCAGTAGTTCGGGGAATAATTTCTTGTTGAATTACAAGAATTCTACCCTGGAACGTGACCACCGTCGTAGACTGTCAACAGGCATTAAATTTTGCTCACAGCTGGAAGCTCTTTTGTATCGTCCCCACTGTACATCTCAATCAACAGGGGAGCAGGCTTCAGGACTCAGGTGAAGGGAAGACCGTTCTTTCTTCTGAAGCTTTTTATTGGTTGGTCTGCATTAGACCTTCCCATTTATTGTACAGAAGTGAAGACCAATGCTTCTTGGAGCCCTACCTGCCTAGTCGGTTCGCCAGGCAGTTTGGGTATGACCAATTACACGTGAGAAATGCCATCACCAGCTTCAAGTCCAGAGGTGGACTTATTGATGGAGCGAGAGGATGGCGGTACTTCATAATGGGTTGTACTGGGGCGGTCTTTACTGTGCCCGTGACTTCTCTCTCCATGGAGTTGCACATCCTCCATTCGTACGCCCAGTTTTATGTGGCCATCAATACCTTCCATCACGATTTTGATATACGTGGGAGTTTTAGGATGCCTCCACATAAGTCCGCTGGGAAAGAGGAAGTCCCATCAGTTTCCTCTGACGAGGATGAAGACTCTGTCAATCCAGATAAGTTTTTGCTGGCAGTACCGAGAGGCGTAATACCTCCTCCTGCAGAGCCTCTAGTTATCCCTGGTAAGTGAAGGGCTCCTGTTCTGAAGGAGACTTCCCCTCGTAAGAAAAAGAAGACTGTTAGTGGTCCTGTCAGGACTTCCAGCCATGAGGCTCCTCGGAGTGAGCCTGCTGTTTCCCCTGTTGGGGATGATTCTTTGACTAGAGGTCCTTCGTCTATTAGAGAAGGAACCTCCAAAGTTCCGGCTGGCAGTGCCAGAGTTTCTTTGCTCGAGGCTGCTACCGCTTCAGGTAGTAGTACGAGATCGCCTTCAAGACTGAGCAAAATAAGATTGCAACCCTTATCCAGACCAGTAACGGGAGTAACTCCTGCCGCGTCTGAAAGTATATCCTGCGAGATTCCACCAGGTGAGCCTCGAGTGGATCTTGATAAAGACCTGGAAGAATATCTGCCATTGTCAGTTGGCACACCCCCTTCTCCAGGTATGATAACTCGCTTAGCATCATTAAGAAATGATTTAGCTGTACTGGCTGCAGACGCGACATATATACCATCGGCCATGAGTAAATATCGTCTTTACGCCTCTTTTAGAAAAATTAACATCATGTTGATATTAACTTTCTCTTGTCTTCTTTTCAGGGGAAGACATCTACGGGGAGGGCAGCGTCGATGCAACTTTTGGCTTTATTGCAGCTCCTATCGATGACACGGAGGTGCCCGACTTTGAAGAGGAAACATTTTCAGGTGCCGGCTCGCCCGAAACAGCTCCGATATCTCGAGAGGAGGATGAGCCTGTCATTACGACTATGCCTCCTTTGAGTATGCCAGCCACTTCAGCCGTTGTCGGTGCCTCTACCTTTGTTGCATCCTCTACTGAAGCGACGACTATGACAAAACCTTCTACAGTCGTTCATGGAAGGAGATTCGCTGATATTGCAGCCACTCCCAGCGTTCAATCTGATTTCGCCATGCTGATTGAGCAGTATACTAGTATTTTCTACACCACTTTGAATACGCTGATATCAATGGTGCTGGAGAAGAATCTAGGTTTTGAGGCTCTGAGGAGGTCCTCCCAGTTTGTGATAGCGTCGATCAGAGATTTCAACGACGTTGGGAGAGCTGATACACTGGAGCAGATAGTTAATGGTTTGGAACAACCCATTAACAATTATTTGTAATTATCCCAGGGCAGCATTAATGACCTGATTCAGGCTGAATATGACTCTTTGACTGCGAGGCTTGTTGGGGAGATGGAAACTCTGAGCAAGTCCATCGAGGCTCAGCAGAAAGAGATGAATGAGGAGCATGCCGCATTGGAGTATGTTATTCCCCAGCTGGCCAAGTGCGAGGCCGAATATGAGAAAGAGGCAGCGAGGGTCCGCCAATTGGAAGACGAACTCGCTAAGGCCTAGGAGAAGGCTCTTTCTTTGTCGGCAGCTCGAGATGTGTTTAATGGCCTAAGGGAAGCATCTCAGCAGAACCTGGCATGTGTGGGTATCGTCCACGCAGATTTTGTACGTTTTCGGTCTGAAATGTCTGCCTTGAACAATGAGGAGGCAAGGTTGGAGCGGGCTCGCGCTAACGTCTTGAACTCCAGGAATGAGAAGATGGCCGCACTGGCGCAGCAGATCCGTGATTTGACTGCTCCTCCCCAATGATGTACTATTTTATTTCTCCTGTAATTTCTCAGAGATAATAAAGACACATTTTCTGACTTTGTGGGCCCATCATTTTAGACTGTGATAGGCTAGGGTGAAAGTGATATCAGAGGTATCATTAACATGATATTCTTTCGTTAAGGTTTTGCTGAATGTAAATCTATTCAAAGTTAACATAAACCTGAAAGAATATAATCCAACTAAATTTGTATACTAAACACTATCAGAGGTATCATTAACATGATAGGTTTACAAGTTAGTTAAGGATATCTATTCGGAGGTCACATGAACCTGATATAATATGATCCAGCTAACCTTTGTGCATGGTATCGTCAGAATAAGATCTTTGTCATACTCCGTTAAATGAAGGAGATCCAGTATAGTACTTCTTCAGGAATTTTGAAGTTGATAGTAGCCATTGCCAAATTTCCATTTAGGCTTAGCTAATATGTAAGCGCCGTTTGCAATCATATAAGAGCCCTCCATTTCTTTATGATTGTTTGCGCAAATTTTGGACATCATACTAGAGGTAATATGGACGTAGTATGATACCATATTTGTTGAGGACATCCCACTGGGGGATTTTTGGTGGACCTATCATTTGTTGCGCACGAGAGTGCAAATAATAGGTTTGGGACAAGCCCTGCCAGAGGTAATATGGACATGGCAGTTTTTGTGGACTTAACACCACTGGCGTACTTAGAGTTAAGTACGGGTGCTAACTAGAGATGACAACCGATATCAGAGGTAATATGGATGTGATAATCTTTAAAGCCTGTGGGCTATACCTGTGGATTTGTATTTTGCCACCCTCAGACTCGCAAAATTCTTCTTGTACAATCGGTCTGCTCCGCATGCGACCGAAGACTATTGGATGCTGGTCGTCGCGAGTTGGAGGAACAATAAAGACAGAATCTTCATGTGGCCCATATGTCATGACGATATTAGATGTTGACGCATCTTCCCACATGATCTCCCTACACTTGGAAGTCAGGGGAACAGAATCCTAGTTATGACTCCTGTCTTTGCGTTTTTGGATCAGGAATTCACGCAAGTCAGGATAATTAACAGAAGAAGAAGAAAAAGGATTGTTCCTCCTATTTACATCAGTTGGCATGCGGATATTGGGGACCATAACTTTTCCCCTGCCACCCGTATACAGCAGTTCAGCCATCTGAGTAGCAGCTAATCCCCGAGGAGTGTGTCTTTCCGCGAACTGGGCCTTCTTTACGCTGAGGGGCTTCACTTGGCGTAATTTGGAACTCCGCTCAGGTTGGCGTAAAACTGAGGAGGTCCTCAATCGGCCATCAGCTTCTCGCATAATCTGGAGAGCGGACAGATTCTTCTCTTGCTGGCGTAAAGGCCGATAAGTTGAGAAATCCGCCACTTGTTTTCCCTTGCACATATTGCAGGGACCATCTGCTTTTCCACGGAGGAAAGATGCATTTTTACGCGCAGAGCGCGTTTGGATTTTCTGATTTGGCGCTAAGGCATTATCAAAAATTATGTCTGCCTCGTCACAGACGGGAGACGGAATTTTACGCGCAGGGCGCGAAGTAGACTTCTGGACTAGCACTGAGGCATTGCCAAAAGTTTTGTCTACCATGTCACAAACGGGAGACAGAGTTTTACGCGCGGGGCGCGAAGTAGACTTCTGGACTAGCACTGAAGCGTTGCCAAAAGTTTTGTCTACCACGTCACAGACGGGAGACTAAATTTTACATGCGGGGCACGGAGGTTGCGAAGCTACAAACTTGTTGGTCGGAGAAACCAGAGAGTCGGCAGGAATGGTAGGGGATGTCCGGGGCATCTAGACCTTACGCAATTTCCTGTTGTCTTGGACAGAGAGAGAGTGAGAGCTACCCCCTGCTCGAAGCATATTTTCGTAGGCGGATTGGTCGAACTGGATGACCAAGGTCTTCTTCATTGATCCTACTAATACTGCATCGTGTTGAATAATTGCTTTCTCGTCAGATGAGAAAGAGGTCCCCAGCAGAGTCGCCATCTTGTGTTTGATAATAAATGAAAGAAATGAAACAAGGTTTATACGAAACCCTCTCTTTGGTTTACAAACAAGAAGTACAATTAATCCTATACGAGGATGTCAAGTACAAAGTTTAATCTGGGTAAATATTACTATAGGAGTCTGATCTGCGGTCGATCACTTTGTCCCTTGGACCACACGATGATGAAGAAGTGCTGTAGAAGACGGAGAAGCTTCAAAGATTGCAAGAGGGAGTGGATACTCGATGCCAAAATCGTCGATCACTGCTCTCTGTCTGTGCTCTGGATTCTTCTCTCTCAAAAATTAATTTCCGACTTCGACCCTAATTCTTCAACCCTGGACCTCTCTCAATAGAGGTATCTATTTATAGGATTTTTAGTGATAGTAACCGTCTAGTCGGCGTATAAGCCGGACAGTGGAGAGTGTGGCACTTTTATGCGGCGGTTATAATAACTGCCACCCACGTATAAATGATCTTCTGAATCCACATGTGATGCGTGTCCTATGATGAGGTAACACGTATAACCGCTGCGAGGATCACGGCATATAAGCCACGTAGGTAACTGCCCCTTGCGTAGAAAGGGTTGGCGTAGAAGCCAATAACTGTCACTATGGCGTAGAAGCCAAATTGTTGTCAAGTTGGCGTAGAAGCCAAGTAGACGTAGAAGCCCAGTAGGTCTAGAAGCCTGGTGCTGCATGGATAGGTGGCTAGCGTAAAAGATAGCTGATCCTCCTTCCTTAACTGAGGTCTTGAGCGTATTCTGGACCAAATAGCCTTATCACACACAAATGCAAATATAGCCTGAGTTGGCGTATTTCGAGGAGATAGCATACGACGTACTCCTTATAACTGAAAATAGCCAGGTGGCATATTTCAAGGAGATAGCGTACATCGTGCTCCTATAGCTGAAAATAGCCTGATGGCGTAATATGCAGAGGTGATGATGTGGACGTATTAGCCGTAATTATGGCTCACCCAGTTTTTGAAAATAGAACCAAATCCCATGCATTAAATGCAGAGATCTGCCCCTATCACGCGCATTAACTGCAGAGACGTGCCTCGAGCTCTGTACGAAGAGCAGCTTTTGACGTGACAGTTTGTTTTGTCTTTTGCTGAGCGTAAAAGCTCACATCTGCCTGTATAAAACTAGGCAGCGTATTCCCTTGAACGCGTAAAAGTGACTTGTATCAAGGAAATGTCACTAAACGACTGTCTGGGCCTCTGTGCCGAGCCATTATTACAGCCGTCGTCTGGATAGTTGTGCAGTACTCTTTGTCAGGAGTCAGGTTCACTGTATGATCTGACAGGTTCATTCGAGGAATACGAAGAGTTCTCCGTACAACTTCCCACTGTATAAAAAGCGAGTAGGTTTTACGCCAAAGTGGAGATGTAACAACCTTTTTACGCCGAAGCAGCTTGGAAATACTGCATTACGCTGGTTGTCCTGGAGCTTATATTTTACGCTGTACTAGCGATGAAGCTCTGTTGTACGCCGATGGCTCTGAAGTCATGTTTTACGTCGCCCAGCACTGAAATACTGTTTTACGCGGGTTTTATGCATACTGCGTATAATTCTGCCGCATATTTTTTATGCTTCTACACTATTTTTAGGCTGTACTAGCCTCTAGCCATGTTCTTAGGTTCATATATATATATATATGATACTTGTCATACTAGCCTATACCATGTATCAGGATACCTTGTATCAATATCACTATATACCTACATTAGTTATTAACACTAAGTATTCTTATATATATAACTTGTATACATACTAGTTATACTACTACCTAGTGTTATCCTAGTGTATATTGAATATAATGCCTCGCTCCGCGTCGGCATTATGTATCAATGTGAGTGGGCAGAACTTCGTTCTCTGATTCTTGCACGCCTTAATAAAATCTGAGTTTTTGCTTGCTTATTTTCATAAGAGAATGATAGAACTTGCCTTGCATGCTAATAAACGAAACTCACCTAGCTTGTCTAAAAGTATGTGTTTGCATGAACATGTTCCACTATCGCCTATGCTCTGAGAGAACCAAATCGTGTGCCTGAATATGTTCAAATGATAAGGCGGCTTGCCCCGCAACAAGAATATAGTCTGATGGTTTGTCTCATCTGTATACTAGAGTTTATTTGATAGTGTTTTATGCATTCGCATCGGTCGGACAATGGCTATTTGGTGGAAAGCAACCATGCGTCACGGTTGCTACAGAGATAGTAGAAAGCAACGCATGTGTCACGGCTGCCGAAAGCATCAGATAAATGAGTCATTTGTAAGCTGGACTAACCGCTGCCGGTCCTGAGTTACTCGGGGACCGCACTGCATATAAGCTAGTTCATTGTGTTAGCTTGGATAGAGGACTGCCCCTAAGATGTGCATGTGTGTCTAACTATGCATTTGTCCCTAGAGTCTCACAAGACACGCTGTGCACACCCTGAAATAGAACAACGACTTGTCTTGCTTGCTTGCTTAATATCGCATATGAAACTCTGTTTGTAAAGATATTTCTAAAATAATATAATATGACTCTGCTATCAAACTGCATGAAATAAATATAGGTAAAACTAGAAAGATCACTAGCAATGTAATATTTTATAACATGATTACTTAATGTTGGTTTTAGTGAATACTTGTTTATGTTCAGTTGTTTTATCTCACCAGTACTTCTAAAAGTGCTAACCCACCAATAGTTTACTTGCTTGCAGGTACTAGATCGGCCGAGGGAATGATAGGCGTGAATCAATCCCGAAGACCCAGAATTCTAGTTTCAATTGCCCCGAGTTGATATCGTATAAAGGGGCATAATTTATGGAACGAATGCTTTTGCTAAGGGAACCCAAGTCCCTCAAATTGCCCCGAATACTCAGTTGGCTAAATGCATTACATTGGAACAATATCCCTCTGCTGGTTACTCGATTGATGCGATGATAGCCAAACACAACTTAAATGATGAAGTCTTGTGCGGGCGCAACCCCAGGCTTGCACGGCATCACGTCCCGGTATCGTACGGGCCATTCCTTGCACCCACAAAAAAAGTGTCGAGGCACGGTGATTCGCGTTCGATGTGCCGAGGTACGGTAATTCGGGTCCGGTTCCCTACATCGGGGGCGGAGCGGTGGTCCAGGCGGCCCCTTTGGGCTGGGGCGTGACATAATGGTATTAGAGCCGAATCAATTCTTGGCCCAATCCATTGCTATGACTCTGAGATATGCTCGATATGGTATTGCAAAAGAGCGTTCCATACAATAAGTCCATAGGTATTCTCAAAGTATAAATGTTTTTTGGACTTAAATTGCTTGATTGTTTCGATTGAGTACGACGAGGGATGGCACTATCGCTACTCGGAATATCGAGAAGTTTATCCTTGAAGTTTCGAGGATGAAACTTTTTGTTGGTTGGTAAGTATGTAATGCCCCGCTCCGCGTCGGCATTATATATCAATGTGAGTGGGCAGAACTTCGTTCTCTGATTCTTGCATGCCTTAATAAAATCTGAGTTTTTGCTTCCTTGTTTTCATAAGAGAATGATATAACATGCCTTGCATGCTAATAAACGAAACTCACCTAGCTTGTCTAAAAGTATGTGTTTGCATGAACATGTTCCACTATCGCCTATGCTACGAGAGAACCAAATCGTGTGCCTGAATGTGTTCAAATGATAAGACGGCTTGCCCCGCAACAAGAATATAGTCTGATGGTTTATCTCATCTGCATACTAGAGTTTATTTGATAGTGTTTCATGCATTCGCATCGGTCAGACAATGGCTATTTGGTGGAAAGCAACCATGCTTCATGGCTGCTACAGAGATAGTGGAAAGCAACGCATGTGTCACGGCTGCCGATAGCATCAGATAAATGAGTCATTGGTAAGCTGGACTAACCGCTGCCGATCCTGAGTTACTCGGGGACCGCACTGCATATAAGCTAGTTTATTGTGTTGTCTTGGATAGAGGACTGCCCCTAAGATATGCATGTGTGTCTAGTTATGCATTTGTCCCTAGAGTCTCACAAGACACGCTGCGCACACCCTGAAACAGAATAACAGTTTGTCTTGCTTGCTTGCTTAATATCGCATATGAAACTCTGTTTTTAAAGATGTTTCCAAAATAATCTAATATGACTCTGCTATCGAACTGTATGAAATGAACATAGGTAAAACTAGAAAGATCACTAGTAATGTAATATTTTATAACATGATTACTTAGTGTTGGTTTTAGTGAATGCTTGTTTCTGTTCAGTTCTTTTATCTCACCAGTACTTATAAAAGTGTTGACCCACCAACAGTTTACTTGCTTGCAGGTACTGGATCGGCCGAGGGAGCGATAGGCGTGCCTCAATCTCGAAGATCCAAAATTCTAGTTTCGATTGCCCCGAGTTGCTATCGTATAAAGGGGCATAATGTATGGAACGAATGCCTTTTCTAAGGGAACCCAAGTCCCTCGAATTGCCCCGAATACTCAGTTGGCTAAATGTATTACATTACAACAATATCCCTCAGCTGCTTACTCGATTGATGCGATGATAGCCAAACATAACTTAAACGATAAAGCCTTGTGCGGGTGCAATTCTAGGCTCGCACGACATCACATCCCGGTATCGAACGGGCCATTCCTCGTACCCGCGAGAAAAGTGCCGAGGCACGGTGATTCTCGTCCGGTGCGCTGAGGTGCGGTGATTTGCGTCCGGTTTTCCACATCGAGGGCGGAGCGGTGGTCCAGGCGGCCCCTCGGGGCCGGGGCGTAACATATGGTATCAGAGTGGAATCGATTCTTGGCCCAATCCGTTGCTATGACTCTGAGATATGCTCGATATGGTATTACAATAGAGCATTCCATACAATAAGTCCATAGGTATTCTCAAAGTGCAAATGATTTCTGGACTTAAATTGCTTGATTGCTTCGATTGAGTATGGTGAGGGATGGCACTATCGCTACTCGAAATATCGAGAAGTTTATCCTTGAAGTTTTGAGGACGAAACTTTTTGTTGGTTGGTAAGTATGTAATGCCCCGCTTCGCATCGGCATTATGTATCAATATGAGTGGGCATAACTTCGTTCTCTGATTCTTGCACTCCTTAATAAAATCTGAGTTTTTGCTTGCTTATTTTCATAAGAGAATGATAGAACCTGCCTTGCATGCTAATAAACGAAACTCACCTAGCTTGTCTAAAAGTATGTGTTTGTATGAACATGTTCCACTATTGCCTATGCTCCGAGAGAACCAAATCGTGTGCCTAAATGTGTTCAAATGATAAGGCGGCTTGCCCCGCAACAAGAATATAGTCTGATGGTTCGTCTCGTCTATATACTAGAGTTTATTTGGTAGTGGTTCATGCATTCACATCGGTCGAACAATGGATATTTGGTGGAAAGCAACCATGCGTCACGGCTGCTACAGAGATAGTGAAAAGCAACGCATGTGTCACGGCTGCCGATAGCATCAGATAAATAAGTCATTGGTAAGCTGGACTAACCGCTACCGATCCTGAGTTACTCGGGGACCGCACTGCATATAAACTAGTTCATTGTGTTGGCTTGGATAGAGGACTGCCCCTAAGATGTGCATATGTGTCTAGCTATGCATTTGTCCCTAGAGTCTCACAAGACACGCTGCACACACCCTGAAACAGAATAACGGTTTGTCTTGCTTGCTTGCTTAATATCGCATATGAAACTCTATTTTTAAAGATGTTTCCAAAATAATCTAATATGACTCTGCTATCGAACTGTATGAAATGAACATAGGTAAAACTAGAAAGATAACTAGTAATGTAATATTTTATAACATGATTACTTAGTGTTGGTTTTAGTGAATGCTTGTTTCTGTTCAGTTCTTTTATCTCACCAGTACTTATAAAAGTGTTGACCCACCAACAGTTTACTTGCTTGCAGGTACTGGATCGGCCGAGGGAGCGATAGGCGTGCCTCAATCTCGAAGATCCAAAATTCTAGTTTCGATTGCCCCGAGTTGCTATCGTATAAAGGGGCATAATGTATGGAACGAATGCCTTTTCTAAGGGAACCCAAGTCCCTCGAATTGCCCCGAATACTCAGTTGGCTAAATGCATTGCATTACAACAATATCCCTCAGCTGCTTACTCGATTGATGCGATGATAGCCAAACATAACTTAAACGATAAAGCCTTGTGCGGGCGCAACCCCAGGCTCGTACGACATCACGTCTCGATATCGAACGGGCCATTCCTCACACCCGCAAAAAAAGTGCCGAGGTGCGGTGATTCGCATTCAGTGCACCGAGGCACGGTGATTCGCGTCCGGTTCCCCACATCGGGGACGAAGCGGTGGTCCAGGCGGCCCCTCGGGGCCGGGGCATGACACTGAATACCTTAACTTACCCCCAAACTTATTACCTAATCTCCACACCAATACTCATGAACCCACTCATCATTAACTCACTTACCTATAACCTATAAGAACTGATATTCTAATGCACCAACACATAAATTTACTTACCTTGCTAACTAATATACACTAACTTATATCTAACACTCTAATTGACATCTCCACTACCCAAACTTACTAACTGAACTAACAGTCATCAATAACAAAATTACTAATAGTAACTTCCTTAACAACTGATACAGACCTTTAGTGCATTCAAACTGGCACCCACTGAGTTGTTCAGACATGGCTCTCCCCCTCATCTGTTCTGGTGCATGACCACTGACCATATTGTACTCCTGATGCACACCAAGATAATTGAAACACTTGCTATTGCAGCAACATGCTGATGCTCACTTGTTCTTATCTCCCACATTGCCAGCTCCCCCTCTCACTAAACTGCGCACTGTACCAAATGTGTATAGACATAGTCACACCCTTGTATTGCTGCTACTACTTAAAGCCTCATCATATCCCTACTCGATCTCAGTGATCCAACATCCTTAAGTTGTTGTCTTCTTGCAGCATGTGTACACAACCACACTTGCTGCCACCCTTAGTCGCCCAGGCACCCGAGCCCTTACATATAGCTCCACACCCCCATAACACACTAATCTCAATATCAGAGTTGCTGATACACACCGTTCACAATTGTAAACTCCCTCTACTGTAACTTAAGCACCAAGTAACTCCCCTACAGACATGGACACATATGTGTCACCTACACACACACCAAAAGTCACAGTACACAATACTCATCTCCCATAAAAATAATACACACACCACATCATATACCAATAATTCCTATGAATGATTTATCAATATATCAATAACTAGAATATATATATATATATATATATATATATATATATATATATATATATATATATATATACACACTAAACATTAAATCAAATACTTATAGTGTATGGTTAGAGAATTCATGATACACACACTATACAAAGCATCAAAACCCCCAAATCCCCTCAATAATCATTCCCACATATTAATTACTTATAATAATAACTATTAGAACTAGTTACAAAAGGAATTGAAGAGAAATAGTACAAAACACCCAAAATAAGTCCCGTATCACACTGTATCATACCGTATCGTGATACAGACTACTCGTATCCATTTGTGGACATGTAGCTCGTCTTCCAACCCCGATCTAAGTCTAATTAGACTAAATTAGGCTCATGACACACACTTGATATGTCAATCTCGTAATTTCTCCTAATTTGACACAAATTACCATGTAACTTTTATAATATAAGTCATATGGACTCAATTCTTGATCCTATGGGTACTCCTAAGCTAAGGGGTGATCCATAATGGTTAAATGCATGATTTGGAATTCAATAAAAGATAAGTTCAGATCTATACCTATTGGAAGATGGATTCCCAATAAAATACACAATAGACTCGATCCGGACACGATCTCCTTGCCACAAGCTTCTTTTCCAAGTGCTCCTTGTAAATTCAAGCTCTAATGCTCCTTACTAATAAAATTGAGAGGAAAATAAGGGTGAATTGGTGGAGGGATGAGTGAATTGGGGATCTCAAAATGAATGAACAAATGGAGATGAGAGAGAGATGAGAGCCTTTAAGTGGTCGGCCCCCTTTTCCCTTCTCCAAGTCATCAACAATTGTCTACAGTATCCCTACATGATAAATTATGAAGGGTAATTAAGAATGACTATTTTGGGAAGTTTTTAAACTAATGTAAATTAGTCTAATCTTCCTAATCAATTAGAGAGAATGGATCTAATGGGCCTAGTCCATGTTGGACTCACTAGTTGTCATGACAAGTCTTATTGGGTTCACTAGTGTTAAGTCTAAATAATAGGCTAGTCTACTATCTATAAATAATAATACAAACACAAATTTAAATAAATAGCATTATGATAATTATTAATCACTAGAAATTAATAGATATTCTAAATGACCAAAATATCCTCATTTGGAAAAGTGGGGGTGACATCCTTTTCTTTATGGCTTCTCTCCCTCGGTGGTTGGTGCCCCAGCTGTTTCAGCAAGGCAAGGCTCCGTTGGTCCACAACGAGAGGCAGCACATACATGTTTGTTACGAGATCGGAGTAGAGCTCGTGGGAGAATAAGAAGAGCAGCATATACCGGAGATACCAGTTCCTCCGATTGTACCAATAGCACCTGGACGTTCGATGCACAAGTGTTACTAGAGATTATTAGAAGGAAAATTGCTACACAACAATAACAATAGCTTCGGCATCATGAGCAATATGTCCTGCTAAATCAGGGATTGTAGACAGCCTTGGAGAGGAGTGCCAGGATAGATTCTGGGGCATCTGTTAGATTTTACAAATTGAATCCCAGATACTTTGATGGTACTGTAAAACCCCTAATCCTAAAAACCATAAATTTCCTTTTTAATTAATTATTAATTTAATTATAGTAATTATGAGCTAATTAGGGAAAATAGAATTTATTTAATTTTTATTTTTGGTGTTTGTGCATTTAGGGGATTTATGGAGCCATTATAAATTTTTCCTAATTTATTTCATGTAGGAGACCCTTTGGACAGTTGCTAGCTTAATGGTATGCACAAATATATTTTCTAAAACTTTCTAGGTATATATATATATATATATATATATATATATATATATATATATATATAGTTTAATTAGAAAAGAATTATAAAATAAAAGAAAAAGAAAAAGAAAAAGAAAAGGAAAATGAAATGGATTCCTATTGGATCCTTAAACCCAAACCCATTGAAACCCTACCCGCTAGTAGACCCATACCCGCCCTTAAGAAGAACTAAGAACATCAGCAGCAACATCGTAGAACCCAGCCGCTTTCCCCCCGAGCGAACTCATCCCCCCCACTCGCTCATCATCTCCCTCTTCTATATATATAGCATTCTACAAACCCTAAACCTAATTATTCATCTCCTCCTTCCCCTCCGAACCTCCGCCTAACCCCGATCCCGGAGCCGCCGCCGTCGTTCGTTGCAACCACCGCCCGCGACCGCACGCCGCCGTTCGAGCGCCGCGATAGTTCTGAAACAGACAGCGAAGCCATGTTCATGCTCCATTTCCCGCGCCGCCTCTAGACCAAACTCGACCCCGTCTTCTCTGGTATGATCCTCACTTAACCCTCTTCAATACCTGTATGATAGTTGACCTCGAACAGTGCATAACCCTAGGCAAAAATAGCGTCAAAGTTGGCAGAAAATGACAATTTCTGGGTATCGTAGAAAACTGCGGTGACCACCTATGTTCCCGGATTCGTATCTCCCACCACAGAGATCCGAATTCGATTTTTCTTTTTGGTATGCGGAGACCACTTGACCTAGTTTAATTTTTGTTAATTAACATTAGATTATTAACTATTGTACGTAAAATTAAATTCGTTGGAAAATCCCAAAAACACACTTTTTTTAGATTTTCAAAAGTTGTAAAATAGAGCGCGCCCCGCCAAACGGGACCTCTCCGCCGTGTACCAAGTGTACCAAACGATGCGTGCAGTATACCCGGACATGTGAGAGTTCACGGAAACTGATTCGGACGCGTGTGCGCGTTGGAATCAGCCCGTATCCACGGACAAATCCCGTGTCACAACTTTTGTGAAAGCTGTGCGCATTTTGTGCACGCTCGTCATATTATGATGAAACTTGTGCCACTAGACTCGTGGTATCGTGCTGGTCCTATGACCCAATTTTCACGCAATTCTGAGATAGTTGACCAAGTCGTCAATTGGCGGGCCCCACAGTTGACTTTTTGGGCGAAATTGTGTTCGACTCATCGAATTCCACATTTGGATATACCGTTGAGTTCGTATTGATATTTAAAGTTTGTTTGACCTATAATTTATCCCATTTAGAGACCTTTATCCTTGGCACGCTTTTCGATGCAAAGTAGGCCACACATGGGCGCCACTTTGACCCAAAATTACCGTTTTGTCCCTGTGTCCAAATTGGACGAAAGGGAAGTACTTTCTAGCTATTTTGCTTATTCTGGGAACGTTGGTGATATCTATTTCAGCATCCGAAGATATTTGTTCTGAGGCCATAGCTTCTGGTCCTGTGTGTTGGACATTTGGACGTTATATTTTATAACTTTTTGCCAGGCAAGTATACCTTGCCTTGTTGTACTGTTTAAATTCTGTATTATTATTTGTATATTTATATTATATAACTGTGCGCGTCCGAGAGAGACGCGGGTGCAGTCAACGAATGCGTTGTCGTTAGGACTTGTGTCTGACCTAGTGTCTAGTAGACCCACCTAAAGTTGTGGAGTTATTGGTATGACTCCCCAGGACTTGACACTTTCTTACATGTGTTATAAGTCTTATGTAGGGCACAGACTTGCGTATGTGGTTGTCCACCTGTACGTGTAAGTCGTGCGACAGATAGGGTATAACTGCTAATAGTGATGCATATTAGAAGACCTAGCAGTTATTAGTAGGCGGAGCATAGACTAGCATGGTACGATGGTCATTCTTGTCCTTGTTTGGTTATAAGGATGGACTATTGCTCTAATGATAGACTATGAGCCAGAGTTACGACGCTGAGGCATAGTAGCTGGCGTGTGTTGTGGATACAACATGCCTAGATCATTGGGCGGGGAGGACGACTAGTAGGCGTATGGGACACCCACTTCCTTTATGCAGATTCCACACTCGACGGAGTGCTATGGACGTTATATTCTATACAGATTCTACGTTCTTTGGAGCACTATAGACGTTATATATACACTATGCATCTTCCACGTTCTTCGGAGCGGTATGGATGTTATGCCTACACCTACCCATACGTACCAAAGTTGTCCTCACATTGTATTCACTTAGATGTTTAGGTCACCCTGGAGTTATTTATTCAGTATTTACTTTATGGCATGCTTTTATGTATCTTGTTATGTCCCTCTGAGGACCTGGTCCCTTTCCAGGTGTATTGTTCATGAGTATTTGCAGGAGCGCAGATCCGGACTGGCTACTTATATTACGAGAGATCTTCTCTTCGAGCCTCGTGATTGTTAGAGGTTGTAGTTATATTGTATTTATCTTATTTATTCTTTATTCTAGTTCGACAGTGGATTTGTTTCCATTCGACTGTCACCTTTAGATACTTTATTTTGGGATCTGGTTATAGATATTGGTTATTCATTATATTTGATTTTTTCGTGGATGAGATTAGATTATAACCTGTGATTTATGATAGTTTATACCACTGGTGAATTGTTATTCATATTACAGCGTACGTGTGTTATGGTTTCCATATATTGGAGTGCCATATTCATACGGCTGGCATGCTTATGTGTCCTAGTCCTACGTATTTTGGGACTGGGACGTGATATATTTTTAGTGGTAGCCCATGCAAGTCAAAAGCATATTGTCTTGGTTATGTTACTGTCCCGGGCAAGCCTGCACATAGGATTAGAGTATAGGATCTCATCCATAATTGACTATGACTCATATTTCTTCTAATATATTCTATTTGAATAAATTGTATCCTGCTTGATTCATGTGCTTCCCTAATAGTTCCTTGAGTATGACCCCTCATAGAATATGGAAGTCCATGTTGTTAGATGATAAGTAGGGTAACCTTCCTATTAAGAGTACGACTCGAGTGTTGACACACCACTAAGTTTAGGATATCCAGTGAACCTAGCATCCCTCATCTATATTTTGGTTTACCATTAACCCTTGAGATAATTATGAAGACTTGAGAGTAGCATGGACACTACTAGAGTTAGTTAGAAAGTTGACCATACTGTTTTACCCTAGCATTAAGGAACCAATAGAAATCCAAGGTGGAATATTAGGACCAACCCTAACTTTTATAGTGAGATAGTATTATAGACCTTTAGATTCTTGTCTGGATATTAGTAGACAGTACCCTAGGAAGCCGAGAGGAATGAATATAGTATTTCCTCAATCGTACCTTGAACACAGAGAGTAGCATATTACATTCCCCTTAAGAAACCATAATGCTATCTAGAGCCCTCTATTTTATATTCCATATCTTGTCCTTCTGCAACCTTAGCGCTCGCTATTTGTGCGACGACTAATTAGGCTTTTTCTTCTTCACCTTTCAACTTGTGCCACCTGACACTTCTGATTGTAGACCAGATGAATTCTCTTATGTTAAGGATATGTAGTTGCTAGGATTATAGTTGTCAATGTTAAACTTTGAAAAGTTATGCTTGATAGTTAGAATTTGATAGTTTTGAGTTGTTCTTGTAAATTTTAACTTGATGATTACCCTTAGTTTTAAATCGCAAAATTCGTATCCATAACCTAATATAGATATATCCTCTTTTCACTTAAGAACCAGTAGCTCTTCCATTCTTACTATTGACACTCGTTCTATGAGCACTATGATTAAAACTTAAGGTGACTATTACCGATATAATGCAATAGGATAATTTTCTCGTAAACCCCAATAAGAGTTTATGCTTTAATTACAAGGATATTATTATTTTGTAGAATCCCCTTAAGACTGTCACAATATTAGATTATTATCTGGGTAGTATGCCTCACAACCTAGTGACACATAGTCCTCTTGACATATTATTGTAGTAAAATTGAATGAAATTTACTATATGCTTACATAAGACAATAGTGTTTATTCTGATGGTAGAACTTAAAGGCCCATACCTCTATTTTTGTCGACTAACGACTTAGACAAGGAGTTAGTATGACAACTGTAGAGATTGTGGAGTCTTATTTCTTTTGTGAACTTGAATTGTTATGTACCTTCTTTCATCATAATCCAGCGTATTTATATTTGCTGTACTGCCTTGACTTATGCTGCTATTATAGCCTAGTTTTTGCAAGCTTATTCTTTATCGATCTTGATCATGACAGATGTATTATTGGAGCGCTACAATATTACATTTCAGAATCAGTGTATTAGGGTCTAGCTAACCTTAGTGCGCTTGGTTCGCCCTTCGCATAACTACTTTACGTGGATTGAGATATATAGTGATTAGTGGACGAATGTACTTGCCCTCTAGATATATCTGAGCATATCATATCAGTTACATAACTGTACTGATACGAGCATGTGAATAGAATTACCAAAAATAGGATTTCAAACCACAACTGCCTTGACAATTCTCATTGAATTCTTTAAACGCCTTGATCTGCATACTTCTATTCTATTACCTCTCCCTTGAACTCTTTATTATTGATCTCCGTCTTCCCTTATTTCGGAAAGACGAAACCTCGTGCTTGATATAAGTTTGATACATAAAGAGTACTAAAAATACCCCATAGGCCAATCACATACTGGAGGATTATTCTTTTGTAATTAAGGCATATCATATATGATATAATCGGCGTTGAAGTTTTGAGGATTGAATGACATGAGTAAACAAATTAAGGAATATTCTTCTTAAGTGTATAGCCTTATATGATAGATGGGTAAATTCTAAGTTGGGTAGAAGTTGCATTGTCAACTTGAGAATTTTTTTTATTTTGTGACCAAGTAAGATTCGACTATGAGATTAAGTCATTTTATATGTGAAGAATTTTTAAGAATGACTAAGATGATGAGGATTTAATGAATTTTGAAATCTTGATATATCGGACCAAATATTTATACCTCAAGTACATGATTTAAATTTTTTGAATATTGAAGGTAAAATCATCAATTTGAATTTTGAGGATAAATGTAGAATTTCAGACTTGAACATTGGTGGATTGAATTTAAATTTTTTATAATTTGATGATTTGAATTAAGGGTTAAAAATTCGATTATTGGATTACGTATTTAAAAAATTGAGGATGTGGATTAAATTTAAAAATTTGAAGAATACCAAAATTTATAAGTGAAAATAGGAATAATATTGGACTATAATTGTTTTCTAGCGGAGGTTATGATAGTGGGAGATCGTGATGTAAAATTTATATGCATATTTAATTCTTGAAAGATGTTATATGGATTTAATTTAAATTGGGATATTGATAATTTAAAAAAGTGAGAAGAGATTACAATAGGTTGAATTTTGATTGAAACAGTGATTATCTTAACCTTGAAGTGATTGCGATGGATTTGATTAGAATTTTAATTATCGCAAAGATGGTGCGATTGACTTGCCCTATGTACATGAAGGATTAACAAATTATGCCTTATTTTAATTTCAAGGATGACATATTTTTAAGTTGGCTAGATTGTAAACCCCCTCACCCAAAATTAGGCCTACTTGGCTTAGATAGTGAGACTAAGGCTAGTTTGAATCCAATTAGAAATAGAAAATGGTATTCTTATTTAATTTTACAATATTGTACCACTTAGCGCACCTTACCATTGCTTCGATAATGGGAGTACTGCACTAGCTACTGCCTTCCTACAAACTTCACATCCTTGTCCTAGACATGTCCGCCACCTATTCTGACCTTTGCCGTAACTTATAATTAAGCTCCATTGTGCTACATTTTAGTCGCACAACATTCATCACGGACGTTACTTCTTAATTCTAAAATAGTTCTAACTTTGTATTATTGTGCGTTCCAATCGAAATTGGAGACACAATCTTGACCCATTTCGTACAACCCAATCTATGACAATATCCTAGCCTGGGCCCTCTATGTCCACGACCCTTGTGTCCCACCTAATGTTATCCCATGTAATTTCAATTAATTCCCGAATGTATTGCACATTAATTTTGATTATTCAAACCAATTTCCATCTTTGTGTAATTTTTTAATTGTTGGGCGCATTTATGCAAAAGTGCATTAATGTGTCCACCCCATTGGACATGACCCTTGAAGAAACCTATTTTTCGTTCATGTGGATTTTTCCATGATTTTCGGAATGTACAACGCGCAACATCGCCCCTCATTTAAACTTAGCCTTGCATTTTAAACAATGCAAATCTTATACCATCCTTGACCTTCTACCGTGGCTTAATTTTAATTTTGAGGACAAAATTTTTATAAGTTGGGTAGAATATGAAACCCCTAATCCTAAAAACCGTAAATTTCCTTTTTAATTAATTATTAATTTAATTATAGTAATATGAGCTAATTAGGGAAAATAGAATTTATTTAATTTTTATTTTGGGTGTTTGTGCATTTAGGGGATTTATGGAGCCATTATAAATTTTTCTTAATTTATTTCATGTAGGAGACCCTTTGGACAGTTGCTAGCTTAATGATATGCACAAATATATTTTCTAGAACTTTCTAGGTATATATATATATATATATATATATATATATGTATATATATAGTTTAATTAGAAAAGAATTAGAAAAGAAAAGAAAAAGAAAAAGAAAAAGAAAAAGAAAAAGAAAAAGAAATTGATTCCTATTGGATCCTTAAACCCAAACCCATTGAAACCCTACCCGCTAGTAGACCCATACCCGCCCTTAAGAAGAACTAAGAACATCAGCAGCAGCATCGTAGAACCCAGCCGCTTTCCCCCCGAGCGAACTCATCCCCCGCTCGCTCATCATCTCCCTCTTCTATATATATAGCATTCTACAAAACCTAAACCTAATTATTCATCTCCTCCTTCCCCTCCGGACCTCCGCCCAGCCCCGATCTCGGAGCCGCCGCCGCCGTTCGCCGCAACCACCGCCCGCAACCGCACGCCGCCGTTCGAGCATCGCGATAGTTATGAAACAGAAAGCGAAGCCATGTTCATGCTCCGTTTCTCGCCGCCCGTGACCGCATGCCGCCGTTCGAGCGCCACGATAGTTCTAAAACAGACAGCGAAGCCATGTTCATGCTCCATTTCCTGTGCCGCCGCTCGACCAAACTCAACCCCGTCTTCTCTGGTATGATCCTCACTTAACCCTCTTCAATACCTGTATGATAGTTGACCTCGAACAGTGCATAACCCTAGGCGAAAACATCGTCAAAGTTGGCAAAAAATGACAATTTCTGGGTATCACAGAAAACTGCGGTGACCACCTATGTTCCCGGATTCGTATCTCCCACTACAGAGATTCGAATTCGATTTTTCTTTTTGGTATGCGGAGACCACTTGACCTAGTTTAATTTTTGTTAATTAACATTAGATTATTAACTGCTATACATAGAATTAAATTCGTTGGAAAACCCCGAAAACACACTTTTTCTAGATTTCCAAAAGTTGTGAAACGGAGCGCGCCCCGCCAAACGGGACCTTTCTGTCATGTACCAAGTGTACCAAATGGTGTGCGCAGTGTACTCGGATACGTGAGAGTTCGCAAAAACTAATTCGGACGCGTGTGCGCGTCGGAATCAGCCTGTATTTGCAGACAAACCCCATGTCGCAACTTTTGTGAAAGCTGTACGCAGTTTGTGCACGCTCGTCAGATTATGACAAAATTTGCGCCACTGGACTCGTGGTTTCGCGCTGGTCCTGTGTCCCAATTTTCACACAATTCTGAGATAGTTGACTAAGTCGTCAATTGGCGGGCCCTATAGTTGACTTTTTGGGCAAAATTGTGTTCGGCTCATCGAATTCCACATTTGGACATACCGTTAGTTTATATTGATATTTAGAGTTTGTTTGACCTATAATTTGTCCCATTTAGAGACTTTACCCTTGATACGCTTTTCGGTGCAAAGTAGGCCACACTTGGGCCCCACTTTGATCCGAAATTACCGTTTTGTCCCTGTGTCCAAATTGGATGAAAGGGAAGTGCTTTCTAGCTATTTTGTTTATTCTGAGAACGTTGGTGATATCTATTTCAGCATCCGGAGATATTTGTTCTGAGGCCATAGCTTCTGGTCCTGTGTGTTGGACATTTGGACGTTACATTTTGTAGCTTCTTGCTAGGCAAGTATACCTTGCCTTGTTGTATTGTTTAAATTCTGTATTATTATTTGCATGTTTATATTATATAACTGTGCGCGTCCGAGAGAGACTCGGGTGCAGTCAACGAATGCGTTGACGTTAGGACTTGTGTCTGACCTAGTGTCTAGTAGACCCACCTAAAGTTGTGGAGTTATTGGTATGACTCCCCAGGCTTTAACACTTTCTTACACGTGTTGTGAGTCTCATGTAGGGCACGGACTTGCGTATGTGGTTGGCCACCTGTACGTGTAAATCGTACGACGGATAGGGTATAACTGCTAATAGTAATGCATATTAGAAGACCTAGAAGTTATTAGTAGGCGGAGCATAGACTAGCGTGGTACGATGGTCCCATTCTTGTCCTGGTTTGGTTGTAAGGATGGACTATTGCTCTAACGATAGACTATAAGCCAGAGTTATGACACCGAGGCGTAGTAGCTGGCGTGTGTTGTGGATACAACATGCCTAGATCATTGGGCGGGGAGGACGACTAGTAGGCGTATGGGACACCCACTTCCTTTATGCAGATTCCACACTCGACAGAGTGCTATGGACGTTATATTCTATGCAGATTCCACGTTCTTCGGAGCGCTATGGACGTTATATATACACTATGCAGCTTCCACGTTCTTCGGAGCGGTATGGACATTATGCCTACACCTACCCATACGTACCGAAGTTGTCCTCATATTGCATTCACTTAGATGGTTAGGTCACCCTGGAGTTATTTATTCAGTATTTACTTTATGGCATGCTTTTATGTATCTTGTTATGTCCCTCTGAGGACCTGGTCCCTTTCCAGGTGTATTATTCATGAGTATTTGCAGGAGCGCAAATCCGGACTGGCTACTTATATTGCGAGAGGTCTTCTCTTCGAGCCTCGTGATTGTTAGAGGTTGTAGTTATATTGTATTTATCTTGTTTATTCTTTATTTTAGTTACGCAGTGGATTTGTTTCCATCCGACTGTTACCTTTAGATACTTTATTTTGGTATCTGGTTATAGATATTGGTTATTCGTTATATTTGATTTTTCTGTGGATGAGATTAGATTATACGCTGTGATTTATGATAGTTTATACCACTGGTGAATTGTTATTCATATTATAACGTACGTGTGTTATGGTTTCCATATATTGGAGTGCCATATTCATACGGCTGGCATGCTTACGTGTCCTAGTCCTACGTATTTTGGGACTGGGGCATGACAGGTACGAAGGACGCCATTATAATATATGACTGGCTCCAAGATATTGAGACAATAATGGCAGCAACAAAGGTCCCTGCTGACGAGCAAGTTGATCAAGTCAGATTACAACTCCAGGATCTTGTACGAGATTTGTGGGCAACGAAATAAGTTGGCATGAGGTGTCATATCTCTTTGGACAACTTCATGGCCCATTTTTGGACAAAGTATTTTGGATTAGTAGCACGATATGAACTATAACGATGGTTCATCGATCTTAGGCAAGCAGGCCGGACAATAGACGTATATACGACATAGTTCTGCAGATTTGCTCCAGCCATGGTAGCCACAGAGATGGAGAGAGCAAGAAGGTTCTAGTACGGACTTCATCTCGAGATCTTATGATTGGTGGAAGGATATGAATTCAAAAACTTTGATAAAGTATTGATAGTAGCTAGGAGATGCGAGATGACCACACAAAGGTTAGCAGCTAGGACAGGAGGCCAGAAAAGGTCTCATACTCAGAGTGTAGGAAGATGACCAGCACCTCGGACATCAGCAGCAGCACCTGGTATCTGTATTCGTGATACAGTACAATGACGGCCAGTAACACCGGTCGTGACGGAACCAACTTGGCAACGATAACCAAGGCAACCTCAACAACCCTCGGAGAATATAGTGGGTTGCACTTAATATGGCAAAGAAGGTCACACTCGAGAGGTATGTAGAATGGCAAGTGAAATATGTCTGAGATATGGAGGTTCAGACTACGTGATAGCTACTTACCCCTAAATGCAGAGACAAGGAGGATCACTTAAGCAATTCCCGCCATTACCAGCTTCAGGGGAAGTTCCTTACCAAGAGCCAGCATTAGCAGTACGACCATTAGCCCAGCTTCCCATGATGACATAAGCTCAGATATTTCAGCAGGGACAATGTTAGATTGGTCAATAGAGGACACGATGACAGTGTCACCCTCATGACAGAGTTGCAACAGTACCGAGATGCGAGCGGCCAAAGTTTGGCATGTTGGAGTAGATGATGGCTGAAGGCAGTCAAGTTGAGGGTGTGTTTTGTGCTTCTTCAGTCGTATCCTTGGGTTCCATATTCGACGAGTGGAGATGAGTTTCTTGTCTTGCTCTTCCACCTCCATAACTCATGATATATGATGGGTATCATATGTTCTGACTACGAAGGTACGTCCGGGACAAAGTCATGTCTTAGTTTGAGTCGTTGGTATGCCACTTATCTTGAGATTTGACCCTTGTTCATTTTGGGAGTCAACGTAGGACACATTCCTATTTTTGCCTGACTCGGGAGGCATATTCTTCCATATGCCTTCATATCCTGAACTCCTTGATCCTTGCTCTTTTATTTGTGGTGTGATTTTGCTTATGTTGTATTGTTTGCTTATATGTATGCGTAGATTGCTTGTTGTTTGTCCTGATATCTTTAGCTAGCCTTGAGCTTGAATTACGTGGACATAATTATTTTAAGGTGGGTAGAGATGTCAGACCCCTTCCCCGACGTACATTTTTGTACATATTTTTTTGCCTTAGCCTTGACCCTGGCATACTTTTGCACGCATTTCCATTCCCTCATTTGGCCTTTTTGGCGTATTCTTGTGGATTTTCTCTTGCTGTTGGCGCACTCTTAGTGCATTTGGTTCTGGCACACTCGTGTGCATAGTGTGTTTCTCGTGTGCATTGCAGAAGGATTGTGATTGTGTGGCTTGGATCGGTTAGGTGGGATCCAATGGTTCACAATCTAATCCTAGCATGTATATATATATATATATATATATATATATATATATATATATATATATATATATATATATATATATATATATATATATATATATATATACTTTTCTTCTCTCTCTTCCATTATTGTGTTCTTGTTCTCCTTTCATCTTTCTTCATTGGCAAGTACATCTTACTTGAAGTGAAGAAACATGAATTTACATGATTTTCGTTTCTTGTTCTTATTTTCATTTCCTTAGTTTACATTGTTGGGAGTGAGTTCCTCTTGATCTTTAGTGTTTGCTGTTTTAGATTTCCCTGGCTAGAATCTTGTAGATATGAGTTCTTGATTTATGTGTTTTCTTGATATTTTGAGGGAATGATCTCCCAAAACTTAGTGGAAAACTATTTGTCTCATAGTGATGAGCACTTGATATTGTGTAGTTTTGCTTCTTGGAATTTGTTATTTGGAGTTGGTCGGAGTTCAGTGCTGTGAAGCTCAGTGAACCCGTCAACATTAGTTGCTGGCCGGAGAAGATGAGTCTTTGCAAAAATATGCATGAGATCACCCTTCGCGTATTAGTACGCACAACTCCTTGGGTGCACTTCGTGCTGTCCCATTCTCACCAATGTGAACTTTTGCACAAGCCATTTTGGTTCCTCACAAAAATACGCAAGGACTTCCTGTATACCGGCATACTTTTGAGGGAAAAAGTCTCTACTGGCATACTTTTGTGCGTGTTCAAACCAGAGTTCCCTAACCAAGAAAACATACGCCAACATTCTTCCTTAGCCAACATTTAGTTGGCATAATTTTTCTTGTTGGCGTATTTTTCTTAACTTTGCTAGCTCGGCGTATTTCTTCGAGCTTCTCCAAAATTTTCTTAGCCGAGAATTAATTGACTTTGCTTTATCAATTCATGTGTCCTCGACTGTCGTACCAGGCTTGGAATTTATATTTTATCTTTTGGTTCTTGCTTGCATACTTTCTTTAAAGTACGTCAATTAGTTGCTCGCGTACTTTCTATAGAGTATACCACCCTTGCCTACTCGCGTACTTTCTGTGGAGTACGCCGAGTTTTCCTGCTTGCGTACTTTCTTTAAATTACGCCAAGTTTGTTTTGTTGGTTGTTGTAGGCCAACCTTGCCAGGCATGGCCCGCGTACTTTTTGTATGCCATGCATGTTTTAGTTTTAGGCTCTTGTCGCTCTCGTACTTATATGCCAAGCCTGCCTACATAGTTTCTAAGTGAGACACCCTTTCCTGCCTACATGCTTTAGTAAAGTACGCCGTTGCTTGCCTAACTGCATGCTTTAGTGAAGTACGTCGTTGCTTTCCTGCTCACATGCTCCTCTGGGTACGCCACTGCCTATTTGTTGGCTATTGTATGCCGACCCTATCTTGCCTATTCCACGTACTTTCTATAAAGTATGCCAATGCTTGTTTTCTTGGTGGTTGTATACCACTTACCTATTTTGTGATTTCTTGTTGCCTTGGCATATTATTGAGTGATGATAGGACTGTTGCCTTATTGATACTTGCATGAGGTTCTTGTCCATAATGTGTGGTATCCATCATGGACTTGGTATAATTGTGAGCCCTGTAGATGTGGCCCTGATTATGCTTAATGTTTTCTCACTAACTTTATTCTTATATGTTAGATAGTGTAAGGGGCATAGTTCAACTCGGGGGATGATCTGCAATCTCGGTTCTTATTTGGTTTAAGGATTATGGATATGATCTCGAAGGGTTCATGCAGCTCCCTTATCCATTTCTTTCAACATTTATTTATTTATTATTATTTATTGATGTATGTGAATACCCAGACCATGATGAGTGGCGCTTAAACCTAAACTTGATGATTAGATTTTATAACCCCGGGATCATATTCTTATGCGTTGGATAGATAAGTGGCGTAGTTTAACTCGAGGGATGATCTGCATTCACGGTCCTTGTTTGGTTTAAGAATTATGGGTCTGATCTCGAAGGATTCTCGTACTACTCTTATTCTCATCTATCGATATAATAATGTGAGAATTTACATGATTGCCTGATTTAACTGCTTGATTCATGACCAGTACCTGATTGAACCTGCAAGTGCCTGACCTGACTATTGTATCCGTGCTGATACTCCTGAATGCACAGAGAGCGCTATCTGACTTGATATGTATATTGTGAGCCTTCGTGCCATATAAATTATAACTTTGGATATATGTTATATTCCTTCCATGCACGAATGTAGTAGTTAGACATTGGCATTTATGTGGTCAGATAGTATTGTTTGTTGTATCACACTTGGGTGAATTCAGATTTAAACTCTCCAGAGTGATAATATAGATTTGTATCAAGTGTGTACGTACTTAAAGTATGTCATCTAAGGGTAATGTTCATGTGACCACGACATGGAATTTCAATCACCTAGGGATTAACTAGGTAACTAAATTTGTAGAGAACTGGGAGAGAACGGTATCCCGAGATTGTGCCAACAAACCGACACCTAGATATTTTTTATGGCTCACTGGGATGACCCCCTCTACAAATACTGTAAATTATCAACCCTAGTAGAATATTGTATTTGACTTTTATTATTTGATTGGTAACCTTGGCACGGTGGCCCTACGGGGAATCGGTGCAGTCTTACATGCCTGCATTATTATCTTGGTTCAGTTTTCTCATGTTTGACATGGTACGATTTGAGGATAACCCTGCTATCACATATCAAGCCATAGTATATGCTTGGTCGATTAATAACTTGCTTGTGGTTAGGGAAGTGGACTGTTGATGCACAAAAGTTTAACCCATCTCCTTGTTTGGTTGTTGTGTTGTGTTATTGTGTTATGTTGTTATGTTATAATGGGACATGGACCGAAGCTATGTTATGATTATAGTATCTCTTAGTACTCCCCTGATTGTGTATTATGCCTTTTGTTAAGTGGAATTAGGAACATGGACTGTTGTGGCACCAGAGTGTAATCCATGTTCTTGTTTGGTTGTTGGGTTGCACTACTGCGTTATGACGGGCTGTAAACTGAACCTACAATGCAGAATCTTTTAGCTTGACCATAATCAAGGGTCGTATTCTATCTTGATGTAGTATGACACTTCATGTTCTTGTTTGGTGAAGGAGTGTCGTACCATGTCATATATGGGATAAATGCCATTGATTGTTGGCTCATGCATCTCATGCTATAAATCTGGTTTTGCTTCTCCACTTCGTACTTCCTTATGGTACTTGCTATTTAGGGTCTAACCCTACTGGTTTTACATGTCCAGGTTTAGACTTAGCACTAGAGGATCCAGCTTTCGCCCTGACAATGGAGCGCACCAGGCGGATGGTCGTTGAGGGTCACGAGTGGGTTTCTTGATCCATTGCTCATTTATTATAAATTATATTCTTTTTGGGCGTTTAGCCAACCAGCACATGTTAGCCAGGAAATCTGGACTCTAGTTTCCTACATGACTATAATTATTCAGACTGGAGCTTGACCTATTGTCATATATATTTGTTATATATGCTTGTCATGGCCCAGTCCCAAAATACGTAGGACTAGGACACGTAAGCATGCCAGCCGCATGTATATGGCAACTCCAATATATGGAAACCATAACACATGCGTACGCTGTATAATGAACAATAATCCACAAGTGGTACATATGTCACAAGTCACAGGGTATAGTCTAAATCTCATCCACAGAAAATTATATATAAATAATTAACCAATATCTATGAAACTAGATCTCAATATAAAGTATCTAAAGATGATAGTTGGGTGGAAACAAATCTACTACCAAACTAGAATATATAAGTGCAACACAACAATCACTGTATAAGTACAACAACCAACAATCACTGAGACTCGAAGAGAAGACCTCCTCATAACATAAGTAACCAGTCCGGATCGGCGCTCCTGCGAATAATCATGAACATCTACACCTGAAAAGGGACCAGGTCCTCAGAGGGACATAACAAGATACATAGAAGCATGCCAATAAAGTACTGGAATAAATATCCAATGGGGTCGCCTAACCATCTATGTGAATGTAGTTTGAGAACAACTTTCTAACAAGTGGGCTATCTGGCCATAAATGGGATTGGTGTGACTCTCTCAGAGAATCAGGGGCCTACAAAGCATGTCGTCTTTTGAACGACAGAGGCCGCCAGTAATATATGGGGTCATCACCACCCGTCGCTCCGGCGGAGCGTCCGGGCGAACAAAAGGAAAGTGCAAAGGAGCCCAAATACGGTACTTGTTGTTCTCCCCACCCCATGCTTTAAGCATATCACATCCATGACACGATTTGGTTTATAGCCTATCTTTAGTACAATAGCCCAACCCTGCAACCAAACAAGGACAAGGATTGGACCACCGTACTATAATAGGCTATATCCATGGACTACTAATAACTGCTAAGTCTTCTAGCATGCAAAGTTTCTAACAACAGTTATCCCTAACGCACGGCTCATACGTACAGGAGGCCAGACCTGTCACGCAGTCCGTGATCTATATGAGACTCACACTCGTGTAACAGCTGTGTCACGACCAATGAACCTAATGATGCTTCATGATAATGGGGCAGTCTCATAAACAAGGTCAATGCATATACATAATAAAAACAAATCACGACGACACCGTCGTTGCACCCAAGTTTCCTTGGATGCACATTTTATATAGCAATTAAAATATATGAACTAATAACAAAAAATAAAGATGCATGCAATATATGGAATATAAATAACAGTACAATGGCAAGGTATACTTGCCTGACAAGAGAGCTGCAAAATGTAACGTCCAGATGTCAAACTGCAAGAGTCAGAAACTATGGCCTCAGAATGAACGTCTCCGGATGCTGAAATAAACATCACCAACGTTCCCAGAATAAGCGAAATAGCTAGAAAATACTACCCTTTCGTCCAATTTGGACACGGGACAAAACGATAATTTCGGGTCAAAGCGGGTCCACATGTAGGCCATTTTGCACCGAAAAGCGTGCCAGGGGTAACGGTCTCTAAATGGGACAAATTATAGGTCAAACAAACTCTAAATGTCAGTACGAAATCAACGGTATGTCCAATTTTGGATTCCAGTGAGCCGAACACAATTTTGCCCAAAAAGTCAACCGTGGGACTCACCAATATGCGACTTGGTCAACTATCTCAGAATTGCGTGAAAATTGGGTCACAGGACCATCGCGATATCACGAGTCTATTAGCGCAAGTTTCATCATATTCTGACGAGCGTGCACTAAATGGCGCGGGTTTTGCAAAAGTCATGTTACGGGGAATTTTTGCGGATACGGGCTGATTTTGACGCGCACACGCGTCCAAATCAGTTTTTACGAAAGTCCATACATCTGGGTATACCGTGCGCGCCTTTTGGTACGCTTGGTACGCGATGGGGCGGTCCCGTTTGGCGGGGCGCGCTCCGTATCAAAATTTCTAGAAATTAGAAAAAATAGGTTTTCAGGATTCTTAATCTGATTTACTTCTACATACAACAGTAATTAAAATATTATAAATAACAAAAATTAAACTAGGTTAGGTGGTCTTCATATACCAAAAAGAAAAACTAGATTTGGATCTCTGTGGTGGGAGATACGAGTCCGTGAACATGGATAGTTACCGCAGTTTTCTGCGATCCAAAAGTTGTCATTTTTTGCCAACTTGGTCGCTATTTTCGCCTAGGTTTACGCGCTGTTTGAGTTAAACTAATATACAAAGATGGGAGGGGGATTGGTCGTGAACTTACCGGTGAAGACGAGGTCGAGTTTGGTCGAGCGAGGGCAAGGGAATCGGGACATGAATACAGGTACACTGCAGTGTATTTGTTGTCACAGGTGTGTACGCGAACGGCGACTCGGCGGGCGGCGGTCTGCTCGGTGGCTCTGGTCGGCATCGCAGGGGCTCCGGTCGGCGGCGGGAGAGTAGGAGCTAGGGTTAGGGTTAGGGTTAGGGTTAGGGTTAGGGTTAGGGTTTATGGCTTATCTAATAGAAATATATATATATATATATATATATATATATATATATATATATATATATACATAGGGGGAGAGGGGAGGGGATTACTACGCGCGCGAGGTCGTTCCCTTGGCTGCTGCTGCTGCTGGACTAAGCAACGCTGGTGTGGGTCTTTAGGGTAACGGGTAGGTTAGGGATTAACGGGTAGGTTAGGGATTAACGGGTAGGTTAGGGTTTAATTGTTAATGGGTTTTAGTTATTCATTATCCAATTCCTTTTTCTTTTATTTTTATTTTTCTTTATTTTTCTTTTCTAATTCTTTCTCATTTCTATTTCTATTTCTATTTCTTTTAACTTTATATATATATACATACATGTATATATATAAAATTCGAAGAACTTATTTTAGTGCATACTATTAATCTATCAACTGCCCACAGGGTCTTCTACATGGAATAAATTAAGGAAAAATTATAATTGCTCCATAAATCCTCTAAATGCCCAATCACCTAAAATAAAAATTAAATAAATTATATTTCCTCTAATTAGATACTAATTACTATAAATAAATTAAATAATTAATTAAAAATATTAATACAGTTTTCAGAATTAGGGGTTTTACAATGCTAGCCTATCATTTTATATGGCTAGATTCTAGAATACTTTGATACGATATTTGGGATGCCTTAATGCTTTATCTGAGATATTTTATGCTTACTGTTACTTGCTTGAAAGATTGAGACAATAGAGATTCTTGACTCTAGGAGGCTTGATTGTAGTGTGCACCTTCTTGTCTCTAGACAACCTTAACACATTGCGGGCTACTTCGGTAAGTCGCAAGATGCGGTTGGCTGAGTCACGCTCCCGCTCTCCAGTATTCTGGTTCTGGGGCATGAAAACTGTGAGCCTGCAATAGTTTATGATTGATGGATTATAAGAAGTATGGTACTCAATCACAGATTAGGAATTCTTGAGAGATACTTGGGATGACCCTTAAAAATCTTACTATAAACTCTATTTGAATCTATTTTTATTTGCTTCTACTCACCTTTAGATGTTTGTTATTGAATTTGATCCTTGTATCAAGATAAATTTTATGGACTAGATTAAGATATATTATAATGGTGTATTTGGATGAGACAGTGGAAACTATAACCGTCTCTTCCCTAATTATAGAGTCTAGAGTTTATCCAGTCATATAGCTGGTGTGGCAAAAATATAGAGACCTAATTTTGGATATATATATCTTAGTTCTAAAATTTAGAGTTTATCGCAGCCATACTAGTTGGCGTGGCAAAAATTCTAGATAACATGATTATAAAGGTACATAACTTATTACAGGCATGGCAAAATTTTTTGGGTAGCATAATTTTGGATAGACGGATGCAATTATCATATTTTATCATAAATTGGTTCTTAACTTATCATCTCTATCAATCAAATATTGTTATCACTGATCATTCTCTCCTTTATCTTCACAATAATAATATGGATGTTGCATGTTTAGTTTTGGTGTTATGAGTTTTGTTGCATGCTAATAAAAAAACAAAGATAGATAAAGAGGGTAATCTCATTTCCATAACTTACTGCTATAGAAGATGAAATTGTAAACTAATAATATATACTTTTGTAATGTAGATACATATCACCTTGATTATTAACTTGTTGTATAGATGTGGATATAATACTGCTTTTATCTTTTCATATAGAGTATACTATTATGGTTATAATATCATATAGAATGTTGTACTATTGATATATACATGAAGATTATCATATTTTGTTTTCAAAGGAATGGAAGTGTGGAAAGATTTGGGTCTATTGGGTCGCAAAAATAAAATCCCTGGACTGGGAAGGATAATGCAAGCGATGGCTCGAGAAATATGGTATATATTGAGTAGAGATGTATGGTATAGTTATTTTTAGTTTTGTACCTTGCATATGCTTTATAGTTTAATTATTCATCCATTTGCATGGTCATTAGATAACTTGTGCAAAAGTTTTGTTCCTAAAATGGTTGTCGGGCATCAGAACCGGGTTGGCCTAGGGAGAGCAGTTCTGATGTACTAGCATGGGATGAGTTCTAGGCCTCCAGTGGGGCTAACTACCAAGAATAAAAAAATCGCCATTTTATTAGAAGTCCAAGATCGTTTGTGTGTCAGTGACTTTAATATAGTTAGGTTGCATGCTAATGTCAATCTGTTTGCATGCCTATCAAAATCTTTTGTCGGAACGAGTGCACAACACACTTATATTTTATAAAGGGTAATGATTGTCTAACGCAGAGACACCCATGTAACACATTTATTATTATTTTATAAATAATATCGGTGTATTCTAAGTAGGGAAGAATGGTAAGTACTGGATAAGATCAGCTTTGTTGTGTGACACTTTTATTCTAATAAACACATATATGCTCATTGTTAATATGTAACTGATCCTAAGATAGGATTAGAGAGACTACATAAGCTTGCATACACTAACTTAATCAATATATTGGTTTTAGCTAGTTGGCTAGAGGCCACTCACTGGTGCATTGCTCAATATACTAACCCCCACCAGATCTTCTCAGTGCTGAGTTGGGATATCCATAGAGTCATTGCCAAGTCCAGACTATTAATTTTAGCCTCATCTGGTCAATAACAAGTTTGGACTATTAATTTTAGCCTCGCTAGGTCATTAATATCATCGAAGGTTATAAGGTATTGGTTTTAAATTATCCATACTATACCCAATTAAATAAATGGATATTATCTTCTATAATGGTTTGTTTATTAGATTCATATCCATTTTTAGACATACCATACATTATCCATTTTTAGAGTCATATCCATTTTTAGACTCTTGGTCTACTAAATGGACATTATCTTCAATAATGGTTTGTTTGTTAAGTTATATAATACTGAAAGTATCATAAGTTACATAGTTATATTTTTATTCCCTATTTCAACTTAATTGACATGTCAAGTGTATCATGATTGTGTGAGTACCAATAAGTCAGCTTCCAATTCTTTCTATTTACTTATTATCTTGTTGTCATTTTCTTTCCATTGTGTGATTGGGTAATATATGTAATATAATTATTGAGTTATAAGGACTTATTTAGTCTCACATCAGATATAAAATATGGAGGAGGCTAGCCCTCTGGAGTCTTCTTAATAGTATAAACACATTTACATCCAATAGCACGCTTTCCTGCTGACAGTGGTACTAGCTCCCATGTATCATTCTTCTTCAAGGCTAGAAGTTTCTCCTGGATGTCACTCAACCACCTATGATTTTGCTTAGCTACCTGCTAATTTTTAGGTAAGCAATGGATACAATGATGCAAGGAAGGACTTATATGCAGGTGAAATGGATGCATATGAAATATAATATGCAATTTCAGTATCCCAACTGCCAAACTTAGCTGGAGGTTTTCCAGTATTGACTCTAGAAGTTCTACGAAGCAAGACATGAGTATTATAGAAGAAATTGTTACCAAGTGACTTGAGTGGAAAGGGTAAAGAAGGGCCTGAAGAAGAGGGACTTGGGACATCATCATTTGTAGGTACTGACATATGCATATGAGACGACTCATGCTGCTCATGCTTCTTCTGGTGCTTATACTGCTCATGCTCCCTATATACTCTTAGCTCCCCCTGACTGTCGTCTCCTTCCTGAGACACCATCACTCCTCAGTGACTCAAAAGGACATGTAATCATACCAACCACGATGCCACTCTCATTCTTTCCCTCTCTACTAACATCATTAGAGCCATCATCGAACAAGAAACTCAACTCCGTCTTCTTTCCATAAAATGGTTCAAACTCCCAGAAGGTCACGTCCATACTGACAAACAGCCTTCTTTCAGTTGGACACCAACACTTGTATCCTTTCTGACTTGATGAGTAGCCCAAAAAGATATATTTAACTGCTTATGGATCTAGCTTGCTCACTATAAATCTGTGATCTCTCATAAAATATGTGCTTCCAATCACTCTGGATGGAATAATAAAAATATTAAATCCTAATAACATATCACATGGTGTCTTCATCCCTAATACTCTTGACGGCATTCTGTTGATTCGATAAGTTGCAGTCATAACAACATCACTCCACAAGAACTTAGGCACATTCATCATCATCATCAATGAATGTGACACTTCCAGTAGATGCCTGTTATTGCGTTCAGCCACCCCATTCTGAGCAAGAGTGTCTGGGTAAGTGGTTTGATGAAGAATTCTCTAACTAGAGATGAAAGTTGCAAACTTCTTGTTGGCATACTCTGTTCCATTATTTGTTTGAAGAATCTTCACATGTAGTCCAAACTGGGTCTTTACATACGCCGAGAAGTCTTGAAAATATTTGTACACCTCAGATTTATGCTCAGGTCATATGTGAGTAGTAATCAATGAAAGTAACAAACCATCTGAATCCACTAATAGAAGTATTAGGACATGGTCCCCAAATATTAGAATAAACAAGTTTAAATGACTCAAATATTTGATGATAAACTATTTTATAAGTAGAACGTATATGGAGATTCCACCAGGCTTTGCTACTTTAGAAGCAACTAAGAAGGTATGCAAATTGAAAAAAAATCTTTATACGGGCTAAAGTAGTCTTTGAGAGCATGGTTTGATAGATTCAGGCTTGCAGTGTGTGGTATGGGGTATAGGCAGTGCAATGGAGATCATACTGTATTTTAAAGGCACTTCAAGACTCGTATCACTGTTCTTACAATCTATATTGATGATATTGTAATTACTGGAGACGATACTAAGAAGATCCTACGGCTGAAGGAAAGACTTATTGAGGAATTTGAAGTTAAGGATCTAGGGCAGTTGAAGTACTTCCTCGGAATTGAAATTACAAGGTCACGAAAGGGTATAGTATTTTTTGAGCAAAAGTATGCTCTCAAACTTCTTTCAGAGACATGTATGCTTGGTTATAGGGTTGATTCTTCTCCTATCGAGTTGAATCCCAAGTTATGTGCCGAGGGTGGTGATTCGATGAGTAAGGAACAATATCAAAGTTTAGTTGGTCGACTTATATATCTATGTCATACGAGACCTGATATTACTCAGTTTGTGAGTGTGGTGAGTAGATATATGCATGATCCCATAGAGCAGCATATGGAGGACAGCTCGCAGAATTCTTAAGTATATTAAAGAAAACCCAGGAAAGGGGTTATGGTTAAGAAGTTTTGGACATCTGGGAGTTGAAGGCTACTGTGATGCCGATTGAACAGATTATATGGATGATCGCAGGTCCACTACAGATTACTGTATTATTGTTGGAGGCAATCTTCTATCTTGACGTAACAAAAAGCAAGATGTAGTGGCTAGGTCTACAGTTGAGGCCGAGTATAGGGCTATGACAGTTAGCCTGTGCGAGATAATATGGGTGAAGAGCTTGTTGTCTGAGATACGTTTGTTTAGATAAGACTCTTTACAACTTCGGTGTGACAACAGATCAATAATTGATATTGCAAACAATCTAGTTCAGCATGATTGCACCAAACATGTGGAGATTGATCGATTCTTCATTAAGGAGCATCTAAATAGAGAATTTTTGACATTAAGCTATGTGAAATCGGGGGAGCAATTAGCTGATTGCTTAACTAAAGGTTTAGGTTCTAGAGAGTTTGATATCTTTTATAACTAGATGAGGATGATTGATATCTATTGCCTATCTTGAGGGAGAGTGTTGAGTTATAAGGACTTATTTAGTCCCATATCGGATAGAAAATAAGGAGTATATATATTTACTTCCTCTTGAATAATAAATTATCTATTATTCCTTTTTATAGTAATTAATGTGTTTAAGAGGATGATATCATTTAATATTAAGAATTTCCTCATCTCCAGTATCATTTGATACAATAACAAGTAAAAGGATACTAAATCAACTCATATATGCGCTGATACTAAAGAAAGATCTGAACTGGATCACTTCATTGGCGTATAGTTTTTTTATTTTTGGATATACGAGTTTTTTACTGTACACTAAGTTCCTTAATAATCAATACTATCCTGTTAACTTTGAGAGGTTTTGCATTAAGTTATCTATCATGTATTATTAGATTGCTAATGAATAATGTATTATGGCTGAATGATGTTAACTGTGAGTTGTATATCAAACTGGTCGACATCCAGAATAATGGCAACGAGTAAGGTTTACTATTCTTTGATGTATAACCATCATAAAATTATATCTATATATATATATATATATATATATATATATATATATATATATATATATATATATATAAGAGAAAGGATTTACATCCCCACCAATATGCATCCCCAAGCATCCCCATATTTTCAACCTGGATCTTGTTTAAGTCATCTAATCTTAACCGTTGCTTTGAACCATTCAAAGCAACGGTTAATATTAGATGACTTACACAATATCCAACGGTTGATAACATCGGGATGCAAAAAATCGGGGATATATATATATATATATATATATATATATATATATATATATATATATATATATATATATGAGCAGGTGACAATCAATTTGTATATAATGGAAGGCAGACATGACCTATATACTCAACACATAAGAATCAAATTTATTTACCTTCTTTTGACAATTAATAATCAATATTCTTAATCTATTAAATTATTTCACAAAAGATAAATACTTTGGTTCATTGACCAAAGTTAAATGAGAATCTAACTCTTACAATACACTAAAAAACAATATCAGTAAAGGAAGTGACAGAGCCAAAATACTTTCGACCAGAATATCAATTAAGATAAATTTTTTTGCAATAAAGATCTAACAAACATCATAATCGTTATAGTAGACACTGGCTGACATCATATTTTTAGAGGTGGAGTGACGTAGGAGGGAGCTATACCAATAAGAGAATCCACAAAATATAAGAGAAAAGAAGAAGAGAGACTAACCTGCCGGAGGAGCGATGGTCTAAGGTAGCAATGGTGGTCATGGCTGAGATAGAGAGGACGAGGTGGAGTGTCGGAGGGGGGAGGGGGCTAGGGCACCGAAGGGGGGAGCTAGGACGAGGATGCTGGAGGGGGGAGCTACATCTCCGAAGCCGAAGAGGGGAAGCTAGGGCTAGGTTTTCGATTTAGCGCCGGAGGGGGGGCATATAAAAATTTTAAGAGCGTTTCGATAGAATGGGGGAAAAGTGAATTCTAATCAGCTATATTAAATATTTAGCGGCGTCTCAAAGTAGACATCACTAAACGTTGTAGAAATTAAAATTTTAGTGATGTGTAGTCAAATATGTTGCTAAGCGTCGCTATTATCAAATATTAGCGGCGTGTAACGATTATTAGCGACGCATGTTTCTATAGTACCTAACAATAGTTACTACTCGTCATAGTTCATCGCAATCAATGATGTATTTTATTAGAGTTGCTAAATTTCTAGAATTTAGCAACGTCTGGTTCCGGAGTCACTGTTAACGTCGCAAATTTGACTTATTTTGGTGGATCATGTATGACTTGATAATGTACTAGCTTCTTATAGCTAGTTTCATGATCACTTTTACAGAGTATCTGGGATGCCTTACTCCTTTATCTTATATATTCTATATTATTGATACTTGTTTGACTGAATGATATAAACATATTCTGTAAGGTTATAGGAGACTTGTATTATAGTATATATACCACCTTGTCTAGATGCAACCGTGATAGTATTGTGGGATACTAGTATATATCGTAGTGCGTAACTTACCGAGTAATATTCCTGTTCTACGTATTTCGGTACTGGGACATGCCATCATGGCTCTTTATCCTTCTTTTTTGCTCCCGAGACAACTTTTTCTCAAGACTCTCTACATCTCTTCCAAACTAAATATACCCCTGATCTCCTTTAAAAGTTCTCCATAATAGTATGTAAGTCGAGCTCCACCCCAATTTGTGCCAAATTTCAGCTTCCATCCAGTACCGTCGATCTTCTTTCAAATGTCACTGAGTATCGTCAACTGGTTGGTTCTCTAGAATATACCTTACCTTTACCCGCCTAGATATTGCTTATGTCATTTATCATGTAGCTTAGTTCATGAGCCAACACTGCTCTTCCCTCCTCATTACTGCCAAATGGGTACTTCAATATCTCAAAGGATCTCCTAATTTTGGTCTCATCTTCCGTCGCTCAGCTGGATTGTTCATAGTATCTGCCTAATATGACACAAACTAGCAGACTACACCAATTCTTGCTGCTCTACTACTGGGTTGTGCATTTTCTTATGGTCTATCTCATTTCTTGGACTACTAAGAAACAACATACAGTCTTCCAATCCAATGGCGAAGCTGAATACCGCTTCCTTACCAATGTTTGTGCAGAGACTACTTGGATATCGCATTTTCTTGGTGAGCTTAACTTCCATCAACTCAAACCCATAACTCTGTTCTGTGACAACCTTAACACGATATACATGGCCTCCGACCCTGTCTTCTATGCTCGTACTAAACATATTGAGCTTTACTACCGCTTCATTAGGAAAAGTCTACTATCCGGTTCTCATTGTGTGCTTTTTGTGTCGTCTCTGGATCAACTAGTTGATATTTGTCTCCAAAGGACTTCACAAACACCAGTTTACTATATTGTGGTCCAAATTTATCTCTCCTGGACTGTCGGATTTGCGAGAGAGTGTTAAACCTTCGTGATTTCTTACCATTTTTAATAATGATTTCCTGCTATGCATATAATTGTGCAGAGTATGTCAATATTTGATTTGATTTAGTAAGATTTATTAGGAATAATTTTAGGAATCCTTTGATAATTTTTATTTTCTTTTATACTCTTTGTAATTCCTTGGGGCCTACGGTTAGAGAAAAATACAAAATATATCAATTTACATTTCCTAGAGAGGCTTTTAATATTGTTAGGAATATGTCAATAAGTCTTGTTGTTTATCTCCCTACACTCAAAAGTCGCTAGATTGCTTGAGTAGTAATCAATTATTATAGTCAAGCAACTTTGAGTGCATGTCCTTTCCTTCATGTTCTTCTTCTTAATTTCTTATATGCTGTTATTGTTATTATTATATTTTTTAATTTTTCCTGCTAAGTTTATAATTTACATCTTATTCTTTTGAGAATGTTTTTGGTTATGTTATAGATGTAACGCCTCGTTGTAAGAACTATCAGAGAGAACAATTGCCAAAAAATTGTACTTGTTTTAATAGTTCCCAGTACAAAAATATTTCTAGTGCGAAACATTTTCATGGGCAAAAATGTTTCCTACGCAGAAGAGATTCCTGCATGGGAAACAATTTTCTGCAAGAGGAACTAATTTTTGCAATAGAAACTGAGTATCCACAATGGAAAAAATTTTAAGTTCTACATTTTAAATTTAGTAGCACTTGAAGGCTGCAGTGGACACTTGTGCATACTTGAAAATTACTTAAAAGCTATGAAACACTTCAGATTTGAAATGTGTCCTAACTTCTCTATATTAATTGATGGGTTCACATAAAATAACCAAACACGGAAAAGAAAAAAAGAAAAAGAAAAAATATTACCAAAGAAATAAGAAAAATAAAGAGGGAGAAAAAAGAGATAATTAATTTGGAGTGTACAATTGTCTAACAATATCAAAAGAATACTTCAAAAATAATAATTTTTAATAATTTAAAATATGTGTTTAGAGTATCCCATTGTGAAAGCTCTTACCTACATGTAAAAGTTAACATATTGGTTACAAAGATAACAACCGATGGGATATGCAAATCCATAATTGGTTTGCATAGTTATATTAAGTAATTAGATTAAACTAACTACAACGAAGTCAACCTACCTTTCTTGTACTAACATTTATTTATTCTTTTGAAGTCTTCTATAGAACAAATATACTGCAAGCTTATTGTGTATGATTTATGATGTGGGACCTCCTTCATCATTATTATTGTTGTTTATTGCTTAATCGTTTTTTATCTTGCGGAAATTAGAAGTTAAATTTGGCGACATTTACTCCTTCTTCGGCTATATTTATCCTCTTTTATTTTTTTATAACAAATTTAGATTTAAAAAAAAATGTTAAAAACACACTTGAAATATCTAAGTAATAAGTAATATTTTAAATGATTATTTTAACTTGGCAAAACAATGATTTTATATTTTACATTCATCTATGGTCCAAATATTCTATGTTAAACCATGTCAAGAACATATATCATATTAGTTTTAAGAATAAGACACTTGTGATGGTACTTCCTAAAGAGGTTTTTAATATTGTTAGGTATCTGTGCATAAATTCTCGTTTATCTACCTATACTCATGGACGGACTTACATGGAAACGAGTGGGCACAGCTGTCTCCACTGAATTTTTTTTTCGAATTAAATATTTATATTCCTTTTCAAATTCTTTAATCAATTTTATAGTTTGCCTCCTCTGAAATTTGTAAATTTTAACTTCATATTTATCATGTATACATATTTACATCATATTCTTTTTTTCTTTCATAATTTTTATTTTTTGATAATTTGATACAGAACGAGAAGCTATGATGGAGGAACAATTAAATTTTAATGTAGCAAACTTTATTTAAAAAATTAAATTTTTTTTTTTTACATTTAAATTGACACCTCTTTCTCTTCCTCTTCCTCTTCCTCTTCCTCTTCCTCTCTCTCTCTCTCTCTCTCTCTCTCTCTTTTAAATTCCTGTCCCTCCTGCCTACACTAAAAAAATCGCTAGATTGCTTGAGTAGTAAGAAATTGTTATAGTCTAGCAACTTTTGAGTGTATTTCCTCTCCTTCATATTCTTCTTCTTAATTTCTTATTTGTTGTTATTGTTGTTATCATATAGTCTATAATTTACACCTTATTCTTTTGCGGATGTTTTTGGCTTATATGTTAGAGACGTACTGAGGCCTCGTAGTAAGGACTGTTAGAGAGAAAATAGTGTACTTGTTTTGATAGTGTTACGTTTGTAGAGGTGACATTTTGTTATTTGTGGTCAAATATTGTCGAATAAGCAATAGTTGGAAGCTTAAAATTCTCTCATGTAGATTTACTGGATAATAATAGGCTTCTGCTTATTCATAAGCCAGAGAATTGTGACGATACATGAACTGTTAATGATTTATGAAAGAAAAAGAGGTAGGATTATTTAAAAGAAAAGGGAAAGATAATCTCATTGACTGCATCAATATATGTACTCTCTATATGTGCTACTAATGTCCACGTGTAACACACACACGTAAAATAAATTATAAAAAAATTAAATTAAAATTTATTATAAATATTGTTGTTTCGTAGAATTGAGCCTATCCAACCAAAAAAAAATTATCTTCCACATTAATCACATGAATTATATGTGTTTAATTATAATTAGATAATATTAGATAGTTAAACAATTACTTAGAATTTATTTATTTTTTAATTTTTTTTAATTACATGGGAATAATATATTGCTTAGAAAGCCATTTTGAGTCCTTTGTAACCCCTTTTTTATATTTATTTTTATTTTTAGAGAGTAGAGATAGAGCTAGGGGGTGTGTTGCCAAAACCATTCTCAAATACGGAGAAGAAGAACATAAAGTTCAGTAAAACAAAATTGCCTATGAATTATAAAGATCAAAGATCAATTGTCTACTAACACAAGTACAAAGTTTAGGCGGTCTCAATTCCCATCATGTTCTAATGTATAAAGAGATAGTTTATCTTATTGGAAACGAAACGCGAAAATTATTTTTTAAATCAGAGATTACTTGCGAGAGAATCGAGCAAAAACGTACAAATCAAAAAACACCAAAAATAAATCGAAGACACAAAAATTTTTACGTGAAAAATCCAGATGAAAAAAATCACGGGACGATTAGAGTCCAACCCTGAAGAACCTCCACTAATGGAATAAAGAGATTATACCTTCTACAAGCTCCTCACCGATCCAACACGGATCACCGCGACACTTTGGAATAGAAAATAGATTACAACTACGAAGAAAAAAGACAATGAGAAATACCACAAATTGATCTCCTTCTTCGAAACGGCCTCAAATCCTCCTTTCTTTTCTCCAAAGTTGCAATGACACTCTTGGCACATTTTTTCTCTCTCTTTGTTGTATATTGCATGAGCATTTTTATAAACCCTAGCATAAATTAGGGTTTCCATATAAAAAAATATATATGGAAGCCAACAATATTTATGGAAATCCAATTACATTCAATCATATATTTAATGGAAATCAAATCATAAATTAGCTTACCATAAATTAGAAATTCAATATATGGAAAGTTAATATATGAAAGCTCCAATCATAAATATATAATTAAAGTCAAAGATAAAAATCCAATATAATATTCTCTTTCCATAAATGTTCCAATACACGGCGCTCGATTCACTTTTCGAGCTTTTTTGACACACGGATGACGCTCGTCGCACTCCGGGGTATTCTCCACATAAGTTGGGAACCCCACCCACTCCAACAAATCTCCCTCTTCATAACTATGTGGAGGGGATCGTCATCCCGACGATCCGCCTGTAGTACTCAAATTTTTTCCTTGGAAGAATCTTTATGAACATGTCTGCTCCGTTGTCATCTGTATGACCTTTTCAAGCGCTACTTCCTTCTTTTCCACAATATCCTGTATCCAATGATATCAAGTCTCAATATGCTTGGACCGGCTATGAAATGTCTGGTTCTTCACAAGGTGAATAACACTATGACTATCGTAAAGCAAAGGATACTGCTCTTGCTTTAGCCCAATTTTCTACAATATCTTCTTCATCTGCATCAACTCTTTGCAAGCCTCCGTCGCCGCAATGTACTCTGCCTCTGTCGTCGACAGGCAACACACTTCTGCAACCACGACTGCTACGATACTGCTCCATCAGCAAATATTATCATATAGCCCAAAGTCGATCGCCTCTTGTCTACATCTTCAGCCATATCGGCATCGGTATACCAACAAGCTTCGTCTCGTCACCACCCAAAGAAAGTCTCCAATCGGCAGTGCCCTGAAGATATCGTAGAATCCACTTGATCGCACTCCAATGTACCCTTCCAGGATTGGAAGTATACCTGCTAACTGTGCCAACTGCGTAAGCGATTTCTGGCCTCGTACACACCATAGCATACATAAGACTCCCCACAGCCGAGGCATATGGAACCCGCTCCATATCTTCCTTCTCATCCTCGATAGATGGACACTGCTCCCCAGTGAACTTAAAGTGAGCCGCAAGGGGGTTACACACTTTCTTCGACCCATCCATCCCGAAACGTTGAAGTACCCAGTGAATGTACTTCATTTGGACAAGTGTAGTAGCTTGGACTCCCTATCTCGACTGATCTCCATCCCAAGAATAGTCTTTGTTGCGCCCAAATCCTTCATAGAGAAGGTCGTGCCCAGTTGCTGCTTCAACTCCGCTATCCTAGTGGCATTCCGACCCGCCAGTATCATATCATCAACATAGAGCAGTAAAATGATGAAATCGTCCTCGGCAAAGTACCTCACAAATACACAGTGGTCCGACGTCGTTCGTGCGTAACCATGCTCCCCTATAAACGAATCGAACTTCCTGTACCACTGTCTCGGAGCATGCTTCAGACCATATAAGCTCTTCCTTAACTGGCAGACCTAGTGTGACTTGCCCTTCTCACAGAATCCCTCTGGCTGCTCCATGTATAACTCCTCCTCAAGATCACCATGGAGAAATACCGTTTTCACGTCCATTTGCTCGACCTCCAATTCAAAACTGGCTGCCAATGCCAGCACCACCCGAATCGACGACTGCTTGACGACTGGTAAAAAGATCTCATCATAATCTACGTTTTTTCGCTGACCGTAGCCTTTAACTACCAGCCTCGCTTTGTATCGAGGGCGAGTAGCATCATTTGTCTGGTTTACTCTGAATACCCATCAATTTTTTAAAGCCTTCTTGCCTTTGGCAACCGTATCAGATCATAAGTAGAGTTGGACTCCAAGGAACTCATCTCCTTCTGTATGGCCTCCATCCACTCCTGTCTGTGTTCGTCTTCCATAGCCTCTGCAAAACTTTTGGGTTTTCCCGTCAGTCAGTAGCACATATACCCGATGAGTATCTCGTAGATGGTCGATGCTCTCTATCGCTCCTCCTCAATGGAACCACTGGTGCTATATGTATACCAACAACCTCCTCCTCAGGAACTGTCTCCTCGGCATGCTCATTCTCCTGAGGGTCACCCTGACCACCATCAGTAGGCTGATGGTCAAGGTTCGGAGCAACTTCATGTACTGGCTCCCCCATAACTGAACCAGATATTTATGTCCTCAGGAAACTACTCGAAGCAAAATGACTCTAACTCAGGCAATTCCTCAGCCTCAGAAGGCATCTCAAAATTTTGAGTGTTGGTCATGGTCTGATCCTCGACTAATACTACGTCCCTGCTTCTGTCGATCTTTCTTCCCACTGGATCGTAGAGTCTATAGCCAAACTTATCCCAGCCATAACCGACAAAGACGCACCGCCTCGTCTTCGTCTTAAGTTTGGATCTCTCGTCCTTTGGTACATGCACGAAGGCCTTGCAACCAAACACTCGTAGGTGATTATATGACGGTTCTTTGCCGTACCATACTTTGTCAGGCACAAAATCCTACAAAAGAGCACTAGAAGATAAATTAATAATATAAGCAGCTGTTTTAAGAGCCTCACCCCAATAGCTGTCCGACAAGTTTGTTTCTGACAGCAAATACCGTACCCTCTCCATCAACGGCATATTCATCCGCTCGCTACACCATTGAGCTGAGGTATCTTTGGAAGAGTCTTCTGGTGTCGCATCCCTTGCACTGTGCAGTATGTATCAAAGGGATTGATATATTCATCGCCATTTTTTGACCGAACATATAGCAGCTTCTTGCCCATTTTTCTTTCAATAGAGGCCTGAAAGTCCTTGAAAGTGGGCAGCACCTGATCCTTTGTCTTTAAGGCATAGACCCAAACCTTTCTGGAATAATCATCAATAAATGTTATAAAGTAAGAGATACCACCAATGGATTTTACCTTCATAGGACCGCAGACATCCGAGTAAATTAACTCGAGCAACGTCGGCTTCCTTGAACTTGGGTGACTTTAAAAAGATACCATATTTTGCTTCTCCGCCAAACAGTGCGTGCACCTCTCCAGATTTGTAGACTTTAGTCCTGGAATCACCTTTCTGTTCACCAAGTAGCTCATCCCCTTCTCCCTGATGTGGCTGAGCCGCCTGTACCACAACTCGGTAGACGCATCAGTAGCTGCGTTCACCTCATATGCCTCCTGTGCTCTCCTTTCCATATAGTAGAGTCTGGACCTCTTGCTTCCTCTGGTAATCACCATCGAACCTCTGGAAAGATTCCACTGATTGTTCCCGAAGAGATTGAAGAAATCCTCATCATCTAACCTTCCAATCGATACCAGGTTGAAACAGATATCAGGGACATGACGAACATCTTTCATAACAAGAACTGCACCCGTCTTTGTCCTCAAATGCACATCTTCAATAGCAACTGTCTTCGACACATCTCTATTGTCCATCTTCAACACTCCACAGTCGCCTATTTTATAACTAGCAAATAGTGTCATATTGTGAGATACGTGCACTGAAGCACCTGAGTCCACCAGCCAAGAGTTATCATCACAAGCGAGGTTCATAACTACCGCATCACCTACAATGATTAGATCGCCTCCATGTGCCGATGTCGCCGCTGTAGTGTTCTTGCCCTGTTTTCCCTTGTCGCCCTTCTTCTCTCTCTTCCAAGCAAAATAGTTTTGCTTGATGTGGCCCTTCTTGCCATAATAGTAACACTCCGAGTCCTTGTACCGACCCTTGGACCTTCTCCTGCTTTTGTCTTTGCCACCGCCTGGACCCCTGCTTTTACCCTTTTCGCGGCTCTCTAAAACAAGCACCTCTGAGTGGGATATGGATGAAGTGCCCTAAGAACTTCTTCGTATCTCTTTATTTAGTACCCCGCTCTTGGCAAACTTCAGACTGACTACGCCTTACGGAGCAGAAGTGATCATAGATACTCGTACGGTCTTTTACGAGTCTAGCAATGTACACAACAACCATAGTCCCTGAACCTCATTGTCGAACTTGACTCCCATCGAGGATAGCTGGTCAACCATGCCCTAGAACTCACTCAAATAATCCGTAATGGATGTCCTATCTTTGTACCGCAGATCCATAATTATCCGGATCAAGAATAATTTATTTACCCCGGTCTTCTTCGCATACAAAGATTCCAGCTTATCCCACAATGTTCTCGTGTGCTCAATACTTACAACGTAGTTAAACACGTTCTCATCAATGAACTGCCTGATGTACCAACACACATGTATATTCTCGAACTTCCAGTCCTCTTCGAATTTATCACTGGGCTTCTCGAAAGCAAATACCGACAGATGCAGCTTCTTAACAAATAGCAGATCATTCATCTTGCTCCTCCAGTAATGATAGTTAGTACCGTTCAGGTTTACCATGCGCACCGGCTTCGCATCCATATCTCCTCCCTAGTTTGCTTGTCAACTCCTAATACCCTTCTGAAATTTTAGAACCTGGCTTTGATACCACGCTGTTGGGAACAAAACGCAAAAACTATTCCCAAACCAAAGAGTACCTACGAGAGAACCAAGAAAAAATGCACAAACAAAAAATACCAAACATAAATCGCAGACACAGATATTTTTACGTGGAAAACCCAGATAGAAAAAACCACAGAACGATCAGAGTCCAACCATGAAGAACCACCACTAATGGAATAAAGAGATTACACCCTGTCATGTCCCAGTCCTAAAATATACGGGACCAGGCAACGTGGCAATAGCCAACTGTCACGTCTCTGAGGATATCCTAATTTAATGGATCCTAACGAAGAGTGCTACGCTGTCCTAAACAACTAACATGTCCAATATCAATCAACAATAGGTAATCTAATATCATCCACATATATAACCAAAAAGTACTAAAATAAATACTGGAAATAAACATCAGTCTGAATATCATAGTACAAACCCAAAGTGTCTGGTGGGAACAAACCCACTACTATAACGAAATAAAAGTACTGAATGACAGATAAAAAAAGAGTAATGACTAAGGCATCGGCTGACTAGATAATGATGCTCCAATCCTAGGCAGAAGGCCTACCAAATGATCACGGAAACTCTGACGGTAGTACCTCTAGCTCCTCCGCAGTCGCGTACCTCGTCTCCTGTCCGGGTCCGTACACTGTAGGGTAATATGCCTCGTCCAAATCTGGAAAGGAACCAGGTCCTCAGAGGGACGTAACAAGATACATAGAAGCATGCCATATATAAATACTGAATAAAATAAAGGGTGTACTAACCATCTAAGTGAATGCAATATGAGGACAACATTGGTACGTATGGGTAGGCGTAGGCATAATGTCCACCCTCCGAAGAGAGTGGCAGCAGTACAGTATATCGTCTATATCGCTCCAAAGAACGTGGCAACAGTATAGTATATCGTCCATATCGCTCCGAAGAATGTGGCAGCAGTGTAAAGGAAGTCATTAGATCCGTGGCTCCTTCGGATACTACAGATTCCAATGTGTGTACCCCATACACCTACTAGTTGTCCTCCCCGTCTAATGTAGATAAATAAGTCGAATACTCGACGTGCATACCACGTATCTATATGCCAAGTCTCTACAATTCATATAATCCTGAATTACGTACTAAACCATGATGTATGTCCCAAGCACTGATAGCTAGTCGAGTATGCGAACTCGCATCCCAATATGAATTTGTTACCGTGAAACGTGTAAGAGTGTCAGGTCTCGGAAGATATCAGAGTATCCTCCCAATGGGGGCGAGTCTGCTAGTGACTAGGTCAAGTATTCTACTCATCGACGTATCCGTCGACTGCACCCGAGTCAATCTCGGACGCGCACAGTTATATAAAATAAAATAATAAGTTATTATACAACATATGCATCATTTAATTTAAACAGTAAATATGGCAAGGTATCTTGCTTGGGTCCTCAAGCTGTGAATGCCAATAGCCTGCTCCTGAAGTATCTCCTGTTGGTCTAGTGACCCTAAATATACAATATAATATAGCAATTCTAGCATCAAACATTAAAGTAATACACACAAAACTACGACGCTGCTCTTAGGTACTGACGCAAGGGTCATGGCTGGTCGACTACAGAGTCGTGTGTGCACGTAGCTAAGATGCGCACGTGCCCTGTCCTCAGTTACCGTGTACCTCACGCCAATAATTTACTACAGTTATGTATTTACGAAACTACTTATGTTTTGTACAATTACCTGTTGTTATTTCTCTTATTAAGTGTACTTGGTCTAGGTCTTTAGGTGAAACACAATTCTTTAATAAGAGGTCATAACATTAGGGTAATTACTAACTTACTAATTATTATCTAATCTAATTAAGCATACACGCATACACATATAGGGTTTAACACGATTTAGTTTGTGTCCAAAGCTACGACATGCGACATAACGACACAATATTTCAATGATACAAAGATACAATATCGGAAAGAGGGCCATACGCTGTTTACCTAATCGTGGCTGAACGGGGAATCTGTGCTCGTCGACGGCTTTCCTCCGGCGTGGGGCGGAGCTCCGCTCGTCGTGCAGGCAACAACGACAGCGAGTGCAGTCACAGCAGCGACAGCAGTAGTTGGGGGTGGTGTCGGTCGGGCTGGCAGGTCGTGGAGAGGGTGGTGATCCGAGTGACAATGGTGGTTGAAGGTGCTGGAGGCGGTGGTCAGGGCTGGGGACAGCCGGGATAAGGGGTGATCGGGGTCGGGTTGGTGATGGAGGGTTGATGTGGATGATGGTGAAGGTGGAGGCGGTCGGTGCAGGCGGCCTGGGGTGGTGGTGGTGTTGTCCGGTCGGGGGAAGGGAGAGGGGTGCTTGGTTGAAGAGGAAAGGGATTTGCTAGGGTTCGGCTATAGGGTTTATGTTTCTAGGTTTTATTTAGAGAAAAATGTATATTTATATAGGAGAGGGAATTATGGGCTGACCTCGAAGTTTGGGCCTGCCTGGGCTCTTTGGAGTGGTGAACATGTCCACATGAAATGGTGTAGAGTGTACATGGGCTTGGTTGGGTCTTGTTTTGGGTGAGATTGGCCTCTAATTTAATTTAATTAAAATAAATGCACAAGGTGTTCTCTTGCCAATTGAAAATACATAGGATTAAATTTGGGTAGGACACAAGAGTCATGGGCGTAGCAGGTTCAGAATAGGTTAATACCCTAATTTGGGTTATAGGGAATTAGGTTGAGGTTGTGCCTCAACTTCAAATAGGAATGGGCAATTATGAGAAATTGGATTTATGGGATAATACATGGACGTTTGTGACAAATATTGCGCAGCTAAAATGAAGCACAATATTGAGTATTTAAAAGTTACACAAGGGTCAGATGGGTAGTCTGGCATGTCTAGGAAGTGTGTATAAAATTTGTTTGAAGGTAACTACTAGTGTAGCTCTCCAAACATCGAAGCAACGATAAGGTGTAATAAGTCACATAATTGTTGTACATTAATTCTAATTGTATCCAAATTAATTCTAGTCTCTCAATCTAAACTAAATAACCCTAAATTTGGTCGAGGGGATTTACAATCTACCCTCCTTAGAGTATTTCGTCCTCGAAATTAAAATATACATAGGGTAAGAACTATTGACTGAAATAAAATGCTACTACATACCTAGGCCTTTGAAGAGATGGGGATAACGTTGTCGAATATCCTCCTCGCATTCCCAGGTCGACTCGCCTGGTGCATGATGCCTCCATCCGACACGAACTAAAGGGATAGTCTGACCTTGCAATACCTTCTCGCTTCTGTCCAGAATCTCAACAGGCTCCTCTTGGTATGATAAACTCGGGCCGATTGTGATTTCTGAATGATCAAGCACATGACTCGGATCTGGCATGTACCTTTTTAGCTGAGATATATGGAAGACGTCATACACTCCTTCCAAAGTCTGTGGCAAGGCTAACCTATAAGCAACCCCTCTGATGCGTTCTAACACATCGAATGGTCTGATGTACCTCGGACTCAGCTTTCCTCTGCCTCCAAATCTGATAGTCCCTCGAGTAGGTGAGATCTTTAGAAACACATGTTCTCCAACCTGGAACTCTAGGGGTCGTCGATGCGCGTTCGCCCAATGCTTCTGTCTGTCCTGTGCTGCTCGCAGGTGCCCTTGGATCTTCTTCTCCTTCTCCATTGTACGAGCAACCAACCCTGGCCCAAGAATCTGCCTCTTGCCTATATCGCTCCAACATACTGGGGAACGACACTTCCTTCCATACAATGCTTTATACTCTGGATGCTCGCTTGATAGCTATTATTGTAGGAAAATTTGACCAAATGCAAATGGTCCTCCTATGATCCTCCGAAATCAAGCATGCATGCTCTTAACATGTCTTCCAATGTCTGAATGGTGCACTCGAACTGGCCATCTGTTTGCGGGTGATACGATGTGCTGAACTTTAGGCGGGTACCGAGACTCTTTTGCATACTCCGCCAGAAGTAAGATATAAATCTCGTATCCCTGTCAGACACTATACTAACTGGCACTCCATGCAGTCACATAATCTCCCTCATGTACACATCTGCTAAGACCTCTGTAGTTTGCCCAACTCTGAGGGTAAAAAGTGAGCGGACTTGGTGAGTCTATCTACGATTACCCATACTGCATTGCAACCACTAGGACTCCTCGGGAAGCCCGTAACAAAATCCATAGTGATGTGCTTCCATTTTTACTCAGGTATCGGGAGCAGTTGAAGTAAAGCTGCAGACCTCTGATGCTCAGCCTTGACTTGCTGACACACCAGGCACTTCGCCATAAAGCGGGCTATCTCCCTCTTTATTCCATGCCACCAGTAGTACTGCCTCAAGTCTCTATACATCTTCATGCCTCCTGGATGAATAGAGTAGGTTAAACTGTGTGCCTCCGACATAAGCTCCTGACGAAGTTCTCTATTTGGAACATAGAGACGATCTCCACATCTCAAAGTCCCGTCTTTATGTATACGCAATCATGTCTGTATTCTGGCCTCTGTCCTCTATCGAAGCCTCTGAAATATGGAGTCTGTTGGCAAAGCAGCCTTGATCCTCTTCACTAATGTCGATTGCAACTGGAAACTCGATAACTGTCCGTCTACTCCGGATATAACGACCTCTATACCCATCTGTTCTAGATCTCTCAACAGGTGTTGTTGGGTAGTCAAGAAGAATGCTATGGGTCTTCTGCTCAACGCTTTAGCTACTACGTTGGCCTTTTCCGGGTAGTACTGTAGTTCAATCTCAAAGTCTGTCATCACCTCGAGCCAACGTCTCTGTGTCTGGTTCAGGTCCTTCTGAGTATAGACGTACTTTAGGCTTTTGTGATCAGTGAATATCTCCACTCTTTCTCCGTATAGGTAGTGCCTCCAAAGCTTCAAAGCAAAGATCACTGCGACAAGTTCCAAGTCGTGAGTGGGATAGTTCTTCTCATGGGTTCTTAACTGCCTAGAGGCATAGGCCACAACCTTTCTATGCTGCATCAAGACGCATCCTAATCCTTTCCCGGATGTATCGCTATAGATCACGAATCCTTCGGGTCCAGAAGGTATGGTCAGGATAGGTGTCATAGTCAGAAGCTTCTTTAGCTCATCGAACACTGTCTGAGACTCCTCTGTCCAGGTGAACTCCTGCTCCTTGCGGGTCAAGCGGGTCATCGGTTCTGCGATCCTTGCGAAGTTCTCTACGAACCTCCGGTAGTATCCGGTAAGTCCTAGGAAACTTCTCACCTCTGAGATATTGGTAGGGGTTGGCCTTGTCTCTACTGATAAAATCTTTGCCGGATCTACTGAAATACCATCTTCTGAGATAACATGTCCAAGAAAAGCGACATGATCTAGAAGAAACTCACACTTGCTCAGCTTGGCATAAAGCCTCTCTCTCCTCAGCGTCTCTAACACTAGTCTCAAGTGTTCTTCGTGCTCCTCGTGGCTCTTTGAATACACTAAGATGTCGTCGATGAAGACTACCACAAACTGGTCTAAGTATTGGTGGAAGACTCTGTTCATCAAGTTCATAAATATAGCAGGCGCATTCGTCAGTCCAAAAGGCATCACTAAGAACTCATAGTGACCATAACGAGTCCTGAATGCTGTCTCTTGAATATCTTCTCTTCGCACCTTTACCTGATGATAATCCGATCTCAAGTCGATCTTTGTGAACACCACTGCTCCTGTCAGCTGGTCGAACAAATCATTAATCCACGGTAGGGGGTACTTGTTCTTGATAGTCAAAGCATTAAGGGCTCTATAATAAATGCACATACGTACTGTCCCATCTTTCTTAGGTACAAACAACACTGGTGCTCCCCAGGGTGATGCACTAGGATGGATAAATCCCTTGTTCTGTAACTCCTCTAATTATAGCTTCATCTCATCTAGTTCCTTCTTCGCCAATCGGTATACATTTGATGATACCGGTGCTGCTCCGGGTACTAGCTCAATAGTGAACTCCATGTCTCTATCTGGCGGTAAGCCTGGAAATTCCTCCGGGAAAACATCCTCCAATTCTGTAACTATCGGTGGGGGTGCCGTCTCCATAGCCATGTAAACTCCAGCTGTCTGTCCTACTCCTTGTTCGACGGTCCCTCGCATGTACTCAAACTCCGGTTGATCTGGCGGTCTAAAAGTGACGCTACCCTTCCGGTAGTCCAGTACGGTATTATACTGGCTTAACCAGTCCATGCCTAGCACAACGTCAAAGTATGGCATGGGTAATACCAAGAATCGCGCTCTCATCTCTCTACCACATATGACTATCGAGCACGTTCTAATAGTGCTGGTAATAGGCACGATACCTCCTCCGGTAAGAATCTTCCAACTCTTAGGTAAGGGGGAAGTAGATACTCTATGCATTGCTACGAATCTACTAAATATGAACGATAGTGTAGCTCCATAATCAAATAATACAGTCGCAGGTAATGATGTAACTAAAATGGTACCTGTGGTAGCTTTCCCTTCTATTTTCTCCTCAGTAGCTGCTAGTGCAAAGTCCTGTTCGTGCCTCTGCCCTCCGGTCTGCTGTCGAGTTCGATCAAACTACGCCTCCTGTGGGGCCAAGGGTGGTCCCCTCTGAAATCCTCCTGGTGTTGGTGGACGTTGACCTCCTGGCGGGGGTAGTATCCTCGGGACTGGTGCTGCTGGCCTCTATCCGGTCTGCGGTGCTGCCTCTCTGCGCTGTGGGCAGTCTCGGACTTGGTGCTGGTTCGATCTACAGATCAGGCATGTCCTCAATCTCTTTCGGCAGTCCTTCTCGTAATGTCCTCTCTTACCACAGTGGTAGCAAGTCAGAAGCTCCTTTTGCTGGTATGGTGTTGTCCTCTACTGTGTCTGTGCTCCGGGATGACGAAGCGGTCCTCTTGCTCCGGGCTGGGCTCTGGCTGGTGTGGTCGTGCTGGAACGTCTTGCTCCTCTGCCGATGGCCTCTTAGATCCTCGCCTCTGAAAGAACCTCCTTATAAGAAATCCTCGCCTGTGTGGTGGTATACCTCTGTAGCTCAAAAGTGAGGCCGTGATGGAATCTTTGGGCCTTCTCTAGATCGTTGGGTATCAGGACGACACCAAATCTACTAAGACAGCTAAACTCTGCGTCGTATGCGTCTACGGTCATATTCCCTTGTTCTAGATATAGGGACTGGGAGTACAGGGCATTTTTGATTGTAGCCGAAAAATAATTCGCATTGAAGTATTCTAAGAATTGTTCCCATGTCTGGGTCTTGCCTACACTGCGCTCAATAGAATCCCACCAGTGATGGGCGTTGCCTTTTAGTTGGGCCCTCACTACGGTCATCCATAGGTCTGGATTAAGTTGTGAAGCCTCTAGTAGCATCTCCGTGTTGGCGACCCAATCGAAGATCTCCTTTTCAGTCTCGTTGCCCGAAAAAGTATCCAGACCCATCTGTCGGAACCATCATACAGTACCACCTGTCTGGGCTGATGGATGTGCTGGTACGGGTGCTGGGACAGGTGTCCTCTCCAGAACTGCCATCAAACTCTATTTCAATGTCTCAGTCTGATGCCACTGTACCTGCATCATAGTCTGGAAGAACTGAAGCATCTGTGGCTGTCCATCTGATTGTGGCATCTGGGGTGGATAAGGTAGAGGTGGTGGTAATGGAACTTCCGGCTGTGCGCTTGGTGTCTCCTCAGATGTCAGCCTCTCGGTTTGCGGCTGTAGAAGCATGAAAAATAAGCTGGATAGCTCTACGCAGCATATTGATACAGGGCAGCATAAACAGAGGACCTCAGAGCCATCAAATATGCAACAGAGCTTTTCCGCTGAGCACATCGTAAAATATAGGCTCAAGGACCATCCTCGTAATATAATATGTCCAGGCTGCTTCAGCGTAAAAAGGGTGCTACATCGCCTTTATGGCGTAAAACTCATCCGCTTTCAATACAGCATTGAAGTGTACGAGGAATGCTTCATATTCTTCGAAATGAACCCGTCAGATCATGCAATAAACCTGACATCTGGACTCCTGACAAAGGGTACTGCAAGACTACCCAAGCGACGGCTATAATGATGGCGCGGCACTGCAACCCAGGCTGTCTATTACTGCCATTTCCTTGGCGTAGACCGCTTCTACGCATATAAAGGAATACGCCACCCAGTTTTACACAGGCAGATGTGAGCTGTTTACGCTCCGCAGAAGACAAACAGCCTGCCACGTCAAAAGCTGCTCTTCGTACAGGGCTCGAGGCACGTCTCTGCATTTAATGCGCAGAGCGGTAACAGGTTCTCGAGGCACGTCTCTGCATTTAATGCGCTAAATACTGACAGATGCCCAAGGCACGTCTCTTCATTTTATGCGCAGAAGGGTGGCAGACCTTCAAAACACGCCTCTGTATTTAATGCACAGGATAATGGCGGATCTCTGCATTTAATACAGGAGATTTGATTAAATGTCACCGAACCGTCGTCTAGTGACATTCCCTTTGCGCAGACTGCTCTTACGCATACAAGGGGATACGCTGCCCAGTTTTACACAGGCAGACGTGAGCTTCTTACGCTTCGCAGAAGGCAAATAGACCGCCACGTCAGCAGTTACTCTTTGTACAGAATTTAAGGCGCGTATCTGCATTTAATGCGCAGAATGATGGAAAATCTTAAAGACAAGCCTTTGCATTTAATGCGCAGGATAGGGGCAGATCTCTGCATTTAATGTAAGAGATTTGATTATATGTCCAAGAGCCGTAATTCCGGCTAAAAGGTCCACATCATCTCGACTTCTACGTCCACTCGACTTCTACGTCCACTCGGCTTCTACGCACACTCGGCCTCTATGACCACTCGGCTTCTACGCCCACTCGGCCTCTATGACCACTCGGCTTCTACGCCTACTCGGCTTCTATGCCTACTTGGCTTCTACGCTATAGTGACAGTTATTGGCTTCTACGCCAACCTCTTCTACACAAAGGATAACTACCTACGTGGATTCTACGTCATGATCTTTGCAGCAGAATTACGCGTTGTCTCTTAGTTGGACATGCGCCACATGCTCACTCAAAAGGTCATCTATACGCAGGCAATGGTTATTTTAACCATCGTGTAAAAGGGTGCTGTACTTTCCACTACTCGATTTCTACACCGACTGAGTGGTCACTGTCACTAAAACTCTATAAATAGAGACCTCTATTGACAGAGAAAAAGGGGGTCGCAAAAAGTGAAGATCGAACGATCGAAAATTGGTCAAGGAATCCAGTATCAGATCCAAGGTCGACAATTGGGAGGAAAGAAGGAGGAGAGAAAACGGCCGAGAGAGAGAGAGAGAGAAGAATCCAGAGCTCAGGCAAAGAGAATGGATCGACGAATTTGGCATCGGGCATCCACCCTCTTTAGCAACCTTCGAAGCTGCTTTCTGTCTTCTACGACATTTCTTCATCATCGTGTGGTCCAAGGGCCAAAGTGATCGACTGCAGATCAGACTCCTATAGCAATATTTACCCAGATTAAATAAATTGTACTCGACATCCTCGTATAGGATTAAATTGTACAATCTTGTTTGTAAACACAGAAGAAGGGCGGATTTTCGTATAAGACCTCGTTTCTACATATTATCTTTTCGTTTATTTTATCAAACAACAAGATGGCGACTCTGCTGGGGACATCTTTCTCTTCTGACGAGGAAGCAATTGCTCAACACGATGCGATATCCGTGGGATCCGTAAAGAAGACACTGGTCGTCCAGTTCGACCAGTCTGCCTACGAAGATATGCTTCGAACAGGGGGTAGCTCTCACTCTCTCTCAGTCCAAGACAACAGGAAGCTGCGTAAGGTCTGGATGCCCAAGACATCCTCTACCATTCCTGTTGACTCTCCGACCTCTCCGATTTCTTCGACCAACGAGGTTGTAGCATTGCTCCCTCCGTGCCTTGTACGTAAAATTCAGTCGCCTATCTCTGACAGGGCAGACAAAACTTCTGGCAATGCCTCAGCGCTAACCCAGAAGTATACTCCACGCTCTGTGCGTAAAATTCAGTCTCCCGTCCATGGCAGAAAAGATGAAACTTCGGACAATGCCTCAGCGCTAGTCCAGAAGCCTACACCGCACTCTGCACGTAAAATTCAGTCTCCCGTCCCTGGCGGAATAGACAAATTTTTTGATAATGCCTTAGCGCCAAATCAGAAGTTCCAAACGCGCTCCGCGCATAAAAATACATCTGCCTTCCGTAGAAAAGCAGATGATCCCTGCAATCTATACAAGGGAAAGCAAGCGGCGGACTACCCAACTTCTCGGCCTTTACGCCAGCAAGGGAAGAATCTGCCAACCCTCCTGATTACGCGAGAGGCTGACGGCCGACTGAGGACATCCTCAGCTTTACGCCAATCAGAGCAGAGCTCCAAATTACGCCAGGAGAAGCCCCTCAGCGTAAAGAAGGCTTAATTTGCGGAAAGACACCCTCCTCGGGGATTATCTGCCACCCAGATGGCCAACCTGTTGTATACAGGTGGCACAGGGAAAACTAGGGTTCCCAACATCCGCATGCCCACTGATGTGAACAGAAGGAACAAGTCATCTTCTTCTTCTGTAACTCCTCCTGACCTGCGCAAGTACCTGATCCAGAAACGCAAGGATAGGGGATCTTCCAGCATGTCTATTACGCCTCCTAATGAGCACTCTTGTAATAGTCATAGGATTATAATTAATTATTGCTGTCTGAAGCAAAACGGTCAATTTTCGACCGGTTGAGCTACTCTCCATCTTTCCAGAAAGAAGAGCCCACACATGCATCGGTGAACATGGCTTCACACATACCTAGAGGAAGATCGGGCTCAAGACGTCATCCCTCTAGAGCTCCGAGCCGAAGGAGATTCAACCAGCTCCTTAGGAACACTGAAGCTGGGGTGTTTCGAAACACCCATTCGAGGTCGCGACAACCGACTTTGTACTATTCTGATTCCGAAGCTAGGGGTCGCCAGTCTCCCAAATTAGATACTGAAAGTATAGAGTCAACTTCTATAGAGACCTATACTAATCCTTCAATGACACCCAGGGAGATGGGAGTTTATGCCATTGGAGATGAACACGAGGAAGCTTCCCCGTCCGGGAGCGCTGAGCAGCGCATTACTGTACTGGAGACATCTCTAAAAGAAATGCAATCCATGATGGAGTACATGCACCAGATGATGCTGACTCAACACATAGCTGCTATGGCTCAAGCGTCGGTCCCTCTTACTCAGATACGTGTGTGGGTGGACTTACCACCATCCAACGTAATCCAAGAGCCTGCTCTAGATCAGGAGTCAGCAGTTCCTCCGCTTCATCACTCGGAGAATGTATTACCTCCCGTCGGAGTCGCGATGCAATCGATTCCTCATTACTCCGTGGTCCCGCTACCGGTTGAAGATCCGATGCAGGCAGTACGGGAGTTGAAAGCCCAATTTGATGCCCTGAAGCACAAAGATCAGCTCAAGAAATTGGGAATCAACCAACCTTACCCAGCTATCTGGGAAGAGGTCCCTCTCTCTCCTAGATACAAACCACAGACTATGGCTTTTTTCGAGGGAAAAATATCACCAAGTCAGTACATGAACTACTTCAGTATGATGACGGTGTTACTACAGGGGAATGACGCCATCCTCACTCGGGTGTTCAAAGGCTGTCTCTCGGGGGTAGCTTATCAGTGGTACCGAAGTCTGGCGGACAACTGCATTACTTCCTTTGAAGACTTCAAGGCTTTATTCTTCACGCGATTCTACGAGGGAGGGATGGACATGTCTATGTCCTCTCTCATCGAAGTCAAGCAGAAGGAAAAAGAGAATGTTTGCACTTTCATCGAACGTTTTCGTCAAGCCACTTTGTAAATGCCTCCAGGAGTTCCAGACTCGGCATTGGTGGACATCTGCAGGAAGAACCTTCTTCCCGTAATCTCGGTGTTCACAGGACCATATCAGTTCCTTGATTGGCCCTCGTTCATCATCTAAGCTGTAGCTGCGGAGGACAACAGTCAGAAGGTGCGCGATAATGGCATCATGATCTCGGCCTCTGATAAAGGCAAGAGGTCATCCTCCAATATCGACCATCCTCGTGGTACCAAGGGTAAAGAAGCTCTAGCGATCAACACGTCCAGGCAAAAGGCTGTGGCTACTACGCAGACAAAACCTGGGACTTCTAGGCCCATGGAAGTGTACTCTTTCGACGACGACGATATTCCGAGCATTTTTGAATGTCTCGTCAAAAGCGGCAAGATTACCCTTCCTGAGGTGAGACGGGCCAATGAGGCCGGCAGTACCAACAACCCCAAGTACTGCATCTTCCATAGGTACATACACCACCCCACAAAGGCGTATTATATACTGAAAAAGAAGATCCAGGAGCTGATCGATGCTAAGGCCATCACTCTGCGCAACAGCGAGAAGACGGTCACAACCAACATGATCTCTCTGCAATTTGGCAATCTGCCTCCCCAAGAAATCCCGGACGGTGTTACGCCTATTTCCCCGACGACGATGAACATCGTTAATCTCCCTCCAGCTAGAGGTCAAAATCATGACCACTAACTACCCAGCGAGGCGAGATTATGTGGGTTCATCCTGATTTGGTGCCCGGGATCGAGAAAGAGACTCAAGCTGCTAAGGCTAAGTCTAAGACGAACTCGAAGCGCAAACCATGTCACATGGTTGCGGCAGACTCGGCATCAGAAGACGAGGTCTTGGCCACTGGAACCCGTTCAGGGAAAGCTTACCTCCAGGACTATAGAGCCAGCCAGGAAGATACACCGGCAGACGCTTCAGCTACCAAGCCGTCAGAACCAGAGCCTGCCGTACCAGGGGCCGGTCCTTCGAGACCAACTTCGGCGGACAAAGGGAAGCAAAAAGAAGTACGTTTCGACAAACCTGTGAAAAATATTCAAAATAAAGGTTTAGAGAAGCCGTACAACTTCTACATCCTGGCCCAACTGGCTAATACACCAGCCAGGTTGTCCATCTTCGAACTACTCAGGCTCTCCCAAGATACTCGTCTAGCCCTGAGCGAAGCACTGATGCAGGCGGATGCATACTTGACCCAGCTCAAGTCCCCTGACGAAGAACCAGTAGCGTGTCCTCAATGCCACAGTGTGATGGAGGTTGTCCCAAACATCACTTTCACTCAAGATGACATGCTGTTAAAACATAACAGGTATGACAGACCCCTCTATTACACCGGGTACGTCAGTTCCATGGAGGTCGACCAGATTCACATAGATCCGGGATCATCAATCAGCATCATTCCTCATAGTCTGCTCAGACCGCTGAGGATTCCTACCAGCGAATTGGCCTACACCACCACTACAATCGTAGATTTCAACGCCAGAAAAAGCAAGCCGTTGGGAAAGATTCGTCTGAGGATCCAGATTGGCAACCTTAGATCAGTGGCCACATGTTATGTCATTGATTCAGAGGTGTCTTACAATATTCTGCTGGGCAGACCTTGGATCCATGACCACAATATCGTTCCTTCAACTCTACACCAATGCCATAAATATGTAGACGCCCAAGGAACAGTACAAACGGAGTTTGCCGACCTGAACCCGTTTAGAGGAGTAGAATCCTACTACTCCGATGCCGTGTTGTACTCTCAGGACTACACGGAAGAGGTGTCAGCCGAAGCAGAGAAGGAATCCCACCAGGAACCAGAAGAACCCTCTGCCGAACAACCGCTGTCAATCAAGGTGAAGGGACGGACTACTCGTCCAAAAGCCATAGAGCGTATGACGATCCACCTGAACAAAACCAGGTCAGGAAAAGGGGGTGATCCTCTAGTGATCACTTTGAACCAGAAACCTCCATCCTTGGTCATCAACCTTCGGCGCAGCAGGCAGCCGAGTGATATAAATACAACCGGGAATGAAGTTTCAGATGATAATAAATATCCTCTTTTCCAGTATATTGACGCTCAAATTCCGAACCAGGAATCCTCTCCCCATGATGATATAGAACCTATAGCACAAAAATTCTTAGAAGCTATAGATTCCTATCATCCATATATGTGGGAAGTGGCATCATCATCCAATGTCACCACGATATATGGACCGCATGAGGATTCTATCTTCATTGTCCCACCTACTTGCAGCAGTCAGCATTCAATAGTCTTCGACCGCATGTGCAATGGACCGACTGCACAAGAAGATTCTCCCGACGATGACGCCGGTAAAATACAGGTTCACAGATACAGCCCGCAAGCTCTGAAGATCATGCAGAGTATGGGTTATAACTTGAAGCTGGAACCAGGTCTCAACGACGGGAAAGACAGACGAATGCCGCTGCACGGCGATCCCTACTATCAATGAACTCATTTTGGATTAGGGTATACCACCTCTCTTGCAGCTCCTGAGTCAAACGAGGATATCTTTTCCTCTTCTCAAAACGGCTCAGCGCCCTCCGACTCATCTCATGCTCTCGAACGAACATTATCAGTAAATATGGTAGTGACAAATTCCTTCGAAGCAGACGAACAAGACTCTGAACTGTTTGATAATGATTCTTGGGCTCAACAAATGGATACACAATGGTAGTTCCGCTTCGAGCAGAGAGAACCTCCCACTGAAGATAAAGTTATCCAGATTGACGTTGGGGATGAACTTTTGCCAAAGCCGATATTTATCAGTAATAATCTTTTAGAAGCAGAAAGGGAAGAAGTTATCCAGCTGATAAAAGAATATATTGACATCTTTGCGTGGAATTATGAGGACATGCCAGGCCTTGATCCAAAAGTGGCTACTCATAAGCTCAATATATTTCCCGATTCGAAGCCTGTGAAGCAGCACCAACGCCGGTTCCGCCTGGATATGATGGACGCCATCGAAGCTGAAGTCAAGAAGTTGATAGCCTGCGGCTTCATCCGAGAAGAACAATATCCCGACTGGGTCGCCAATGTTGTCCCGGTCATGAAAAAAAATAGGAAGGTACGTGTCTGCATCGATTACCGAGATCTGAATGCAGCCTGCCTCAAGGATGAGTTCCCTCTTCCCATCACAGACGTCATGATTAACAATACATGCGATTTCAAATGTATGTCTTTCGTGGACGGATTTTTAGGATACAATCAAATCAAGATGCATCCTGAGGACGAGAAGCATACTGCCTTTCGGACACCATTGGGGGTATATTGCTATACGGTCATGCCCTTCGGATTGAAGAATGCCGGGGCTACGTACCAACGGACTATGAGTAACATATTTCATGAGTATTTACGCAAGACAGTGGAGTGTTACGTGGACGTGTTTGTGATATTAAATGAAAGAATGAAAATATATTCAATATGGGGTTTACACGGAACCCGCCTTCTTTTGTTTACAAACAAACTTGTATAATTTGATCCTATACGAGGATATGGGAGTACAATTTATTTAATCTGGGTAAATATTGCTATAGGTGTCTGATCTGCAGTCGATCACTTTAGCCCTTGGACCATACCATGTTGAAGAAGTGCCGTAGAAGACAGGAAGCAGCTTCGAAGGTTGTAAAAGAGGGTGGATGCACGATGCCAAAGTCGTCGATCCCTACTCTCTGCCTGAGCTCCGGGTTCTCTCTCTCTCTCTCTCTCTCTCTCTCCACCGTTGGATCTGGTACTGGATCTCTTGATCAGTTTTCAGACCTAACTTCTTTGACCCTCCAATTTGTTGACCTTGTTCCTCATTGATAGAGATCTCTATTTATAGAGTTTTAGTGACAGTGACCACTCCATCGGTGTAGAAACCGAGGAGTGGAAAGTACAGCACCCTTTTACACAACGGTTAAAGTAACCAATGCCTGCGTATAGATAATCTTTTGAATGAGCGTGTGACGCGGGTCCAACTAAGGGACACAACGCGTATAATCGCTACGAAGATCACGGCGTAAAAGCCACGTAGGTAGGTATCCATTGTGTAGAAAAGGTTGGCATAGAAGCCAAATATCTATCACCATGGCATAGAAGCCAAATAGTTATCAAACCGGCATAGAAGCCGAACAGGCGTAGAAGCCGAACAGGCGTAGAAGCCGAGTGGTCGTAGAGGCCGAACAGGCGTAGAAGCCGAATGGGCATAGAAGCCGAGTGGTCATAGAGACCGAGAGAGCATAGGAGCCGGGTGGGCGTAGAAGCCGAACAGGCGTAGAAGTCGAGTGGTCATAGAGACCGAGAGAGCACAGGAGCTGGGTGGGCGTAGAAGCCGCTGCGTACCGTGCCAGAGTGCTGATGGGGACGTCTTAGCCGAAATTACAGCTTTTGAAGATATAATCAAATCTCTTGCATTAAATGCTGAGATTTGCCACCATCCTGTGCATTAAATATGGAGGCGTATTCTTTGACGGTCTGCAACCCTTTTTGCGCACCAGTCGCAGAGACGTGCCTTGAGAAACTGTTACCGCTCTGTGCATTAGACGAAGAGACGTGCCTCGAACCCCGTACGACGTGTAGCTTTTGGTGTGGCAGGTAGTTTTGTCTACTGCAGAACGTAAATAGCTCGTGTTTTGCTAGTGTAAACAAGGCAGCGTATCCCTTCGTGCTTGTAAAAATAGTTTATGCGAAGGGGATGGCGGTATTTGATAGCCTGGGTCGCAGTGCTGTGCCATCATTATAGTCGTCGCCTGGGTAGTCGAGCAGTATCCCTTTGTCAGAAGTCCAGACGTCAGGTTCATTGCAGGATCTTCGTTGCAGGGTCTGACAGGTTCACCTCAGAGAATACGAAGCGTCTCTTGTACACCTTAATGCCGCATCTGAAAAAGAATGAGGCGATGAAGCACCCTGTTTTACGCTGAAGCGTCTTGGACGTACTGCTTTACGCGGATGGTCCCTTCGAGCTTTTATATTTTATGCTGCGTTCTTGGCGGAAAGAGCTCTGTTGCACGCTTGATGGCTCTTAAGGCCTCTGCTTTATGCCGCTCTGCACTAACATGCCGCGTATAGTTATCCAGCATATTTTTTATGCTTCTACAAGACCTCCTTCAAAGCTTTTAATTTCCTCGAAATTTGGAATGCTTTGAATGAAGCATGAATCGTACCTCGTGACTCAAAATATTTCTGAATGGAGCGTTGAAACGGTCGATGCTGTCTTTATGGCGGATTTGTTGGGGACCGGTGTGACCTCTTTCACCTATAAAAAGGCTGGGGGAGTTAACCTGTTCTCCCCATATTTCCATCACCACGCAGAGATGATCGCCTGAGTTCGCCGGGTCGATCTGAGGAAGAAGGAGATCATGTTCTTCTAGCGTGTAAGGAGCCGGAAAAGACGACGTCTTCGAGCAAGTGTCCACTGCAACGATGGATCATGGAAGGATATCTTAGCCTCCCTTGCTCGGGATAATCAGCAACTTTATATGGCGTTTGTCCAGGAGAAAGGAAGGGTCGTATTTGACCACGCTGCTTGCAAGTGGCGCCCTCTCCAGTTACCTCTGGTGACGAGAGGCAGACGGGCCGGGCAGAGTGGCGGTGGTCTGTAGGAAAGCAGAATTACCCTGCTTTCCTTATGTTGGAGGATGGGTCATCTGCCCAGTTTTGTATCCTCCTGCCACTGATCATCTTCTTGGAAGAAGAGGAAGACCATCACCAGCGCGAGACCCTGTCAGAGCGGCTTCTTGGTGTGGTCTTTAGATGATTACGAGGGGCCCCTTTGTCGATGGAGTTTCCCTCAGATGTAATCATAAAAATGAAAAGAAAACCCTTGTAGATTAGATTTCCCTCATATGTAATCATGACTTTAATCTTTAATAAAATCGTCTTGCTTCTTCATATGATCATCTTGCCATATGTTGCTGTGAAGTCTGAATGTGTAGCTTCGACACGTCTGATTCTTTACGCCGACTCTGTATAGAAAGAGTGCTAGGTCCTGTCCTTTACGCATAGCGAATAGTCCATAGAATGCTGTTGAGCATTTTGAACGTTTAGAACTGTCCTGCTGCTAGGACTGAGGAACCGCGTAGAGTTTTTACTTCTGATGAGCAGAATTTTTGTTCAGACTTCGTCTTCAAGAATGACTTCTCGAAAAATCCCTTGGAACAGGGTCGAGAAATGGCTGTCAAACTGAGTTGCCATCTTGACAGACGAGATATTCAGACTGGAGTCTGGGTGAACCTCCAATTGACCCGAGAAGAGTAATTTCTCAATGTTTGAACTCTGTATGCTTCGGGTACTTGGGATATGTTAAGGTCAAGAAGGAGTATCTTTTGTGTGAACTCCTGTAATCGATCGCCTTGCTGTTCGGATATGCGGAAAGTCAGAGATCCGTAGTGTAGATGAGCTGAAAATCCTGAGTTCGTAGTCTATTGAGCGTAGAAAACCACCGAACGTGAGATCGTAGATTTGGAGCTGCCATAAAGTCGTAGGTTTGTAGCCTCTCGAGCGTAAAAGCTACCGAGCACAAAGGCATCCGGGCATAAAACCATAGACTGATAGCTGGCGAGCGTAAAACCGTAGATCTGTTGCTGTCGGGCGTAGAAAGCTCCTTAGCGTAGAACTGTAGATTTGTAGCCTGTGAATGAAAAAAATCTTCCGAGCGTAAGGTTGCGGATCTGTTGCCTCCGAGCGTAAACTAAACGCCACCGAGCGTGAGATCATCGATTTGGTATCTGCTGAGCGTAAAGTCGTAGGTTTGTAGCCTCTCGAGCATAAAAGCTACCGAGCACAAAGGCATCCGGGCGTAAAACCAAAGACTTATAGCTTGCGAGCGTAAAAACCGTAAATCTGTTGATGTCGAGCGTAGAAAGCTCCTTAGCATAGGAACCACTGACCTGCTTTTGCACGAAAAACTCTTCGAATTTGCTGACTGTCCATCTTTCGAGAGTAGTGGGCTGACGTAGTACCCAATCATAACCAAAATTTTAATTTTGTGGGATTTGGTTGGGGTTTCAAGGAGCCCATCTGAGGATTCGAGGAGTCGACCCGAACTCTATATATATCCCAAGCTTTTGAGAGAAAAACTTTTTATCCGTCTTCTGCGAAAGAGAGCTTTGATTGCTTGAGTTTTTTCCCCTCGTTCTTTCTCCGAGCACTCCGAGTTTCCAGAAATGGCGCCGAAGCAAACCCCCTCCACTAAGGGAAAGAGTATAGGCTCTTCCTCTCGTTCTTCTGTCCCAGCGAGAGAGTCTTCGATCGGGCAAGGTGAACTTCCTTCTGAGCGAAGGATCCTGCCGACGAGTAGCGCACCCGGCCTTAGAGGTATAGCCATTGGGAATGACAAAGAACGACGAAAAATCCTTCGCACACGTTGAACGTGACCGCGCTAGGTCATCTTCTGTGCTGATAGCCTCTTCGAGGAAGATGACGCACGGAGACGTTTTCATCTTTTACGCCCACATTTCTAATGTGTCAGCGTAAAAACTCCATGTCTTTGCAGTTATGGGCGTAAAAGCTCTGGCTGCCGAAGACTTGGTGTATACTATAAAATTTTAGTTTTACGCTTTAGATGGGACCTCCGGCATAATAACTAGAATTTTAACAGTCTGGCGTAAAGCACGGATCGTATACCGCCAATTACGCTTCAGGATGTGATTTCTGGCGTAAAATGACCAAATTTTGTACAGTCTTGGCGTAAAGCACAGACTGTCATCTCTTGGTCTTTTTGTTGCAAGATTCATAATGACGTATTTTTCTTGCACTCTCGCAGTTAACTTGCAGGAGTCTCCACTGGCTGAGGTGATGGGTTCTGCTGTCGGGATGCTGCACTCGAACTACCTGGAGGATCTGTCGTACGCGGCATTTCCTATCTCCGGACCCCAGTATCCTGAAGGAAGGGGGATCTTGATATCGGCTCAGGGAGAGCGAATGCTGCTGAGCATGATCAACGGGGAGCCCCTAACGTACGTAGACGGGGAGCAGTACATCAAGCCGGCCTTTTTCTTTAAGGACATGATAGACAAGCAGTCCCAGACGAAGCCCAAGAGAGAATCCTGGGTTTTCCCTGCCGAGAGCGTGGTCTTGTATCTGCCTACGATGCCGAGAGATTATCCCATCTCGGCTTTCTTCCATGCCACACATCGCAGGAGGAAGTCGTGGATGCTGACTCCTGATCTTCACGGGAAGCCGGGGAAGATCTTTCACCTGAAAGGAGCTGACCAGGGGTCGTTTGTCATCCGCCCTTCTGGTGTCGTGACGTTGTTCAGGGGACTGTGCCCGGGCAGCGTCCCGAGTGAAGACAGTTCAGTGATCCAGCCGGTCCAATTGCCGACTTTTTGCAACGACTTCATGGTACGAGGGGGGTATATCCCAAGGAGAATCCTTGGTGCAATGGGTGGATCACCCCAACAAACCTCCGATGGTCCCGCCTAGTTGACTGGGCCTTGAAGCATTTTCGGAAAGAGTTGGAAGTCATTGGACTGTATGCCGCCGTGAGCGTGACGAGTGTCGGGTTGCCTCCTAACCCTAACCTGTTTCTGGCGCTGATGGAGCGATACATTTCGCTCACCGGGACCTTCGCCACTCCATTGGGGGAGTTGGGGTTGGCCCTTCACGAAATGGCAGCGATCTCGAGACTGCTGATGGGGGATACTCCGTATGAAGAGTATGTTCCCACCAACCGGGAGTTGGAGGACTCGGACCCTCGGGTTGTGGAGGTGTATCAGGAGCTGATGTGCCACTACTTCGCGTGCACTGCTTTTTATAATGAGCCTTCTGACTTGGCTCATGCCACTAAGTGGATGTCCTACCTCTTCTTCCACCGGGCCAGGGCCGTCAAGTCGGTAAAGGTTTTGGGGGACAAGCATGAGCCCGTGAACTGCTTGGGCGTGCTCAGTGCCCAGGTCGTCGAGGATCTTATGGAGGAGGCTGAAGCTCCAGATCAGCTTCTCAATGACGGGGTAGGAAAGTACCCTGAAGGCACTAAGGCCTATAGTTACTTGAGGCGCTGCCGCAGGCCTTTGTCTGAGGAAGCCAAGCTGGCTGGCTTTCTCTCCCTATGGCTGCGTCGAGTAGAGGTGCCCGGTATCGCGTCCGTGGACCGCATTCACCGGAATATCCTGTGGCCTGCCGTCCGTCTGGTGTTCGGGGCAAGGCTGGGCTTGCTCCCTGCCATGGTGTGCCGTATACAGGCTGGACTGAGAGCCATGACTGATGGACTGCTCGTCGATGAAGCTCGACGTAATAGCTTTCCCCGGGTAGAGTTACCATACCTGTACTTGATGGGATGGTTAATTCTCCACAACCCTCGGGTGATGTCTCCCGGTCCTGGTAGCAGTGCGGGGGGTAGTTTCTTGCTGAACTTGGTAATGTTTTTCCCTCGAACAGAGCCATAGTCTGAGGTTTGTACCTCAGAGGGAAAGGGACCTCTTCCCAGATAGCTGGGTAAGGCTGGTTGATTCCCAGATTCTTGAGCTGATCTTTATGCTTCAAGGCGTCGAACTGGGCTTTCAACTCCCGTACTGCCTGTATCAGATTTTCAGTTGGAAGCGGGGCTACGGTGTAGTGCGGAGTTGGTTGTATCGTGACTCTAACAGGAGGTAAAATATTCATCGAGTGAGGAAGCGGAGAAACTGCTGACTCTTGATCTAGAGCAGGCTCTTGGCTCGGGTTGGATAGTTGTAAGGCCACCCCCACACGTATCTGAGTTGGCGGGGCCGACGTTTGAGCCATGGCAGCTGCGTGCTGAGTCAGCATCATCTGGTGCATGTTCTCCATCATGGATTGTATTTGTTTCAGCGATGTCTCCAGTACAGTGATGCGTTGTTCCGCGTTTCCTGACGGCGAAGCTTCCTCGCGTTCATCTTCAACGGCGTAAACTCCCATTTCCCTGGGCGTCCTTGAAGGATAGGTATAGGTCGCTGCAGAAGTCGACTCTATACTCTCAGCATCTGATCTGGGAGATTGGCGACCCCCAGCGTCAGAATCAGACGAGTACGAAGCTGGTTGCTGTGACCTTGCACGGGTGTTTTGGAACACCCCAGCTTCAGTATTCCTGAGGAGGTCTTCGAATCTTCTTCGGCTCGGAGGCCCAGAGGGATGACATTTTGAGCTCATCCCTCCTCTAGGTATGTGTGAAGCCATGTTCACGGATGCATACGCGGGATCTTCTTCCGGGAAAGACTGAGAGTAGCTCAATCGGTCGAAAACTGGCCGTTTTACTTTAGAACAGCAGCAGTCAATCATAATTTTATGACTATTACAACATTGCTCGCTAGGGGGCATAATAGACATGTTGGAAGGTCCCTTTCCTTACGCTTCTGGATTAGATATGCGCGCAAGTCAGGAGGAGTAGAGGAAGAAGACGACGGCTTGTTCCTTCTGTTCCCATCAGTGGGCATGCGGAGATTGGGCACCATGGTTTTCCCTACGCCACCTGTGTACAACAGATTGGCTATCTGGGTGACGGATAATCCCTGGGGAGGGTGCCTTCCCGTAGCCTGAGCATGCTTTACGTCGTGGGACTTCGCCTGGCGTAATTTGGAGATTCGCTTAGACTGGCGTAAAGCTGAAGAGGTCCTCAGTCGGCCGTTGGCTTCCCGCGTAATCCGGAGGGTAGGTAGATTGCTTCTTTGCTGGCGTAACGACCGAGAAGTTGAGTACCCCGCCGCTTGCTTCCCCCTGCAAAAATTGCGGTGCTCATCTGGTTCCCCGTAGAGGTCAGATGTTGTCTTGCGCATGGAGCGTGATTTGTACTTCTGACTTGGCGCTGAGGTATCATCAGAAGTCTGGTCTGTACTGTGCGTAGCGGGAGACTGGTTTCTGTGCGTAGAGCGCAGTGTATACTTCTGGGTTAGCGCTGAGGCTTTGCCCGAAGTTTTGTCTGTACCGCGCGTAGCGGGAGACTGATTCCTACGCGTAGAGCATAGTGGATACTTCTGGGTCAGCGCTGAGGCTTTGCCCAAAGTTTCTTCTGTACCGCACGTAGCGGGAGACTGATTCCTACGCGTAGAGCGCAGTGGATACTTCTGGGTCAGCGCTGAGGCTTTGCCCGAAGTTTCGTTTGTACCGCGCGTAGCGGGAGACTGAATTTTACGTACAGGGCACGGAGGGAGCAATGCTACCACCTCATTGGTCGGAGAGGTCGGAGAGATCGGAGAGTCCACAGGAATGGTAGAGGATGTCTTGGACATCCAGACCTTGCGCAGCTTCCTGTTGTCTTGGACGGAGAGAGAGTGAGAGCTACCCCCGGTTCGAAGCATGTCTTCGTAGGCAGACTGGTCGAATTGGATGACCAGTGTCTTCTTCACGGATCCCACGGATACCGCATCGTGTTGAGCAATTACTTCCTCATCAGAAGAGAAAGATATCCCCAGCAGAGTCGCCATCTTGTTTGTGGTATTAAACGAAAGAATGAAAATGTATTCAATATGGGGTTTACACGGAACCCGCCTTCTTTTGTTTACAAACAAACTTGTACAATTTGATCCTATACGAGGATATGGGAGTACAATTTATTTAATCTGGGTAAATATTGCTATAGGTGTCTGATCTGCAGTCGATCACTTTAGCCCTTAGACCACACGATGTTGAAGAAGTGCCATAGAAGACATGAAGCAGCTTCGAAGGTTGCAAAAGAGGGTGGATGCACGATGCCAAAGTCGTCGATCCCTACTCTCTGCCTGAGCTCTGGGTTCTCTCTCTCTCTCTCTCTCTCTCCACCGTTGGATCTGGTACTGGATCTCTTGATCAGTTTTCAGACCTAACTTCTTTGACCCTCCAATTTGTCGACCTTGTTCCTCATTGATAGAGGTCTCTATTTATAGAGTTTTAGTGACAGTGACCACTCCGTCGGTGTAGAAACCGAGGAGTGGAAAGTACAGCACCCTTTTACACAACGGTTAAAGTAACCAATGCCTGCGTATAGATGATCTTTTAAATGAGCGTGTGACGCGGGTCCAACTAAGGGACACAACGCGTATAATCGCTACGAAGATCACGGCGTAAAAGCCACGTAGGTAGGTATCCATTGTGTAGAAGAGGTTGGCATAGAAGTCAAATGTCTGTCACCATGGCATAGAAGCCAAATAGTTATCAAACCGGCATAGAAGCCGAACAGACGTAGAAGCCGAGTGGTCATAGAGGCCGAACAGGCGTATAAGCCGAATGGGCATAGAAGCCAAGTGGTCATAGAGACCGAGAGAGTAGAGGAGCCGGGTGGGCGTAGAAGCCGAACAGGCGTAGAAGTCGAGTGGTCATAGATATCGAGAGAGCACAGGAGCTGGGTGGGCGTAGAAGCCGCTGCGTACCGTGCCAGAGTGCTGATGGGGACGTCTTAGCCAGAATTACGGCTTTTGAAGATATAATCAAATCTCTTGCATTAAATGCTAAGATTTGCCACCATCCTGTGCATTAAATATGGAGGCATATTCTTTGACAGTCTGCAACCCTTTCTGTGCACCAGTCGCAGAGACGTGCCTTGAGAAACTGTCACCGCTCTGTGCATTAGACGAAGAGACGTGCCTCGAACCCCGTATGGCATACAGCTTTTGGTGTGGCAGGCGGTTTTGTTTACTGCAGAACGTAAACAGCTCACGTTTTGCCGGTGTAAACAAGGCAGCGTATCCCTTCGTGCTTGTAAAAATAGTTTACGCGAAGGGGATGGCGGTATTTGACAGCCTGGGTCACAGTGTTGTGCCATCATTATAGCCGTCGCCTGGGTAGTCGAGCCATATCCCTTTGTCAGAAGTCCAGACGTCAGGTTCATTGCAGGATCTTCGTTGCAGGGTCTGACAGGTTCACCTCGGAGAATACGAAGCGTCTCTTGTACACCTTAATGCCGCATCTGAAAGAGGATGAGGCGATGAAGCACCCTGTTTTACGCTGAAGCGGCTTGGACGTACTGCTTTACGCGGATGGTCCCTTCGAGCTTTTATATTTCACGCTACATTCTTGGCGAAAAGAGCTCTGTTGCATGCTTGATGGCTCTTAAGGCCTCTGCTTTACGCCACTCTGTACTAACATGTCGCGTATAGTTATCCGGCGTATTTTTTATGCTTCTACAGGACATGTAGCTGTCAAAAGCCGCCTCAAGGACAATCACATCCAAGACTTGAAGACAGTATTTGAATTGATGCGCCAATATCAACTCAAAATGAATCCTACAAAGTCCTTTCTGGGTGTATCTAGTGGCAAATTCCTGAGATTTATCATTACCGCTAAAGGCATTCAAGTGGACCCTGATAAAGTCAAGGCCATCTTAGAAATGCGACCGCCCTGTAATCTGAGAGAACTCAGGGGATTTCAAGGTCGTCTGGCTTATATCCGGAGATTCATATCCAACCTCTCTGGGAGATGTCAGCCCTTTTCTCGTCTCATGAAGAAATGTGTATCCTTCGTATGGGACGAAGCCTGTCAGCAAGCGTTCGGTGATATCAAACGCTACCTCACTAGCCCGCCAATTCTGGTGCCTCCAGTCATAGGAAGACCATTCGTGTTGTATGTTCGAGCGATGGATCATTCTCTGGGAGCTTTTCTCACACAAAAGAACGATATGGGCCATGAGCAGGCTATCTACTACCTCAGCAGGATGATGGTCGGAGCCGAACACTGGTACAACCCAGTGGGGAAAGAATGCTTGGCTCTGATGTTCGCTATCCAAAAAATGCGGCACTATATCACAGGCCAAACCATTCACATCATCTCCAGGATCAATCCTCTACGGGTACTGATGAACAAGCCAAGCGTTCTTAATTCCTGACTTGTGACTTGGGCGATGTTATTAACACCATATGACATGGTGTACATCCCTCAGAAGTCCGTCAAAGGCCAAGCGTTGGCTGACTTCCTAGCTGCTCGTCCGATCCCGGAGGCCTCCAAACTGTACGAGGACATTCTCGACGAAGTTGCAGAATGTAATTCCGCAATGGAAAGTAATGCATGGCAACTATTCTTCGATGGTGCCTCCAGGACTGGTCCCAGGAGAAACGTAGTTTCGGTAGTAGGAATTGTCCTAGTTACTCCTGATAAGCTCGTCATCTACCGAGCATATTCTCTTAGCGAGCCCTGTTCTAACAATATAGCAGAGTATAACGCTCGGGCTCTAATTTGCTAAAGAATTGGGCGTCGAATCTCTGGAAGCTTTCGATGATTCTTTGCTGATCGTCAATCAAGTCAGAGGAATATATAAAGTCCGAAATCCAGACCTCATCCTCTATCACCGAGCAGCAGTCGAGATAGCCATGACATTCAAAGGATTCTTCCTAGAATATGTGCTCCGATCTCAAAATCTGGAAGCTGATGCCCTAGCCAGTCTAGCTGCAGATTTAGCTACCCCTATAAGAAGGCAGAATTCGGTAATCCTTCTTAGCAGAGATTTATTCTGTGTGAAAAACAACTTTCACATAGAATGCAGCTACGCTGTGAACACAGATCCTCCCAGGAGAGACTGGAGAAGTCCCTTTATAGATTTTGTGGCATACGGAATCTTGCCGGAGGACCCTAAAGAAGCAGTATCCGTCAAAAGACGATCATTACGTTTCTATTTTGAGGCATCCTCACAGTGTCTATATCGCCGGATCTACGACGGACTGCTATTGAGATGTCTCTCAGATGATGAGGCACAGCGGATCATCCGTGAAGCCCACGACAGCGTATGCGGAGCGTATCAACCCGGTCCTAAGCTACAGGATCGCATCAGGAGAATGGACTATTACTGGCCTACTATGATCACAGATGCAATCAAGTACGCAAGACAGTGTAGAGCCTGTCAGGTCCATGTAGACTTAATCCATCAACCTCCTGAACATCTATATCCTACGGTTGCGTCCTGGCCTTTCGAAGCATGGGGTATGGATATCATTGGTCCTATTCACCCGTCTTTTTCAGAGGTCATCGGTTCATACTGGCCATCACAGATTATTTCTCCAAATGGGCAGAGGCGATCCCTCTTGCTGAGGTGAAGGCATCTAATATGATCAGCTTCATCAAGCATCACGTCATTTATCGCTTCGGGATACCCCGGAGGATAATTTATGATAATGGACCTCAATTCATCAGCCAAGCATTTCATCGATTTTGCGATAAAAATTGGATACAAAATATGGCCTCTACGGCATATAATCTAGCTGCTAATGGTTTGGCGGAAGCATTCAACAAAACCATTATCAAGCTCATGAAAAAGTTTGTCTCTTCGAACAAGAGGGATTGGAATGAGAAGCTGGAAGAATGTCTCTGGGCATACCTCACAACGGTACGAGCACCAACGGGTTGTACCCCATTCTCACTGGTTTACGGGAGCGAAGCAGTTCTCCCCATCGAAATCTAGATTCCGTCACTTAGGATAGCAATGGCTAACGAGCTGACTCAAGAAAAGAACGACCTTTTAAGGCTTCAAGAGCTAGAAGGATTAGACGAGAAATGCCTCCAAGCTCAACAGCGCATCGCGTTCTACCAAGCACGCATTTCCAGAGCTTTTAATCAAAAAGTAAAGGAAAGAGTGTTCAAAGTCGGTGAGCTAGTTTTAGCCGTAAGAAGGCCGATGATTCTTACTTACAGGAGTTAGGGCAAATTCTAGCTCAAATGGGAAGGCCCTTATGTGATCGAGACGACGTTCTCAAACGGTGCTTACAGGTTAGCCAAGCCTAATGGAGACCTGTTAATGGCTCCTATCAATGGCAAATTCTTGAAAAGGTACTATGCTTAACCTACTTTACTCAAGTAGAATATGGCAAAAACCTCATTCTGACAAAACTACTTCCAAAACGAAACTAGTTGGATCGTATTCTATCATGTTCATATTACCTCTGAATAGATATATCCTGCTAAAACTTACCGAGAGTATATCACGTCCATATTACCTCTGATATCACTTTCATCCAAACCTGTCATTTATATTCCAAAATAATGGGTCCACAAAGTCAGATGAAAGCCTCTTTATTATTCCCAAAAAAAGCGAAAGTACATTGAAAAGCAAAAGCAAAAAGGTACATCATTTAGGGGGAGCAGTTAGGTCGCGAATCTGTTGCGCCAGAGCAACCATTCTCTCATCCCGGGAGTTCAAGGCGTCGGCACGAGCCCGTTCCAACCTTGCCGCATCGTTGTCCAAAGCAGCTAGCTCAGACCGAGCCCGCACAAAACCTGAGTGAAAAGCACCCACACGCGTCAGATTCTGCTGAACAGTCGCCCGTCGCACCTTCAGCACATCTCGAGCCACCGACAAAGAGAGAGCCTTCGCCTCTACTCGAACGAGCTCATCCATCAATATGCGGGCCTTCGCTGCCACTTCCTCTGTCATGCCCTAGTCCCAAAATATCAAGGGACTAGCCACGTGGCAATGGCCAGCAGCACGCACCGATGGACAAACCCAATTTAATGGATCTATCGAGGCGTACTTAAGCTGTAATACAACTATCAGGGTCTACTAATCTCACCCACAGAATGAACACAGAAATATTAATAAAAAGAAATGAACATCAATATCAAGTCACAAGTAATTAAATCGGTGAACAACTGATAATTAAGTCTGATACAATTGTTCATTAAACAAAAAAGTAAATAACAACACAGATTGAGTATGGATGAACATATACTCAGGAAAATCCGTGGCAATCTCCTAGTCTTCGGTTCCTGGTTCTGCTCTAGTGCCTGCTCCTGAACCTACTTCTGCTCTTACTAAAGCACCTGTCCTGTAAACCTCAGAGTGGATCTCCTCTGCTAAACCTGGGGACATAATTCGGATCCAGGTCCACAGGGGACATAGCAAGGTACAGATAATACAAGCCAAAATAAATACAGTGCAGTAAATAAATGAAATAATAATAGGGTGAACTAGATAACCAGCTAAGTGATATACAAGTTGAGAGCATCACTAAAACTCAGGCTGAAACCACTACACGCTCTGTGTCGGGGAGCCGGTAGCAGTGATAACACGTAGTGGGCCAAGCTCGGGTTTAGAGTCTTGAGCACCGCAATAATAGGGATTATATATATATATATCAGCCTGTAGCCTGTGTGTCTCTCCCCACCTAATGTAATCATACGTCTCATGTCCACAACGTCTCATGTCCATGCCACGTAGGATCATCTCTAATGCAACCAGTCATATAATATCTAAGCAAAGGAATAAGTCATGAAAACTGTATCCTATACAGAATTACCATGAATATCTCTGGACGATTCTGTATCATGAATAGTGTCAGGTGTCCTGGGTAAAATGTACTTGATAATGCAAGCACGAGAAGTATAGGGTCTCGATAACCATCTCTAGGTGACGTTACACAATTTCGTGTACGGAGTTGGCACCCGACTATTAATCGGACGCTAAATAAAGTCACACGGTCCTAGGTCAAGCATGTATAACAATAATGTATAAATAAGTCAAAGAAATATGTAGCAAGAACTGCAGGATTTGGCAAGGTACACTTGCCTGGGGTTCTAGCTCAAACTGTAGCTTTGACTTCCGTGGGTTCTGCTGGGAGTACTCCGGTTGCTGAAATAAATATCACCATCTGATCCAGAAAATATCAATTAGCTAGAAACGCCTGTCCTTGAGTCCAATTTGAAGACAAGGACAAGAATGACCGTTTCTGGTCAAAGCGGGGTCCACATGTAGGCCGCTTGGCACCGAAAAACGTGTCAGAACCAAAGGTCTCCAAATCTGTCAAACTTAGTATCAACAGGTCAGGAACGATGATACAAACCCAACGGAACTTCCAGAATTGGATTTCGATGAGCCGATCACAAAATCGCCCGTCAAGTGGAGCCTATGAGGCCCACGACACGCGATTTTGTCAACGTTCTCAGAATCAAACCAAACTTGGGTCACAGGACTAGCGTATTGCTACGAGTCCGATGGCATAAGTTTCGTTTCGATCCGACGTGTGTACACTAAGTTACAGCGAGAACCAAAAAGGACGGATACGGGGCGTTGTCGGTGGATACGCGTTGATTTTGGTGTGCACGCACATCCAAATCAACTTCTGCAAAATTTTGCACATCCGTATCAACGATGCCCACGTTTTGGTGAAGACCGCACACGACCAAGTCGTCCCGTTTGGCGGGACGTACTCAGTTCTGGGGTGAAACAGGACGTTAGTTTTTCTTGTTTTTGGATCGTGGTTCGCGATCGCCACAGGACGTGATGCATCGAGCGGGTTACACGGGCATCGAGAGGGTAACGCAGCCTACGTGTCACAACTGACGGAATCAAAAACTGGGCAGCGAGGAGAGAGAAATGAGTACCTGAACAGGGCTCCAAAAACTGAGAATTCTGTGTCCATGTCAACACGACGTGTCCGAGTTCTAGGGTTAGGGTTTGGGCTTCGCCGGAGCTGCGACGGCCGGAGGCGGGACGGAGGGAGGCCGGGGGCAGCGGAGGTGGCACTGGCCGGAGGCGGCGGCGCGCGGGAAGGTGCCGATGGAGGTGGCTGGCTCAGGGACGGCCGGCTGCTGCTGAAGTCGGGGGAGGCGGGGCAGCAGAGGCGAGGCGCTGGAGGAAGAGCCGGGCGGGTCGGGAGGTTTTGGAGGACGGTGGACGGGGGCGAGTGATGGAGGAGACGGCGCAGGGGGAGGAGGTGCAGGGGTTGGGAGATCCGGCGGGGGTCGAGGGTTCTGGAGGAGTCGGGGCGACAACGGGGAGGAGGCACGGCGGCCGGAGGCGATGCCCGCTGCTGCTGCTGGTGGAGGAGGCCGCCGGAGGAGGCGGGCGGAGCTGCTGCTGTTGCTGGCTGGAAGTGAGGCGGCGGAGGCGGTCGCGGGCCGAGGGGCACTGCTGCGGGAAGAGGAGGAAGGAGGCACGGGACTCCGGCGAGGTCTAGGGGGCGGAGCTCCGGGTGGCTAGGGTTTTTATAGTGGGGAAGAGGGAGAGGGAAAGGCGGTCCGGGGTCGGTTACGGGAGGCGGAGGGCCGGGGAAGAGGAGCAGCCGGCGACGGCCGTTGCGGGTAGCCGGAGCGGTCGGGAAGGCTAGGCGACGGCAGGTCGGCCGGCGAGGGGAGGTGAACGGTCGAGGAAGAGAAAGGGGTTTCTGTGGCAGGCCTGGTCGGGTCGGGTCGGGCGGCGAATCCGGCCCGATCTGCTAAGCAGAAATACGGGTTCGGGTCTAGCGGGTTTCGGGTCGCGGGTTAGACCCGGATCCGACCCGCTAGGGTCCGGTTTGGTTCAATTGAACCCGGTCCGGTTTGGTTTATTCAAAATAAACCCGGTTCATTTTGGTTTAATTAAATAATTAGTTTTTAGGGCTTTAAAAATACTTTCGGAGTCCAATAAATTTTCGAAAAATTACCCTATGTCTAGTTTTTCATTTTACACCATAAAATATTATTTTTATAATATTTTAATATTATTAAATATCATTTAAAAAATTATTTAAATTCAAAATACCTTAGTTTTAATTAATAAAAATATCAGAAAAATTCTGGAAAAACAGGAAAAAACTAAATTAAAATTTTTTGAAAAATCAGGGGGTTTACAATCTACCCCCCTTAAGAGGATTGCGTCCTCGCAATCAAAGAATAACCGGTCAACAGAGATGACACGGTTGCAAAATTTATTCGAAGCACAACACGATTAAGAAAAGTCAAGATTGAGGGTTTAAACACATAGAAAAAATCATTTCCCTAAGCAATGAAAGTTATGCAATTTCATAAATATAGGAAATCTAGAAAAATTTAAAGTTTTTAGAAAAAAATATCTAAGTTATTCTTTAAAAATATATCAGGTTAACATTTATAAAATATACTAGATTATCACTAGGTTATCTATTATTAGCAAGTTAAAACTATCAGGTTAAGTCTAGGATCACGAACCAGCAGGCACGAACTATAGCAAATCTAGAAACAGAAAACTATAAAAACTTACTCGCATTAGCTACTCCATGAATCTGAGCGTTCTCCAAAGTCATCACTGGAGCTTGTCCGCGTTCTTGCAGATGATTCCTCGGTTGCTGTTGAGCCTGCTGGAAAAGTGCTGCTTGAGGTGCCAAGGGTGGCCTCGGCAGATATTCTCCTGGGGCATGTGGTAGAACTCCTTCAACTTTCGTTTACAGTATTTCCAATGCTGGAGAGGCTGGCCTTGGTGCTGGTAGTGCTTTTCGTTTTAACATTAGTGCTCTCTTTCGATGCTGAGGACAATCTTTGGCTAAGTGTTGGTTTGATGCGTAAATCAAGCATAATCCTAATTTACGTCTACACTCGTTCTCAATGTGGCCTCTCTTGCGACAGTTTTGACAGATAGGCAGTACTTGCGGAGATGCTTCTGGTGGTTGGTGCAGGTGAGACTTCTTTGCAATTTCTTCCTGTGGTGCTCCGGCTGGTGCTGATGTGGCTGGTTGATGAATCATCACTGCTTTCTCTCGACGTTCAGGGCAATCCCTTACCGAATGCTTTTTGGATCCGCAAGATAAACATTGTCCCAGTCTGCGTCGGCATTCTTGAGTGAGATGGCCTATCTTGCCACAGTAGTGACAAGTAGGAAGGAATAGTGCAAGTGGTGTAGATGCTCTCTGCGGTGGATTCATCTGTGGTCTCTTTGTAACTCTTTCTTGTTGTTCTTGGTCTGGTGCATACGGCCGCTTCTGGCTGGACTCGATCCTTGTGTTGCACTCCATGGGTCATGTTGCAGCAAGAATGTCCACGTTTAAGGTAGTTGCATTTGAGCTGATTAACTTCCGTAACTCTGAGCTAAATCTGTCGATGAACTTCTCCACTTGGTTTTGTTGATCTTCTTGATGAACCTTCTGATGGGCTTACATCATTGCGTATAACATTCAAAATATTTGTTGTTCGTCCATAGCCTTCCCTTGTGGAACAGTAGGCATCGGTGTAGCAAACTGCGTCGATGGTGGAACGTCATCTTCCTGAATTCTCAAGGCATGCTGACTTGCTGGACTGAGTTGTTGTGATGATTGACCTTCATCAACTGGTGTCACTTCATCTTCATGGGTAACCACATCACCTTGTGGTGCTGCTGGATGAGTCTCATCGCTGGCTTGTGGATCCATAATTCTGCAACCAAAATAAACTATAAGAAGCGCACAGGAATCAAGGCAGGATGCAATTCAAGAAATTAATTCGAATCCGATATGGATATCAAGAACGTTTCAAGCAAGTGGATGAGATCCTAAAAAAACTTATCCTATTCTTATTGCAGGCTTGCTTGGTCCCTAAGTTGAAACCGAACAATTTAGTCGTGGACCTGCATGGGCCACCACAAAAACCATGTCACGCTCCAGTCCTAAAATATCAAGGGACTAGCCACGTGGCAATGGCCAGCAGCACACACCGATGGACAAATCTAATTTAATGGATCCATCTAGGCGTACTTAAGCTGTAATACAACTATCAGGGTCAACTAATCTCACCCACAGAATGAAAACAGAAATATCAATAAAAAGAAATAAACATCAACATCAAGTCACAAGTAATTAAATCGGGAACAACCCGATAATCAAGTCTGATACAATTGTTCATTAAACAAGAAAGTAAATAACAACACAGACTAAGTGTGGAAGAACATATACTCAGGAAAATCTATGGCAATCTTCTAGTCTTCGGTTCCTGGTTCTGCTCCAGTGCCTACTCCTGAACCTGCTTCTGCTCCTGCTAAAGCACCTGTCCTATAAACCTCAGAGTGGATCTTCTCTGCTAAATCTGGGGACATAATCCGGATCCAGGTCCTCAGGGGACATAACAAGGTACAGATAATACAAGCCAAAATAAATGCAGTGCAGCAAATAAATGAAATAATAATAGGGTAAACTAGATAACTAGCTAAGTGATATGCAAGTTGAGAGCATCACTAAAACTCAGGCTGAAACCACTACAAGCTCTGTGTCGGGGAGCCGGTAGCAGTGATAACACGTAGTGGGCCAATCTCGGGTTTAGAGTATTGAGCACCGCAATAATAGGGGTTATATATATATATATATCAGCCTGTAGCCTGTGTGTCTCTCCCCACCTAATGTAATCATACGTCTCATGTCCACAATGTCTCATGTCCATGCCACGTAGGATCATCTCTAATGCAATCAGTCATATAATATCTAAGCAAAGGAATAAGTTATGAAAACTGTATCCTATACAGAATCACCATGAATATCTCAGGACGATTCTGTATCATGAATAGTGTCAGGTGTCCTGGGTAAAATTTACTTGATAATGTAAGCACGAGAAGTATAGGGTCTCGATAACCATCTCTAGGTGACGTTACACAATTCCGCGTACGGAGTTGGCACCCGACTATTAATCGGATGCTAAGTAAAGTCACACGGTCCTAGGTCAAGCATGTATAACAATAATGTATAAATAAGTCAAAGAAATATGTAGCAAGAACTGCAGGATTTGGCAAGGTACACTTGCCTGGGGTTCTAGCTCCAACTGTAGCTCTGACTTTCGTGGGTTCTGCAGGAAGTACTCCGGTTGCTGAAATAAATATCACCATCAGATCCAGAAAATATCAATTAGCTAGAAACGCCTGTCCTTGAGTCCAATTTGGAGACAAGGACAAGAATGACCGTTTCTGGTCAAAGCGGGATCCAAATGTGGGCCGCTTGGCACCGAAAAATGTGTCAGAACCAAAGGTCTACAAATCTGTCAAACTTAGTGTCAACAGGTCAGGAACGATGATACGAACCCAACGAAACTTCCAGAATTGGATTCCGATGAGCCGATCACAAAATCGCCCGTCAAGTGGAGCCTATGGGGCCCACGACACGCGATTTTGTCAACGTTCTCAGAATCGAACCAAACTTGGGTCACAGGACCGACGTATTGCTACGAGTCCGATGGTGCAAGTTTCGTTTCGATCCGACGTGTGTACACTAAGTTACAGCGAGAACCAGAAAGGACGGATACGGGCGTTGTCGGCGGATACGTGTTGATTCCGGTGTGCACGCACATCCAAATCAACTTATACGAAATCCTACACGTCCGTATCAACTACGCGCACGTTTCGGTAAAGACCGCACGCGACCAAGTCGTCCCGTTTGGCGGGGCGTACTCAGTTCCGGGGTAAAATATGACGTTGGTTTTTCTTGTTTTTGGATTGCGGTTCGCGATCGCCACAGGACGCGATGTACCGAGCGGGTTGTACGGGCATCGAGAGGGTCATGCAGCCTACACGTCACAACTGACGGAATCGAAAACTTGGCAGCGAGGAAAGAGAAATGAGTACCTGAACAGGGCTCCAAAATTGAGAATTCCGTGTCCGTGTCGATACGACGTGTCCGAGTTCTAGGGTTAGGGTTTGGGCTTCGCCGGAGCTGCGGCGGCCGGAGGCGGGCCGGAGGGAGGCCGGGGGCAGCGGAGGTGGCACTGGCCGGAGGTGACGGCGCGCGGGGAGGTACCGACGGAGGTGGCTGGCTCGGGGATGGCCGGCTGCTGCTGAAGTCGGGGGAGGCGGGGCAGCAGAGGCGAGGCGCTGGAGGAGGAGCCGGGCGGGTCGGGAGGTTCTGGAGGACGGTGGACGGGGGCGAGTGATGAAGGAGACGGCACAGGGGGAGGAGGTGTAGGGGTTGGGAGATCCGGCGGGGGTCGAGGGTTCTGGAGGAGTCGGGGCGGCAACGGGGAGGAGGCACGGCGACCGGAGGCGATGCCCGCTGCTGCTGCTGCTGGTGGAGGAGGCCGCCGGAGGAGGCGGGCGGAGCTGCTGCTGTTGCTGGCTGGAAGTGAGGCGGCGGAGGCGGTCGCGGGCCAAGGGGCAGCGCTGCGGGAAGAGGAGGAAGGAGGCAGGGGACTCCGGCGAGGTCTAGGGGGCGGAGCTCCGGGCGGCTAGGGTTTTTATAGTGGGAAAGAGGGAGAGGGAAATGCGGTTCGGCGTCGGTTATGGGAGGCGGAGGGCTGGGGAAGAGGAGCAGCCGGCGGCGGCTGTTGCGGGTAGCCAGAGCGGTCGGGGAGGCGAGGCGACAGCAGGTCGGCCGGCGAGGGGAGGTGAACGGTCGAGGAAGAGAAAGGGGTTTCTGTGGCGGGCCGGGTCGGGTCGGGTCGGGCGGTGGATCCGGCCCGATCCGCTAAGCAGAAATACGGGTTCGGGTCTAGCAGGTTTTTGGTCGCGGGTTAGACCCGGATCCGACCCGCTAGGGTCCGGTTTGGTTCAATTGAACCCGGTCCGGTTTGGTTTATTCAAAATAAACCCGGTTTATTTTGGTTTAATTAAATAATTAGTTTTTGGGTCTTTAAAAATACTTCCGGGGTGCAATAAATTCCCGAAAAATTATCCTATGTCTAGTTTTTCATTTTACACCATAAAATATTATTTTTATAATATTTTAATATTATTATACATCATTTTCCTAAGCAATGGAAGTTATACAATTTCCTAAATGTAGGAAATCTAGAAAAATTTAAAGTTTTTAGAAGTATGTCCATGCTGCTTCAGCGTAAAAAGGGTGCTACATCGCCTTTATGGCGTAAAACTTATCCACTTTCAATGCAGCATTGAAGTGTACGAGGCACGCTTCGTATTCTTCGAAATGAACCTGTCAGATCATGCAATGAACCTGACGTCTGTACTCCTGACAAAGGGTACTGCACGACTACCCAAGCGACGGCTATAATGATGGCGCGGTACTGTAACCCAGGCTGTCATTTACTGCCATTTTCTTGGCGTAGACCGCTTCTACGCATACAAAGGAATACGCCGCCCAGTTTTACACAGGCAGATGTGAGCTGTTTACGATCCGCAGAAGACAAACAGCCTGCCACGTCAAAAGCTGCTCTTCGTACAGGGCTCGAGGCACGTCTCTGCATTTAATGCGCAGAGCGGTGACAGGTTCTCGAGGCACGTCTCTGCATTTAATGCGCCGAATACTGACAGATGCCCAAGGCACGTCTCTGTATTTTATGCGCAGAAGGGTGGCAGACCTTCAAAACACGCCTCTGTATTTAATGCACAGGATAATGGTGGATCTCTGCATTTAATGCAGGAGATTTGATTAAATGTCACCGAACCATCGTCTAGTGACATTCCCTTTGCGCAGATTGCTCTTAAGCATACAAGGGGATACACTGCCCAGTTTTACACAGGCAGACGTGAGCTTCTTACGCTCCGTAGAAGGCAAACAGACCACCACGTCAGCAGTTACTCTTCGTACAGAATTCGAGGCACGTATCTGCATTTAACGTACAGAATGATGGCAAATCTTAAAGACAAGCCTCTGCATTTAATGCGCAGGATGGGGCAGATCTCTGTATTTAATGCAAGAGATTTGATTATATCTCCAAGAGCCATAATTCTGGCTAAAACGTCCACATCATCTCGGCTTCTACGCCCACTCGACTTCTACGCCCACTCGACCTCTATGACCACTCGACTTCTACGCCCACTCGGCCTCTATGACCACTCGGCTTCTACGCCTACTCGGCTTCTATGCCTACTTGGCTTCTACGCCATGGTGACAGTTATTGGCTTCTACGCCAACCTTTTCTACACAAAAGATAACTACTTACGTGGCTTCTACGCCGTGATCTTCGCAGCAGTTATACGCGTTGTCCCTTAGTTGGACACGCGCCACATGCTCACTCAAAAGGTCATCTATACGCAGGCATTAGTTATTTTAACCATCGTGTAAAAGGGTCCTGTACTTTCTACTACTTGGTTTCTATACCGACTGAGTGGTCACTGTCACTAAAACTCTATAAATAGAGACCTCTATTGACAAAGAAAAAGGGGGTCACAAAAATTAAAGATCGAACGATCGGAAATTGGTCAAGGAATCCAGTATCAGATCCAAGGTCGACAATTGGGAGGAAAGAAGGAGGAGAGAAAACGGTCGAGAGAGAGAGAAGAATCCAGAGCTCAGGCAAAGAGAAGGGATCGACGACTTTGCATCGGGCATCCACCCTCTTTAGCAACCTTCGAAGCTACTTTCTGTCTTCCACGGCATTTCTTCATCATCGTGTGGTCCAAGGGCCAAAGTGATCGACTGCAGATCAGACTCCTATAGCAATATTTACCCAGATTAAATAAATTATACTCGACATCCTCGTATAGGATTAAATTGTACAATCTTGTTTGTAAACACAGAAGAAGGGCGAGTTTTCGTATAAGACCTCGTTTCCACATATTATCTTTTCGTTTATTTTATCAAACAACAGCGGCATCGGCGTAGCCCCCGAAGTTTGGCCCTCAAAATGCTGTGTAGGGATCGTCTGTGAAGTCTGTCCCTCGTGCTGCTGTGTAGGGTCGCCCTGAGAAGTCTCGCAATAATGTACCAGCAGGGCCTGTGTTGGTGGTTGCCCTCCAGGTGGTCCCTGGGATATCTCCTCTCTCTGGGTGGTGTCGGCTGGCACCACGGCACTGGGTGCTCCTCGTCCACTGTGCAAATTTATCCTGCTGTAAGAGATAGGACTTCATTAAAAAGAGTACGAAATCAAGCAAACAGGATGCAGATATTTGGAAGCAATACGAAGGAAGTTCAAAGACGTAATCAAAGTGGATGAGACCTAGTAATTTCTATCCTATTGCAGGTCCGTTGGACATGTTACCATACCACAAGCGATAAAGTCGACCTGCATGGGCCACCACAAAAACCATATCACACCCCAGTCCCAAAATACACGGGACCAAGCCACGTGGCAATAGCCCACTGTCACGTCTCCGAGGATATCCTAATTTAATGGAACCTAACGAAGAGTGCTACGCTGTCCTAAACAACTAACATGTCCAATATCAATCAACAACAGGTAATCTAATCTCATCCACAAATATAACAAAAAAGTATTGAAATAAATACTGGAAATAAATATCAGTCTGAATATCATAGTACAAACCCAAAGTGTCTGGTGGGAACAAACCTACTACTATGACAAAATAAAAGTACTGAATGACAGATAAAAAAAGAGTAATTACTAGGGCATCAGCTGACTAGATAATGATGCTCCAATCCTAGGCAGAAGGCCTGCCAAATGATCACGGAAACTCTGACGGTAGTACCTCTAGCTCCTCCGCAGTCGCGTACCTCGTCTCCTGTCCGGGTTCGTACACTGTAGGGTAATATGCCTCATCCAAATCTGGAAAGGAACCAGGTCCTCAGAGGGACGTAACAAGATACATAGAAGCATGCCATATATAAATACTAAATAAAATAAAATAAAGGGTGTACTAACCATCTAAATGAATGCAATATGAGGACAATATTGGTACGTATGGGTAGGAGTAGGCATAACGTCCACACTCCGAAGAGAGTGGCAGTAGTACAGTATATCGTCCATATCGCTCAAAAGAACGTGGCAGCAGTATAGTATATCGTCCATATCCCTCCGAAGAATATGGCAGCAGTGTAAAGGAAGTCATTGGATCCGTGGCTCCTCCGGATACTACGGATTCTAATGTGTGTACCCCATACGCCTACTAGTTGTCCTCCCCGCCCAATATAGATAAACAAGTCGAATACTCGACGTGCATACCACGTATCTATATACCAAGTCTCTATAATTCATATAATCCTGAATTACGTACTAAACCATGATGCATGTCACACGCACTGATAGCTAGTCGAGTATGCGAACCCGCATCCCAATATGAATTTGTCACCGTAAAACATGTAAGAGTGTCAGGTCTCAGAAGATATCAGAGTATCCTCTGAATGTGGGTGAGTCTGCTAGTGACTAGGTCAAGTACTATACTCATCGACGTATCCATCGAATGCACCCGAGTCAATCTCGGACGCGCACAGTTATATGAAATAAAACAACAAGTTATCATACAATATATGCATCATTTAATTTAAACAGTAAATATGGCAAGGTATCTTGCCTAGGTCCTCAAGCTACGAATGCTAATAGCCTGCTCCTAAAGTATCTCCAGGCTGGTCCAGTGACCCTAAACATACAATATAATATAGCATTCTAGCATCAGACACTAAACTAATACACACAAAAGTACGACGCTGCTCTTAGGTACTGACGCAAGGGTCACTGCTGGTTGACTACAAAGTCGCATGTGCACGTAGCTAAGATGCACACATGCCTTGTCCTCAGTTACCGTGTATCTCACGCCAATAATTTACTACAGTTATGTGTTTACGAAACTACTTATGTTTTGTATAATTACCTGTTCTTATTTCTCTTATTAAGTGTACTTGGTCTAGGTCTTTAGGTGAAACACAATTCTTTTATAAAAGGTCATAACATTAGGGTAATTACTAACTTACTAATTATTATCTAATCTAATTAAGCATACACACATACACATATAGGGTTAACATAATTTAGTTTGTGTCCAAAGCTACGACATGTGACATAACGACACATTGTTTCAATGATACAAAGATAGAATGTCGGAAAGAGGGCCATACGCTGTTTACCTAATCGTGGCTGAACGGGGAATCTGTGCTCGTCGACGGCTTTCTTCTGGCATGGGGCGTAGCTTCGGTCGTCGTGCGGGCAACAACGGCAGCGGGTGCAGTCACAGCAGCGGCAGCAGCATTTGGGGGTGGTGTCGGTCGGGCTGGCAGGTCGTGGGGAGGGTGGTGCTTCGACTGATAGTGGTGATTGACGGTGCTGGAGGCGGTGGTCAGGACTGGGGACAGTCGGGATAAGGGGTGATCAGGGTCGGGTTAGTGATGGGGGGTTGATGTGGATGATGGTGAAGGTGGAGGCGGTCGGTGCAGGCGGCCTGTGGTGGTGGTGGTGTTGTCCGGTCGGGGGAAGGGAGAGGGGTGCTCGGTTGAAGAGGAAAGGGATTTGCTAGGGTTCGGCTATAGGGTTTATGTTTCTAGGGTTTTATTTAGAGAAAAATGTATATTTATATAGGAGAGGGAATTATGGGCTGACCTCGAAGTTTGGGCCTGCCTGGGCTCTTTGGGGTGGTGAACATGTCCACATAAAAGGGTGTAGAGTATACATGGGCTTGGTTGGGTCTTGTTTTGGGTAAGATTGGCCTCTAATTTAATTTAATAAAAATAAATGCATAAGGTGTTCTCTTGCCAATTGAAAATGCATGGGATTAAATTTGGGTGGGACACAAGAGTCATGGGCGTAGCAGGTTCAGAATAGGTTAATACCCTAATTTGGGTTATAGGGAATTGGGTTGAGGTTGTGCCTCAACTTCAAATAGGAATGGGCAATTATGAGAAATTGGATTTATGGGATAATACATGGACGTTTGTGACGAATATTGTGCAGCTAAAATGAAGCACAATATTGAGTATTTAAAAGTTACACAAGGGTCAGATGAGTAGTCTGACATGTCTAGGAAGTGTGTATAAAATTTGTTTCAAGGTAACTACTAGTGTAGTGCTCCAAACATCGAAGCAACGGTAAGGTGTAATAAGTCACATAATTGTTGTACATTAATTCTAATTGTATCCAAATTAATTCTAGTCTCTCAATCTAAACTAAATAACCCTAAATTTGGTCGAGGGGGTTTACACACCCTCTACAAGCTCCTCACCGATCCAACACGGATCACCGTAACTCTTTGGAGCAGAAAATAGACTACAACTACAAAGAAAAAAGAAAATAAGAAATACCCCAAATTGATCTCCTTCTCCGAAACGGCCTTAAATCCTTCTTTCTCCTCTCCAAAATTGCAATGGCACTCTTGCTATCTTTTTCTCTCTCACTTTGTTGTATATTGCATGAGCCTTTTTATAAACCCTTACCTGAATTAGGGTTTTCATATAAAAATCTATATATGGAAGCCAAAAATATTTATGAAAATTCAATTACATTCAATCATATATTTAATGGAAATCAAATCATAAATTAGCTTACCATAAATTGGAAATCCAATTATATGGAAAGTTAATATATGAAAGATCCAATCATAAATATATAATTAAAGTCAAAGATGAAAATCTAATATAATATTTGTTTATCATAAATGTTCTAATACACGGCGCTTGATGCACTTTCCGAGATTTTTTGACATACGGATGGCTCTCGTCGCACTCCGGGGTATTCTCCCCATAGGTTGGGAACCTACCCACTCCAACATACCTCATATTAGGGGTGAGCATTATTTAGTTTTGGACCAAAAATTAAACCGAATCGAACCAATCCGAATAAGAGATTCGGTTGAATTCTCATCAATTTTAGTTTGGTTTCGGTTTACCTCACATTAGGGGTGAGCATTATTTAGTTTTGGACCAAAATTTGAACCGAAATGAACCAAACCGAATAAGAGATTCGGTTGAATTCTCTTCAATTTCAGTTTGGTTTCGGTTATGAAAGTAGTAAAATTTCTTATTCGGTCTCGTTACAAACCAAAAATCGAATAAAATAAAATTTATGCAATTATGTAAATACCCTAATTCTATGCATATTTTGTAATTAAATATATGTATATTTTGAAAACAATAATTTTATGTATATGTTTTGAAGTCCAACTTTGAACACAACTTTGAAATACAACAAATGCGTGTATAGTTTATAATTTTCAATATAATTTAACTAGGATCCATTAAATAATAGCAATAGTCCAATCGAACAAACCAAATAGCTTATTGGATTTTGTTCGGTTTTGGTTTTGGCTAATTTTTGTTCCATTTTAATTTTGGATTTTTAGAATTCTGATTTATTCGATTTTGACTATTTTTGTTCGGTTGAAACTGAATAAACAAAATGATCACCCCTACCTTAGGGTCTGCTTGGATTGGGGAGAAAAAAAGAGTAGAGTTAAGTGGGGTTAAGTATGATAGAGTTAAGTAGGGTTAAGTGATGGGGAGTCAATATATATAAACTTGCTTGGATTGGAGGTTTTAAGTGGAGGAAAGAGTTAAATGGGGTGTATTTATAAAACTTTAAACAAAATTTCTCACTTCTCGTTCGTTGACCCTCCGATTTGAGGGGTTGAAAAAAATAGACAAAAAAATGGGGGAAGGGTTAAAGAGACCCTGGATCCTTCGAGAAACCATCGGTCACATGCAGTAACAAAAAAAAAACGAACATAGAACTCCCTACTTACTGTTGGAGTGGTGGAGTTCCCAACCTATGTGGAGAATACCCCAGAGTGCGATGAGCGCCATCCGTGTGTCGAAAAAGCTCGGAAAGTGCATCGAGCGTCGTATATTGGAATATTTATGGTAAAAAATATTATATTAGATTTTCATCTTTGACTTTAGTTATATATTTATGATTGGATCTTTCATATATTAAATTTCCATATAATTGGATTTCTAATTTATGGTAAGCTAATTTATGATTTAATTTCCATTAAATATATGATTGAATGTAATTAGATTTCCATAAATAATTTTGGCTTCCATATATAGATTTTTATATGAAAATCCTAATTCATGCAAGGGTTTATATAAAGGCTCATGCAATATACAACAACATGAGAAAAAAATAAGAGAGAAAAAAGGTGGCAAAGTGCCATTGCAACTTTGGAGAGAAGAAAGAAGGATTGGAGGCCGTTTCGGAGAAAGAGATCAATTTAGTTTATTTTTCATTATCTTTTTTCTTCATGGTTGTAATCTATTTTCTGTTCCAAAGAGTTGCGGTGATCCGTGTTGGATCAGTGAGGAGCTTGTTGAGGGTGTAATCTCTTTATTCCATTAGTGAAGGTTCTTCAGGGTTGGACTCCGATCGTCCCGTGGTTGTTCGCCATTAAATTCGAAAGTTCTAAGAGAGCTTGATTTAATTAACAAACAAAAAGAGAGTACAAAGAAGTCCTAGGCAGACAATCTAAGTACAAATTAATTTTTTGGGGAGTGGCGTTGGAGGGTTAGGAGTGTAGCGTCTCTCTTTACTTCGTGGACGATCCGATGCAGGAGGTGGAAGCTCTTCTCTCTTGCTTGACTGTAGGTTCACCGATAGCCAGCCTTGTGTATGGGTGTGGTACCCTACTATTTATAGTCATTCCTAGGTGCGCATATGTTGGTCCGTATGAAAGATGGAGAGTGCCACCTGTCCCTTCTTAACAAGGAACAGTTGTAACCTTGGGCAGGCCAAACTGCCACGCGGGCGCTTGTTAGGATTTTTTGGTGCTAAAGATCTGGGTAGTTCTTGTCCTTTGTGGGCGTGACTTGGTCAGCATGACACATAGTCCGCACTTGGTTGAAAAGAATTACTCTTGTCATAACTGTAAGATTTGGTCTTCATGGAGTCTGAAACACATGTGGCCAGAGACGCATGGGATGTATGGAGTCTAGGATGCATGAGGCCAGAGACGCATGGAATGCATGAAGTTCGGGGCGCATGGGGCCAGAGACGCATGAAACGTATTGAGTCTAGGATACATGAGGCCAGAGAGCATGTGACACATGGAGTCTGGGACGCATGGGGCCAGAGACATATGGAACCGCATAGAGTCTGGGACGCATGGGACCAGAGATGCATGAAACCACATGGAGCCTGGTACGCTTGGTACCGCATGAGGCCAGTTGTGCTATACACGTGGCGCTGAACATCCATCGAGAGTGAAGTTCTGTGCTGACGTGAGACTTCTGTCGTTTAGTGTGTTCACGTCTTTTGAGGAAATCAGAATTTTTTTTTGTCAGGGTTCTGTGTCAGAGACGATCCTGCTGACGGGATTCCATGTTAGGTCCTTCTGCGGCCAAGCTGCTTTGGCTGATTGGGATATATGGATGTCATCTTTCTTTGGCCGCAGAGAGACTCTGTGGCCTGATCTCTTCTGAGTTTATGTTTTAGGCTGGAGGGTTGCATGAATGCATATTTTCCATGCTTCTTCAAGGCCCCCTTCAAAGTTTTTAAACTGATAAGTTTGGAATACTTTGAATAAGAAGAATGAAAAAAGAATCACTTTTGGCCACATGGCTGGAAGGTCGCATGGACGTCGGGCCGCATGGGCATTGGGCTGCATGGGCGAGCGCTTCCAAGCTGTCAAATCGTCATTAACTGACGGATTTGTTTTGATCTTGTAGTAGATCTCCTTTGGGATTCTGTGCTATCTCTTGACGTAGGGCTCGAGAGGCCGCCATTTCAGGGAGATTAAAGTGGACCCCGGGAATTGAGACGTTAGGTTCATCTTCATAACTGCTTAGTTCTTTGCCTCGATCACTTTACGCGGTTTTGAGGCCTATAAAATAGGCAGTAGGGATGAGAGAGAGAGAACTTTATCTCTTTTCTTTCTCCTGTGAGGGATGATGAAGGCTGAGGCTTTTTTGTTGAGGGGTTGATCAAGGGCAGTCTCGATCCATCGCCCCCCAATCCGGGTGTTTTGCTTGGAGGTAGGGCAGTATTACACTTCTCATGCTAGTATGTGGAGGAATGTCAGGACGATAGTTCAAAGGTAATATGGATATGAACCAATATCCGAGAAACTCGCTGAGGAGTGATTTGCTGAGTGTGGTTTATCTGAACATAAAGATAGACCTGAGGATTGCTTCGCTGGAGAGATTGGTAGGACAATAGCTCAGAGGCAATATGAACATGGCTAGCATCTAATCAAGATTGGTTTTTGAGTGGTCACTACGGGAGTGCACAAGTGGATATGAGGAATTCTTAACTGGGGAGACTTTTGAGGATCCATCATCCATTGTGTATCCAAGGCTCCTGGATGCAGGTGATAGATTTTACAAAAATTTATAAAGATAGGGAAAATATTGCACAAGGCACTTGTTGGGGAAGAAGAACCAAGAGTATAGAGATATACATCTGGGTTGCCCCGCTGGTGATGAGGGGAGTACAAGTCAAGTTTTAGATATAGTAATTTTTTAGGAACTTACCGTTGATAGGCATCATGAGCAAGTCGCCATTGGAGAATACCGATTCTACGACCAATGGGCCTTCCTATTTGGACTAGAATTTGTGGGCCGTTTTATGGGTCATAACCATCGGTCTTCTTACCGTCAAGAAAAGATCGCCCACTTGGAACGTTCTCTCTTTGACCCTCTTGTTGAAGGCTCCAGAGAGACGCGCTTGGTATAACTCAATGCACTGTTGAGCTAAGAGTTATTTTTCGTTGTGCTTCTAACTCTTGTAGTCGTCGGCGATGGTTGTCGTCCATGATTATCTAATTGGAGAGAGCCACTCGGAGTGAAGGGATTTGGACCTCGAGGGGGAGGACCGCTTTGCTTCCATACACTAAAGAGAATGGCATACTGCCTGTAGTTGTCCGGACCATTGGACGGTAGGCCCAGAGACATTCATCCAGCTTCTCGTTCCAGTCGTGTTTGTTGGAAGACACAAAATTTTTAAGAAAAATTATGATGGTCTGTTGAAGGCTACGACCAACACATTTGCCCCTGGGTTGTAGGCAGTCGAAGCCACATTCTGAATCCGATTTCTGTCGTAGAATCGGTAGAATGCATGACTTATGAATGGACCATTATCGTGAATGATCCTTCATGGCAAGCCAAAGCGGTATATGACATGATGCTTGACGAAACTGATCACGTTGGATGTCTTGACTTTCGCAAATGGTACTGCTTCTGCCCACTTGGAGAAGTAGTCGTTAATGGCCAGGATGAACCGGTGTCCCTTAGACGAACGTGGACTTATTGGTCCGATGATATCTATTTTCCATGCCTCAAATGTCCAGGATGATACCGTTTGGATGTAGGAATTCTGAGGGCTGGTGGATGAAGTCTGAGTGGATTTGGCATGTTTGACATTTTCTCGCATAATCAGTGGCCTCTGCTACCATCGTCGGCCATTAATAACATATTCTCCAAAGACGGTCCTGTAGCTTTGGGCCGGGTTGGTGGGCACTGTAGACGCCATCATGGGCTTCCCGAAGTGACTGTTTGGCTTCTGCATTCAATAGGCATCATAGCAGAAGGTCGTCGTATGAGCGGCGAAACAATATTTTAGTAGCCGTATCGTAGTAGAACCGGAGGGAACATCTCCTGATAGACGTGGCTTCCTTTGGGTTCTCAGAGAAAATTCTATATACTGCGTAGTCAATGAATGGAAGCCTCCAGTCTTGGATATCAGTGTATACTTCCATCGCGTAGCTCAGACATAGGCAGAGGTTATTTTTGGGGCAGACCAACTCTTGACCGATCACCGTGATTAGCTGATGGGCATTGTTTGGAACTGCCAAGGAGGCAGCAAGGCCAGCCAGGGCGTCAGCCTCGACGTTCTGCATCCAAGGGACATGCTCAATGAAGAATCCCTTGAAGGTTGAGATGATGCCAAGCACAACTTGGTGGTATGGAATTAGGTCTTCATTCCGGACTTCATATTTGCCTCGGACTTGTTAACTATCAGCTTGGAGTCACCGTATGCCTCTAAATAGTCAACCCCTACTTGTTTAGCAAGTTGGAGTCTAATAATGAGAGCGTTGTATTCCGCCACGTTGTTGGAGCATGGCTCTGTGAGGGAATAAGCTCGAATAATGACCATATTATAGGGGGAGATTAATACTATCCAAACTCTGGCGATGATATTGCCTTTGGTCCCTGCTCTCGAAACGTCATCGAAGAACATCCGCCAGACCGCTTTGTACGAAGTCATGTTTGAGTTTGCCACTTCGTCTAGAATCTCATTATAGAGTTTTGAGGTTTCTGGCACCGAATCTGCTGCCAGGAAGTCGGCCAGTGCTTGGCCCTTGACGGCTTTCTGAGGGACAAACACCATGTCATATGGAGACAGTAGTATCGCCTAGGTAGCTAGGCGGGAACCAAGCGCCCCTGGTTTGGTCATGAGAACTCTGAGCAGATTGACTCACGAGGTCACATGAATGGTCTGTCCAATCATGTAATATCGAGTCTTCTGGACAATAAATACTAGAGCATGCCATTCTTTTTCGATGGGGGTGTACCTATGCTCTACGTCGACCATCATCTGACTAAGGTAGTAGATGGTCTGCTCGTGGCCTGAGTCACTATCCTAGGCTAATAGAGCACCGAAGGAGTGATCTATTGCACGTACATAGAGTAGGAAGGGCTTTTCCACGACCGGGGCTACCAGCACTGGAGGGTTTGATATGTATCCCTTGATATCGTCGAAAGCGTGTTGACATTCTTTATTCCAGACAAAGGAGACACATTTCTTCATGAGCTAGGTGAATGGCCGACGATACCCCGAGAGGTTTGATATAAATCTCCTGATGTACACCAGCCTCCCTTGAAGGCCGTGGAGCTTCCGAAGGTTCCTTGACGGGTTCATCTCGAGGATTGCTTTTGTTTTGTCGGGGTCTATATGAATACCCTGAGAAGTGATAATAAAACCCAGGAATTTACCGCTGGAGACTCCCAGGAAGGATTTGGCAGGGTTCATCTTGAGCTGGTGCGTACGCATGAGGTTGAACACAGTTTTCAAGTCCCTGAGGTAAAAACCTTTGGAGTAACTTTTGACGGCGATGTCATCGACATAATACTTGACCGTCTTGCATATATGCTCACGGAAGATGGTGCTTATAACTCTTTGGAATGTAGCACTTATATTTTTTTGACCGAAGGGCACGACTGTGTAGCAGTATACTCCTATCGACGTTCGAAATGATGTATGCTTCTGATCATCAGGAGACATCTTGATTTGATTGTAGCCTGAGAATCCATCCATGAAGGACATACGCATGAAGCCATATATGTTATCGATCATTATATTAGTGATCAAAGAGGAATCTCGTCTTTAGGGTATGTTGAATTTAGATCACGAAAGTCGATGCAGATTCGAATCTTTCTGTTCTTTTTGATGACGGGTACGATATTGGCCACCCAATCCGGATGTTGTTCTTCGCGGATGAAGCCGCTAGCTATTAGGTTGTTAACTTCATCTTTGATAGTATTCATAATGTCTGGCCGGAACTGCCATTGCTGCTGTTTGATGGGCTTAGTGCTCGGTGAGATATTGAGCTTATGGACCACGATTTGGGGGTCCAGTCCTGTCATGTCTTCATAATTCTAGAAAAAGACATTAATGTATTCCCTAACGAGCTGTAGCAGGGATTCTCGGTCTTCGTCGGACAGACTTTTGCTGACGAAGATATTCTTAGGGGAGTCTCGTCGCCTAGATTGACTTGTAAAACTTTGTCCTCGGTAGGAGGGTCTCGCTGCTCAAATCTTATCTCCTATTGGGAATCTAGGCATTGGGCCCATGGCTCTATTTTAAATAGTTCGGGTGGGTCCCCGATATCTCCCTTAGGGTCGGCTGAGACCATATTGGTGGCCAACGTTTGCCTAAGCATGTCTCCGATACTGATGTCGGAGTTCCAAACAAAAGATTCTGAAGAGTGAGAGTGCACTTTGTCTTCTTCATCTGAGCCCTCAGGAGTTGTGGAAGGAGTTACATATCCTAAGCCATTCTTGGTCTTATGGTAGTAATTCTCGGACTTGCCTGCAGGAGCAGATAGACACAGGGGCAGCCGTCGGTCGTTGCTATGGTTTAAGCTCTTAGTGGCCTTCAGGTCATACCCTATCTTCTGGATAAGGTGCTTGTCTTGCGAGCTATACCGTTTGAGTGATATTTTACCGATATCAAGTTTTGGATCGAGTTCTTCTTGGACGAAGGATCAGGGGCATTCTACTCTGCCGATGATGATGAGTTTGTCTTCCCTCATTCTGGCCAAAACTGGAAAGTAGGAGAGAATCCCTCTTGTCATAATAGTAAGATTTGGTCTTCATGGAGTCTGAAACACATGTGGCCAGAAACGCATGGGACACATGGAGTCTGGGACACATGGGGCCAGAGACGCATGGAATGCATGGAGTCTGGGGTGCATGGGGCCAAAGAAATATGAAACGCATGGAGTCTGGGACGCATGGGGCGAGAGACGCTTGTGACACATGGAGTCTGGGATACATGGGCCAGAGACGCATGGAACCGCATGGAATCTGGGACGTATAGAGCCGTATGAGGCAAGTTGTGCTGTACACATGGTGCTGCATATCCATCGAGAGTGAAGTTCTGTGCTGACGTGAGACTTCTGTCCTTTAGCGTGTTCACGTCTTTTGAGAAAATCAAAAAATCCTTTTCGTCAGGGTTCTTTGTCAAAGACGATCCTGCTGACGGGATGCCACGTTTGGTCCTACTGCGGCCAAATTACTTTGGCTGATTAGGATGCATGGATGTCGTCTTTCTTTGGCCACAGGGAGACTCTACGGCTTGATGTCTTCTAATTTTTTGTTTTGGGATGCAGGGTTGCATGGATGCATATTTTTAATGCTTCTACATTAGTTTTTTCTCATCTGGGTTTTCCACATAAATATATCTGTGTCTGCGATTGTGTTTGGTATTTTTTGGTTTGTACATTTTGCTCGGTTCTCTTGCAGGTATTCTCTGGTTTGGGGAATAGTTTTCGTATTTTGTTCCCAATAGTGTGGTATCAAAGCCAGGTTCTAAAATTTCAGAAGGGTGTGAGGAGTTGACATGCAAACCGTAGATGAGAGATGGACGCGAAGCCAGTGTACATGGTAAACTTGAATGGTACCAACTACCATTACTCGAGGAGTAAGATGAAGGATCTGTTATTTGTTAAGAAGATGCATCTGCTGGTATTTGCTTCCGAGAGGCCCAGTATAAAAATTCGAAGAGGACTGAAAGTTCGAGCATATACATGTGTGTGGGTACATCAGGCAGTTCGTGTCACGACCTGCACCCGGAATAAGGGAACGAGTAGCGAACAACGCCCAGCCTATGCCGCAGCATCGGCGGTAGAACGCTGTCTGGGTCAACCATACTATCTAAACATCTCATACAATATATATATAGTACCTGTCAATGTCATCTCAACTCCAAACGGAGGAACAATATGGTATATGATAATAGTAAACAATACTCAATCACAATATAAAACTAAAGGAGGATGAAAGCACGATATTGAATAAAAGAGAGGAAATAAGAGTCACAAAATATCCACAAGTCCAAATCCATAAGTCTAGACATATTCTCTCCCAAAATAATATATACATACCATGCGTCTAGAATGAGACTAATACAATATTAAAATATATGAAACTAATCCTCCTGAGATATTGACACTAGGTCCTCCTGCTCTAGGGGAGAATCCTCTAATGGCTTACCATCCTATGGCCCATAATAAGTGGGATACTGATCCACAAGCCAATTATTTAAAAAATATATCCAGTAAGGATTGGAGCGAAGTACATACCTCTAAAAGCAGTTTCAAATATATGGTAGAGCATATATGACAAATAATAGAAAAGAATAAAAGATAACTATCAATAGGAAATTGAATAAACTAGAGTGAACATATAATGTACTGAAAAGTAAAGAACATACAATATGAATAACTGCAAGTGATGAAAATAGATAAACTAGCTAATGTGCTATAGAGTACAAGTTTATTATGTAATCGGTTTAGGTTGAACACAAATACAATATGGTAACTCGATTACACGTATGATATGTAATCGACATTTACACGAATACACTTGGGCTTGATCACATAACCAACTCCTACTCCCCTATCCCCAACCAATACTCATGGATCCAATCATGACATGTTACGAACACGAATATAAGCACACTGAACACAAGCAGTATATGAACATGAAGTACATGAAAATCAATACCCGATACACACGATAAAATACATGTGAAGGAGTACCCGCTGAACACGGTAAAGGATAACATCCCATGACAGGATCCATTTAGTACCATTCCATGTAGCCACTGTGTCGGAATCAAGTAAACAATTCTAGAATAAGTGATATATACACTATTGTAGAAGAATAAAAATACGCTGGGGAATTATACGCATAAAACCCCCAACATGCATGAAGCCCGCGTAAAACAGAGCTTCAGCGCTATGTGGCATAAAAATATGACTTCAGAGCTATACGCGTAAAATAGAGCTTCAACGCTGTGTGGCATAAAATATGGCTTCAGAACAGCCCGCGTAAAGCAGCACTCAAAGGCTGTTTTGGCGTAAAAAGGTTGCTACACCTCCCTCTAGCGTAAAATATGTCTACTTTTAATGCAGTGTGAAGTTGTACGAGGAACTCTTCGTATTCCTCAAATGAACCTGTCAGACAAAACAGTGAACCTGACTCCTAACAAAAAGTACTGCACGACGATCGAGAGGACGGCTATAATGATGATTCTGCACAGAGGCCCAGGCTGTCGTTTAGTGACATATCCTTGATACAAGTTATTTTTTACGCATTCAAGAAATATGCTGCTTATTTTACACAGGCAGAGATGAGTTTTTTATGCTCAATATGAGACAAAATCAGATGCCACGTCAAAAGCTGTCTCTCGTACAGAGCTCGAGGTATATCTCTGCAGTTAATGCACGAGATAGGGGCAGATCTCTGCCTTTAATGCACGAGATTTTGTTCTATTTTTAATTACTGGGAGAGCTAAAACTAAGGCTAATACGCTCATATCACCATCCTTGCATGTTACGCCAACCAGGCTATTTTTAACTATAGAAGTATGCCGTATGCTATCTCCTCGAAATACGCCAACTCAGGCTATATTTGTAAAGGTACGTGATAAGGCTATTTAGCCCAGAATATGCTCAAGACCTCAGTCATGAAGGATAATTGGCTATTGTTCACGCCGGTTATCTATTATTCATGCAACATCAAGTTTTACGCTGAATTTGGCTTTTACGCCAACAAGACAACTATTTGACTTTTACGCCAACGAGACAGTTATTTGGCTTTTATGCCTACCATCTCTACATGAGGGGCAGTTACCTATGTGGCTTACATGCCATGATCCTTGAGAAGCAGTTATACGCGTTACCTCATAATGGGATACGTGTCATACGCGAATTCAGGAGATCATTCAAACGTGGGTAACAGTTATTATAACCGCTGCGTAAAAGATGTCACTTCCTTCACAGTTTGGCTTCTACGCTAACTGGGCAGTTATTGTGACTAAATCTCTATAAATAGAGACCTCTAGTCATAGGATAAAAGGGTCAAGAAAAAGAAGATCGAGGAGAGGATCAAGATCAGAGATCAAGAGATCAGAGAGAGAGAGAGAGAGAGAGAGCACAGACAGAGAGTAGTGATTGACGACTTTGGCAACGAGAATCCAATCCCTCCTACAATATTTGAAGCTTCTTCTTCTTCTTCTACAGCACTTCTTCATCATCGTGTGGTCCAAGGGACAAAGTGATCGACCGCAGATCAGACTCCTATAGCAATTTTTCCCCAGAATCATTTTTATTGTACTTAACATCCTCGTATAGAATTAATTGTACTTCTTTTTTTTCTTGTTTGTAAACAAAGAAAGGGTTTCATATAAACCTAGTTTCATTCTTTTGTTTATCATCAAACACAAGATGGCAAATTTGTTCGTGACTACTTTCTCATCTGACGAGAAAGCCATTGCTCAACACGATATTGTATCCATCGGATCGACGAAAAAGACTTTGGTCGTCCAATTCGACCAATCTCCTTATGAAGACATGCTTCGCGCAGGGGGTAGCTCTCATCCCCTCTATGTCCAGGACAACATGAAGCTGCGTAAAGTGTGGATGCTCCAGACATCCTCTACCCTTCATGCAAGCTCTTCTCCTCTGATCAACAAGGTTGTGATAACACAACCTATAAGCCTTGTGCATAAAAATCTGTCTCCCGTCTGTGACGTGGCAGACAAAACTTCTGGCAATGCTCCAGTGCCAATCCAGAAGTCTAGAATGCGCCTTGTACGTAAAACTTTATCTTCTGTCTTTGACGTGGCAGACAAAACTTCTGGCAATGCCCCAGTGCCCATCCAGAAGTCTAAAACGCGCCTTGCGCGTACAAATCCGTCTCCCGTCTGTGACGTGGCAGGCAAAACTTCTGGCAATGCCCCAGTGCCAATCCAGAAGTCTAGAACGCACCTTGCGCGTAAAAATCCGTCTCTCGTCTGTCAGACAAAATTTCTGGCAATGCCTCAGTGCTAATCCAGAAGTCTAACACGCGCTCTGCGCATAAAAATTTGTCTTCCGTCTGTGACGTGGCAGACAACATTTCTGACAAGGCCTCAGTGCCAATTCGAAAATTTCAAATGCGCCCTGCGTGTAAAAATATATCTCCCGTCTATGATGTGACAGATGGACCTTTGGATCACATCATGGAAAAACGAGTGGCGAATCTCCCAACCTCTAGGCTTGTACGCCCCCAAGAGAAGAAGTTGCCCACTCTTCAGATTACGCGTGACATTGGAGGCCGTTTGAGGACTTTCCCTATTTTACGCGAACCTGGGCAACACTGCAAATTATGCCAGGATAAATCTGTCCGCGTAAAAAAGACCCACTTCACGGGAAAATATGCTTCTCAGATGGATGATGGATCGTATGCTACTCATATGGGTGAACTGCTGTATACTTATGGCAGAGAGAGGGTCATGGTTCCCAATCTCCACGTCCCTACTGATGTAAAAAGGCATAATAAGCCCTCTTCTGCTGTTAATCCCCCTGATTTGCATAATTTCTTGATCCAGAAACGCAAAGACAGGGGATCTTCTAATATGTCTATTACACCCCCTAGGGAGCATTGTTGTAATAGTCATAAGATTGTAATTAACTATTGCTGTTCTAAGGCAAAACGGTCAATTTTTGACCGGTTGAACTACTCTTTGTCCTTACAGGAAGAAGAACCGACATTCGCGTCGGTAAACATGGCTTCGCACATTCCTAGAGAAAGGTCAACTTCAAGACGTCACCCCTCTAGAACTCTGAGCCAAAGGAGATTTGACAGACTCCTTGAGAATATTGAGGCAGGTGTTTTTCGAAACACCCGCTCGAGGTCACGACAATCGGCTTCATACTCTTCTGATTCCAATGCTGGGGGTCGCCAGCTTTCTGAATCTGATGTTGAAAGTATAGACTCGATCTCTACAGAGATCTATACTAATCCCTCGGTGGCATCCAGAGAAATGCGAGTTTATGCCGTTGGAGATGGACAAGAAGAAGCTTCCCCATCAGGAAGTACTGAACAACGCATCACTGTATTGGAAGAATCGCTTAAAGAGATGCATACCATGATGGAGAGTATGCACCAAATAATGGTGACTCAACATACAGCTATGGTAGCTCAAGCACCTGTTCCTCCGACTCAACTACGTGTGGGGGTAGACATGCCACCACCCAATGCAAGCCAGGAGCCTATTCAAAATCAAGAATCTGCTGCTCCTCTATTCCTTAACCCGGAGAATGTATTACCTTCTGTGGGAGTTACAATACAACCGATCTCTCACCTCTCTGCTGTCCCTTTCCCAACTGAAGATCCGATACAGGCAGTTCGGGAATTAAAAGCCCAATTTGATGCCTTGAAGCATAAGGATCAGCTCAAGAAGTTGGAAATCAACAAGCCATACCCAGCTATCTGGGATGAGATCCCTTTCCCACCAAAATACAAACCACAGGCTATGGTTTTGTTTGAGGGAAAGATGTCACCAAGCTAGTATATGAATTACTTTAGCATGATGATGGTGTTATTGCAGGGGAACGACGCCCTTCTCACTCGAGTGTTTAAGGGCTGTCTGCCTGGAGTGGCCTACCAATGGTACCATAGTCTAGCGGACAACTGTATTACTTCTTTTGAAGATTTCAAAACTCTGTTCTTCGCTCGATTCTACGAAGGAGGAATGGACTTGTCTATGTCATTACTCATCGAAGTAAAGCAGAAGGAGAAAGAAAATATTCGTACTTTTATTGAACATTTTTGTCAGGCTACTTTGCAGATGACTCCCGGAGTTCCAAATTCTGCCTTGGTGGACATTTGCAGAAAAAACTTTCTTTCACTGATCTCAGTATTCACGGAACCATATCAGTTCCATGATTGGCCCTCGTTTATCATGTCGGCGGTAGCCGCTGAAGACAACAGTCGGAAGGCTCGTGACAACGGAATCATGATCTCTACCTATGACCGAGGGAAGCGGTCATCCTCCAATAATGACCATACTCGTAGTTCCAAAGGAAAGGAAGCTCTGGCCATCAACACGTCCAGACAAAATACTCCAGTGACTACGCAGACGAAACCTGGGACCTCCAGACCTATAGAGGAATGTTCTTTTGACGACGATGATATTCCGAGCATATTCGATTGTCTAGTCGAAAGTGGCAAGCTTACTCTCCCCGAGGTAAAGCGTCCAAATGAAGTCGGCAGTATAAATAATCCTAAGTACTGCATTTTCCACAGATATATACATCACCCCACAAAGGCATGCTATGTACTGAAAAGGAAAATCCAGGAGCTGATCGACGCCAAGGCCATCACTCTACGTAACAACGAGAAGACGGTCACTGCAAACATGATCTCGCTCCAATTTGGCAATTTGCCCCCTCAAGAAGTCCCGGACGGTGTGGTACCTATTCCACGGACAATGATGAACATTGTTAATCTCCCTTCTACCAGGGGTCAAAATCATGACTTAGTGCCCCTAACTACCAAGCGTGGGGAGATCATGTGGGTTCAACCTGATCTGGTGTCAGAAATTGAGGAAGAGACTAAAGCTGCTAAAGCTAAGTCTAAAAAGAACTCAAGATGTAAACCATGCCATATGGTTGCAATATCCCCGACATGGGAGGAAGAGGCTTTAACAATCGGAACCCGGTCAGGAAAAGCCTACCTTAAAGACTATGGAGGTAGCCAGGAGGAAGCAAGAACAGACACTTCGCCTGCCAAATATCCAGAACCTGAACCTGTTATGTCAGAGGCAGGTCCTTCTAAACCAACTTCGGTGGACAAAGGCAAGCAGAAAGAAGTTCGTTTCGATAATTCCCCAGCGCTGAAGCTATCTTGTGTTTGATGATAATCATAAAACAAAGCCAATCTTGTGTTTGATGATAAACAAAAGAATGAAACTAGGTTTATACGAAACCCTTTCTTTGTTTACAAAAAAAGAGAGTACAATTAATCCTATACGAGGATGTTAAGTACAATAAAAATAATTCTGGGGAAAAAATGCTATAGGAGTCTAATCTGCGGTCGATCACTTTGTCCCTTGGACCACACGATGGCGAAGAAGTGCTGTAGAAGAAGAAGAAGAAGCTTCAAATATTGCAGGAGGGATTGGATTCTCGTTGCCAAAGTCGTCAATCACTACTCTATGTCTGTGCTCTCTCTCTCTCTGATCTCTTGATCTCTGATCTAGATCCTCTCCTCGATCTTCTTTTTTTTGACCCCATCCCCTGTGACCGGAGGTCTCTATTTATAGAGCTCAGTCACAGTAACTGTCCAGTCGGCGTAGAAGCCAAACTGTGAAGAGAGTTTCACTCTTTATGCGGCGGTTATAATAACTGCTATCCACGTCTGAATGATCTCCTGAATCCTCGTATGACGCGTGTCCCATTATGAGGTAACGTGTATAACCGCTTCTCGAAGATCACGGCATGTAAGCCACGTAGGCAACTGCCCCTCGCGTAAAGATGGTTGGCATAAAAGCCTAATAACTGTCTTGTTGGCGTAAAAGCCAAATAACTGTCTTGTTGGCGTAAAAGCCAAATAGCTGTCTTGTTGGCGTAAAAACCAAATTATGCGTAAAGCTTGATACTGCATGAATAATAGATAAACAGCATAAAACTAGCCAATTATCCTTCTTGACTGAGGTCTGAAGCGTATTCTGGGCTAAATAGCCTTATCACGTACCTTTGCAAATATAGCCTGAGTTGGCGTATTTCGAGGAGATAGCATACGACGTACTCCTATAGTTAAAAATAGCCTGGTTTGGCGTAACATGCAAGGATGGTGATGTGAGCATATTAGTCACAATTTTAGCTCTCTCAGTCATTAAAAATAGAACAAAATTTTGTACATTAAATGCAGAGATCTGCCCCCATCTCGTGCATTAAATGTAGAGATATGCCTCGAGCTCTATACGAGAGACAGCTTTTGATGTGGCGTCTGATTTCGTCTCATATTGAGCGTAAATACTCACTTCTGCCCATGTAGAATAGGCAGCGTATTCTTTGAATGCGTAAAAATGACTTGTATCAAAGATATGTCACTAACCGACAGCCTAGGCCTCTGTACAGAATTATCATTACAGCCGTCCTCTCGATCGTCGTGCAGTACTCTTTGTCATGAGTCAGGTTCACTGTTTTGTCTGACAGGTTCATTTGAGGAATACGAAGAGTTCCTCATACAATTTCATACTGCATTAAAAGCAGACATATTTTATGCTGGAGGAAGGTGTAGCAACCTTTTTATGCCAAAACGGCCTTTGAGTGCTGCTTTACGCGGGCTGTTCGGAAGCCATATTTTACGCCACGCAGCGCTGAAGCTCTATTTTACGCGTGTAGATCTGAAGTCATATTTTTATACCACATAGCGCTGAAGCTCTGTTTTATGCGGGCTTCATGCATGTTGGGCATTTTACGCGTATAATTCTCCAGCGTATTTTCATGCTTCTATAAGACCCCCTTCAAAGTTTTTAAATTCCTCATAATTTAAAATACTTTGAATGAAGCATGAAACGGTCAAATTTGACTTATTCTGCGAGGCTGATTTTTGAAGATATTTTAGGAAGTTGTTGGGATTTGGTATATTTTCTTCTGCCTATATTAGGGCAAGCGAGTGAACCTGTTTTTCCATACTTCCTTCACCAAAACGATGGTGGCCGAGATCCATTGGGCTGACCTGAGGAAGAAGAAGATCATTCTCTTCCAGCATGTAAGGAGCCATAAAAAGAGGCATTTTCGAGCAAATATCCCCTGCAACGATGGATCATGGAAGGATATCATAGCTTCCTTTGCTCGGGATAATCAACAATTTTATATGGCGATTCGTCCAGGAGAGAGGAAGGGTCTCATTAGACCATACAGCTTGCTAGCTGTATTGTCTTCTATCATGAAGCTGGACTCTAGTGGGCAGCTTGGCCCTGTCTTCTAGTATTATGTTGGGTCTGAATCCCTAACACAATTCTAGGCATGGCTGCCATGGCATATTGAGGGTAGGCTTGAATAATTTATACATGCCCTATTCTGTATCCTCCCGCCATTGACCATTTTCTTGTTCATCGACCGAAGAAGCCGATGAAGTACCGTAGAAGAAGAACTGAAGATCTCCGTCAGACGAGAGCCTAGCGTAATAGATTTCCATCATGATCTTGGGTGTTAATGAATAATCATTTGTAAAAAAAGGATTTCCATCATATGTAATCATGAAAATAAAAAATCCTTTATAAACTGGATTTCCATCATATGTAATCATGATTAATAAACTTGTCTTCTCTTACGCATTGCTGATTTGCCATATTTGCTATGAGGAAGTCTGATAATGTGCAGCTTCGACACGTCTGAGTAATTTTTTACGCTGACTCTGATAAACGCTTATTCGGTCACGTCCCGACTTTTACGCGTAATGGAAGATACGTAAAAAGCTCTTTAGCATTAAGTTGTCTTGAAGATCCAACTGTCATGCTATTTTTGGACGAGGAGTCGCATAGAATTCTGAACTGTCACTTCTCTGATACGAAGAATTTTTGTTCAGAACATCATCTTCAAGAATGGCTTCCCAAAAATTTCTCAAAACAGGGCAAGAAATATCCGCCGAACCGGCCATACTTGAACTTAGATGTAAAGGATTCTGGCTAGACTTCGAATAAACTTCCAATGGCTCAAGAAGAAGAGTCATCTTTAATGCTGACATCTGTGTGTTTCAGGCACTTAGAATATTTTGTAGCTAAAAAGGAGCATTTTTTGCGTAAACCCTTGTAATTGGCCTTCTCGAGGATAAGACCCAAACTATCAAGATATACGCGTATCCTGTCCTGCACAATTTTAAGATATGCGTAAAGTCATAGATCTGTAGCATCTGTATCTTCTGAGCGTAAAATCGTAGATCTGTAGCTTCTGAGGGTAAAACCGTAGATTTATAGCTTCTGAGCGTAAAAACTTCTGAGCGTAAAATCATAGATCTGTAGCTTCTGAGCGTAAAATCGTAAATTTGTAGCTTCTAAGCGAAAAAGCTTCTGAGCGTAAAACCATAGATCTTTGCTCTGCGCGTAAAATCTGGATCCGTTACGCAGCATGACTGTCCGTCTTCCTTTTCAAATGATAGGCTGACGTGGTCCCAAATCATAACCGACTATAAAAAATTGGATTTGGTTAGGGATTCGAAGAGTTATCTGAACTTTATAAATAGCCCAAGGTCTTGAGAGAAAAAACCCTTCATCTGTTTCTGCAAAACCCTTTCTTTCTGAGAACTCTTCGTCTTCGTCTCTTTTCTGAGAACTCTGAGTTTCGCCATGGCACCAAAATAGGCCTCCGTCTCTAAGGGAAAGAAAGCCGCTTCCTCATCTCGTTCCTCTGCTCAAGCACGAGCAACCCCCATTAGGCTGAGCGAGCCCCGTTCTGAACGAAGTGCTCCACCTTCGAGCTACGCTCCGGGCATCACAGGTAAAGACTTCGAGAGGAATAGAGAACCTTTCGCACATGTTGTACGTGTATGCACAACAATACGCCCATATTTCTAATGTGTCAGCGTAAAATTCTATATTTTTGCAGTCTAACGTTAAAACTCAGACTGTCAAAATTTGATGTTTACTGCAAACCTTGAGTTTTACGCACTGGATATAAATTCCAGCGTAAAACTCAAATTTTGGCAGTCTGGCGTAAAAGCTCAGATTGTTAGGTTTTGGCGTATACTGCCAACTTTGAGTTTTTACGCACTGGAAGTAAATTTCAGCATAAAAAGTCAAATTTTTGCAGTTTGGCATAAAAATTCAGACTGTCAAGTTTTGGCGTATACTGCAAGAGTGTAGCGTCTAGCGTAAAACTGACTTATTTTCTTGCTTCTTGCAGTGGACCTACAGATTCCCCCTCTGGCTGAAGTGATGGGCTCTGCTGCTGGAATGCTGAATTCCAACTACCTGGAGGACTTGTCCTATTTGATATTTCCCATCTCTGGAAACGAGTATCCTCAAGAAAGAAAAACTCTGATCTCATCCCAAGGAGAACGAGTGTTGCTGAGTATGATCAGTGGGGAGCCCCTGACATACATAGATGGGACTGAGTATAAGAAACCAGCTTTCTTATTCACGGACGTTATTGATAACCAGTCTCAGACCAAGCCCAAGAAGGAAGATTGGGTATTTTCTGATGAGGGCACGATCATGTATCTGCCAAAGATGCCCAGAGATTACCCTATCTCTGCATTCTTCCATTCCACCCATCGCAGAAAGATGGTGTGGACTCTGACTCCCGATCTTCACGGCCAGCTGGAGAAGATCTTTTATAAGCAAGGATTGAACCGAGGAGCCTTTGTGAGCAGTCCTTCAGGCCCTGTTATGCCTTTCAGAGGATTACTGCCGGGCAGCATCCTGAGTGAAGACACTTCACTGATCCAGCCGATTCAAATAACGACTTTCTGTAATGACTTTATGGGGCAGGGAGGAGTATACCCAAGGTTAACCCTCGCACCAGTGGATGGCTTCGCCCCCAGAATCTTCGATGGGCCAGTTTAACTACCTGGGCCCTGAAGCACTTTCAGACGGAGTTGGAAAGTATTGGTTTATTTGTGGCTGTGAGTGCCACTAGTGTTGGGCTGCCTCTCATCCCCAACTTGTTCTTAGCTTTGATAGAGCGATATAATTCGCTCACTGGGACTTTCGCCACTCCGCTAGGTGAGTTGGGCTTAGACCTTCATGAGATGGCAGATATCTCAAAGCTGCCAATGGGAGACACTCCTTATGAAGAGTATGTTCCCACAAACAGGGAGCTGGAGGATACAAACCCTCGGGCAGTGGCAGTATACCAGGAGATGATAAGCCACTATCTTGCATGCACTACCTTCTACAAAGAGCCCTCTGATTTGGCCCATATCAACAAATGGGTATCCTACCTCTTCTTCCATCAGGCCAGAAATGCCATGCAGGACAAGGTTGTAGATAGTAGAGATAAACCTTTGAACCTGCTGAGTATGCTTAGTGCAAACACAGTCGATGATCTCATTAAAGACGCTGGGGCTTTAGATTGTGTTCTCGTTGAAGAGATAGGGGGTTATCCTACATGCACTAAAGCCTACAGTTACATGAGGCATTATTGCAAGCCACTGTCAAGGGAAGCTCAACTGGCTGGCTTTCTCTCTGTCTAGCTACGCCGATGGGTAGTGCCTGGCATCGCGTCTGCGGATCACATTCATCGCAACACCTTATGGCCCGCAGTACGTTTGGTGTTTGGAGCAAGATTGGGCCTGCTTTTTGCCATGGTATGCAGGATACAAGCTGGCTTAAGGGCCATTACTGATGGGCTGCTGGCTGATGATACACAGCATGAAGGATATCCCAGAGTGGAATTACCATTCCTATATCTGATGGGATGGTTAATCCTTCACAACACCAGAGTGATGTCTCCCGGATCTGCCGGTGGTTCGGGCAATAACTTTCTGTTAAATTATAGGAATTCTTCTTGGAATGTGGCTAGCGTCATTGATTGTCGACTAGCACTAAATTTTACCCATAGTTGAAAGTTCTTCTGCACCGTCCCCCCTGTACATATCAATCAACAGGGGATGAAACTTCAGGATGCTGGTCAGGGGAAGACTATTCTTTCTCCTGAAGCCTTTTACTGGTTGGTCTACATTAGACCTTCCCACCTGTTGTACAGAAGTGAGGACTACTGCTACTTGGAACCTTATCTGCCCAGCCGGTTCGCCAGGAAATTTGGGTACGACCAGTTGCACGTGTGGAATCCTATCACCAGCTTCAAGTTCAAAGGTGGACTTATTGATGGAGCTAGAGGATGACGATATTTCATCATAGGTTGTACCGGAGCAACCTTTGCTGTGCCTGCGACTTCTCTCTCCATGGAGTTAAGCATTCTCCATTCGTACGCGCAGTTTTATGCGTCCATCAATACCTTACATCATGATTTCGATGTACATGGAAGTTTCAGGATGCCCTCCCATAGGTTTACTAGAAGGGAGGAGATACCGTCTGTTTCCTCTGATGAAGGTGATGAAACCACCGGTGCAGACGACTATTTGCTGATTGTACCGAGAGGCGTAATAGCTCCGCCAGCAGAGCCTCTCATAATCTCCAATAAAAGAAAGGCTTCCACTCTGAAGGAGCCTTCCCCCGCAAGAAGAAGCAGACTGTCAGAGGTCCTAAAAAGACTTCTACTACGGGGGCCTCTAGGAGTGAGCCTATTGTTTCCCCTGTTGGGGATGATTCGTTGATCAGGGGTCCTTTGCCTTTTAGAGAGGGAACCTCCACAGTTCCAGCTGACAGTGCTGGAGATTCTTTGCTCGCGATTGCTGTCGCTGCCGCCGTTACTGGTAGTGCTTCGAGATCGCCTTCGAGGCCGAGCATAATAAGAATCAATATACCTTTATCCAGACAAATAATGGGCCTAGGCCCTCCTTCGTCTGTAAGTATCTCAAGCGAGATTCCACTCGATGAGCCTCGAGTGGATCTGGGTGACGACTGGGATGACTACCCTCATACGTCAGTTGGTGCACCCTCTTCTCCAGGTGTGACATCTTGTTTAGCATCATTAAGAAATAATTTAGCTATATAAGCTGCAGGCGCAACATATATACCATCGGCCATGGGTAAATATTGTCTTCACGCTTTCTTTAGGAAAATTAACATTAAATTGATATTAACTTTCTCTTATCTCATTTTCAGGAGAAGACATCTCGGGAGAGGGCGGAGTAGACACAACTTCTGATTTTGTTGCGGATCCAGCAAATGAAACGGCGGCGCCTGACGTCGATGAAGCATACTTTGAAATTGTCGATCTTTCTTTCACAACATTCTCGGGTGTCATCCCGCCAATAGCAGTTAAAATAACATCAGAGGAGGATGAACCCACCATCTCGACCGTGCCTTCTTCGTCGAGCACGCCAGCAACTTCAACTGTTGTTGGTGTGCCTTCTTTTATCGCGCCATCTGTTGAAGCAACGACTGTGGCAACATCCTCTGTAGTCCTTCCGGATAGGAGATTTACCGATATTGCGGTGACTCCCAGCGTACATTCGATCTTTGCTACGCTAGTTGAACAATATACTAGCATATTCTACCGTACTTTGAAAGAAATGATATCCATGGTGCTGGAGAAGAACCTAGGCTTTGATGCTCTGAAGACGTCCTCCAAGCTTACTATAGCGCCGATTAGAAATTTTAATGACGCTGAAAGAGCTGATGCGCTAGAGCAAATAGTTAATGGTTTAGAACAACCCATTAACAAATATTTGCAACTATCCCGAGGCAGCATCGATGACCTAGTTCAAGATGAGTATGACTCTCTAACTGCAAAACTTGCTCAGCAGATTGAATCTTTAAACAAATCTATCCAGGGACAACAACAAGAGATGGAGAAAGAGCATGCAGTATTGGTGGAGAGTATTCCTCAGCTGGTTAAGTGCTGTACTGAATATGAGGATATGAAGTAAGGGTTCGAGAATTGGAAGCTGAACTTGCTCAGACAAGGGAGAGGCTTCTCAAGGCATCGGTAGCTCGTGATGTATTTGAGGGCCAAGTGAAGACAGCTCAGCAGAACATGGCACATGCGAGTGTCATCCACGCAAGTTTTGTTGATTCTCTGTCCGAACTATCTCTCTTGAGCAATGACGAGACAAGGCTGGAACGGGCTCGCACTAACATTTTAAACTCCAGGAATGAGAGGATGGCTGTACTGGCGCGATAGCTCAATGATTTAACTGCTCCTCCCCAATGATGTACTTTTTACTTTTTTTCTCCTTATTTTCTCAGTGATAATAAAGATACATTTTCTGACTTTGTGGACCCATTACTTTAGAATATAAATGATAGGCTAAGATGAAAGTGACATCAGAGGTAATATGAACATGTTATACTTTCGGTAAGGTATTGCTGAATGTAAATCTATTTAGAGGTAATATGAACCTGATAGAATATAATCCAACTAAATTTGTATACTAAACACTATCAGAGGTAATATGAACATGATAGGTTTACAAATTAGTTAAGCATATCTATTCAACGGTCATATGAACCTGATAGAATATAATCCAACTAACCTTTGTACGTAGTGTTGTCAGAATAAAATCTTCATCATACTCCATTAAGCAAATAAGATCAAGCATAGTACTTCTTCGGGAATTTGTAGTTGATAGGAGCCATTATCAAATCTTCATTAAGTTTGGCTAATCTGTAAGCGCCATTTGAGAATGTTAAAAGGCCCTCCACTTCTTTATGATTGTTACTGATGGAATTTGGATGTCGTACAAGAGATAATATGAACATAATACAATACCGTGTTTTGTTGAGGGCATCCCACTGGGGGATATTTTGGTGGACCTATTATTTGTTGCGCACGTTAAGTGCAAATAATAAGTTCGAAACAAGCCCTATCAGAGGCAATAGGTTTTGTGGCTAGTAGAGACATCTTGCTGGGGGATTTTTGTGGACCCATTACTTCTTGTGCAGGAAAGTGCAAGTAATGGGTTTGAGACAAGTCCTGATAGAGGTAATACAGACGCTGTAAAATATGACTCTGTGGGGATGGTGGAGAGACATATTTCAGATATAATATGAATATGTCCTGACTTTTGCTGGGAAAAACGAGAATAGTTCAGAGGTAATATGGACATGAATATTTTATTTTCATTGCGGGTATCCTGCTTTACGCCAAAATGGATTTTTTTTGGACCCATTACTTCTTGTGCACGAGAGTGCGAGTAATAAGTTTAAGACAAGCCCTGCCAGAGGTAATATGGATGTGGCAGTTTTTGTGGAAAAACCACTGGCGTACTTAGAGTTAAGTAAGGGTGCTAAGTTGAGATGACAATCGATATCAGAGGTAATATGGACATGATAATCGATAGCCAGACCAGGAAGGTTTGTTGAGAGGTAATATGAACATGACAAACTCAGCCTGAGAGAAGTATTATGACAGCAATTCAGAGGTAATATGGACATGAACTGATTTGATAGCAACAACCTGGGAGGTTTGCTCAGAGGTCACTTGGACATGGCAAACTCAGCTGGGGGGAAAATGTTTGGGGAACAGTTCAGAGGTAATATGAACGTGAACTCATGTCCGAAAAATTCATTGGCTATTGATTTGTTGAGTGTGGTCTATGAAGATAGACCAGAGGATCGCTCCGCTGGGGATATTGATGGGACGATAGCTTAGAGGAAATATGAGCATGGCTAGCGTCTAACTAGATAGATTATGAATAGTCATGGCGGGAGTGTGCGAGTAGACTTAGGGACTCATCATCCGGTACTTCTTGAGGGAGAAAATTGCCACGTTGGAGTGAGATCAATTTGCAATGACCGTCTTCTCGTTTATAAATGCAAAGTAATGATTTTGGCGTCGATCAACTCCTGGATTCTCCTTTTTAGTACATAGCATGCCTTTGTGGGGTCATGAATGTACCGATGAAAGCGATAATATTCTGGGTTATCGACCTTGCCAGCCCTCTCAGGGTATCTGATGTTGGGTAGCCGAAACTTGTTTTTCTTCATTAATATATTGAATATTTCAATGATGTCATCATCATTGAAGAAGAAAGTCCCCTTTGGCTTTCAGACTCCTGATACTTGAGTCGTACGGTCCTCAGGGAAGATGGTCCTAGCTGCATCATCTTCAGACTCAGAGGGAATTCTACCCCCAGCTGTGGATGCTGCTCTGTTTTGTCGAGGGAGACTACCCCCAGATATGTCATTGTCTTCTTTTTGTTTGCCTTTGTCCACAAAAATTGATTTAGAAGGACCTCCCTCTAGTATTACAGGATCAGACTCTGGAGGTTTGGAGTTTGCAAGAGATGCGGTATACCTTAACCCAAAACGAGTTCATTGACTATAAGGATCACCATGCAATGGTATTCGTCTGCCTTTTCCATAATTGAGGCCTTGCTTCAACTTCAAATCATAACCCATGTTTTGCATAATCTTTAAAGCCTGTGGGCTATATCTGTGGATTTGTATTTTCCCAACATCAGACTCGCAAGATTCTTCTTGTACAATCAGTCTATTCCGTATTTGACCGAAGATTATTTGATGCTGCTCGTTGCGAGCAGGTGGAACAATAAAGACAGATTCTTCAAGTGGCCCATATATCATGACAATGTTAGATGCTGACGCTACTTCCAACATGATCTCCCCACGTTTGGTAGTCAGGGGCGCCAAATCTTGATTTTGACCCCTGTCTTTGCGTTTCTGGATCAAGAAATTACGCAAATCAGGGGAATTAACAGAAGAAGAAGACTTATTCTGCCTTTTTACATCAGTGGGAATGTGGAGATTAGGAACTGAAACCCTTTTCCTGCCATAGGAATACAGCAGTTCACCCATGTGAGTAGCATACGATCCATCATCTGTCTGAGGAGCGTGCTTTCCCATGAAACGAGTATTCTTTACGCGAGCAGATCTGTCCTGGCATAATTTGGATTTTTGCACTGGTTTACGTCAAATAGGGAAAGTTCGCGTAATCTGAAGAGTGGAAACTTTCTTCTCTTGTGGGCGTACAAGCCTAGAGGTTGGAAGACTCCCTAATCATTTTCCCTTGATGTGATCCAAGGGGCCATCTGCCTCATCATAGATGGGAGATGTATTTTTATGCGCAGGGCATGTTTGAAATTTCTGCGCGGGCACTGAGGCCTTGCTAGGAATTTTGTCTGCCACGTTACCAATGGGAGACGAAGTTTTACGCGCATAGCGTGTATTAGACTTCTGGATTAGCACTGGGGCATTGCCAGAAGTTTTGTCTGCCACGTCACAGATGGGAGATAAAGTTTTACATGGAGAGCGCGTGTTAGACTTCTGGATTAGCACTGGGGCTTTGCCAGAAGTTTTGTCTGCCACGTCACAGACGGGAGACAAATTTTTACGCACAAGGCGTATAGGCCGTGTAGTCACAAACTTGTTGATCGAAGGAGGAGAGCTTGTAGGAAGAGTAGAGGATGTCTTGGGCATCCACACTTTACGCAGCTTCCTGTTGTCCTGGACAGAGAGGGGATGAGAGCTATCCCCTGCGCGAAACATGTCTTCATAAGAAGATTGGTCGAATTGGACGACCAAAGTTTTCTTCGTTGACCCAACGGATACAACATCGTGTTGAGCAATGGCTTTCTCTTCAGATAAGAAAGTATTCCCCAGCAGAGTCGCCATCTTGTGTTTGATAATAAACAAAAGAATAAAACTAGGTTTATGCGAAACCCTTTCTTTGTTTACAAAAAAAGAGTACAATTAATCCTATACGAGGATGTTAAGTACAATAAAAATGATTCTGGGGAAAAATTGCTATAAGAGTCTGATCTGCGGTCGATCACTTTGTCCCTTGGACCACACGATGGCGAAGAAGTGCTGTAGAAGAAGAATAAGAAGCTTCAAATATTGCAGGAGGGATTGGATTCTCGTTGCCAAAGTCGTCAATCACTACTCTCTGTCTGTGCTCTCTCTCTGATCTCTTGATCTCTGATCTTGATCCTCTCCTCGATCTTCTTTTTCTCGACCCCATCTCCTATGACCGGAGGTCTCTATTTATAGAGCTCAGTCACAGTAACTGTCCAGTCGGCGTAGAAGCCAAACTGTGAAGAGAGCTGCACTCTTTACGCGATAGTTATATTAACTGCTACCCACGTCTGATTGATCTCCTGAATCCGCGTATGATGTGTGTCCCATTATGAGGTAACGCTTATAACCGCTCCTCGAAGATCATGGCATACAAGCCATGTAGGCAACTGCCCCTCACGTAAAGATGGTTGGCATAAAAGCCTAATAACTGTCTTGTTGGCGTAAAAGCCAAATAGCTGTCTTGTTGGCGTAAAAGCCAAATAGCTGTCTTGTTGGCGTAAAAACCAAATTATGCCTAAAGCTTGATACTGCATGAATAATAGATAACCAGCGTAAAACTAGCCAATTATCCTTCCTGACTGAGGTCTTAAGCGTATTCTGGGCTAAATAGCCTTATCACGTACCTTTGCAAATATAGCCTGAGTTGGCGTATTTCGAGGAGATAGCATACGGCGTACTCCTATAATTGAAAATAGCCTGGTTTGGCGTAACATGTAAGGATGGTGATGTGAGCGTATTAGTCACGATTTTAGCTCTCTCAGTCATTAAAAATAGAACAAAATCTTGTACATTAAATGCAGAGATCTTCCCCCATCTCGTACATTAAATGTAGAGATATGTCTCGAGCTCTGTACGAGAGACAACTTTTGACGTGGCATCTGATTTCGTCTCATATTGAGCGTAAAGACTCACTTCTACCCATGTAGAATAGGCAGCGTATTCTTTGAATACGTAAAAATGACTTGTATCAAAGATATGTCACTAACCGACAGCCTGGGCCTCTGTGCAGAATCATCATTACAGCAGTCCTCTCGATCGTCGTGCAGTACTCTTTGTCAGGAGTCAGGTTTACTGTTTTGTCTGACAGGTTTATTTGAGAAATACGAAGAGTTCCTCATACAATTTCATACTGCATTAAAAGCAGACATATTTTACGTCGGAGGGAGGTATAGCAACCTTTTTAAGCTAAAACGGCCTTTGAGTACTGCTTTACGTGGGCTGTTCTGAAGCTATATTTTATGCCACGCAGCGCTGAAGCTCTGTTTTACGCGTGTAGCTCTGAAGTCATATTTTTATGCCACATAGCGTTGAAGCTCTATTTTACGCGGGCTTCATACTTGTTGGGGGTTTTACGCGTATAATTCCCCAGTGTATTTTCATGCTTGCTACACCTCCCTCCGGCGTAAAATATGCCTGCTTGTAATGCAGTATGAAATTGTACGAGGAACTCTTCGTATTCCTTTGGAGAATACCTGAAAGAAGTTTGTTTTAGGTCTTTTAGAAGCATGAAAAATCAGCCTCGCATATTTTTATGCCACATAGCGCTGAAGCTCTGTTCTATGCGGGCTTCATACATGTTGGGGATTTTACGTATATAATTCTCTAGCGTATTTTCATGCTTCTATAAGACCCCCTTCAAAGTTTTCAAATTCCTCGTAATTTGAAATACTTTGAATGAATCATAAAACTGTCAAATTTGACTCGTTCTGCGAGGCTGATTTTTCGGAGATGTTTAGAAAGTTGTTGGGATTTGGTATGTTCTCTTCTGCCTATATAAAGGCAAGCGAGTGAAACTGTTTTTCCATACTTCCTTCACCAAAAAGATGGTTGCTGAGATCCATTAGGATGACCTGAGGAAGAAGAAGATCATGCTCTTCCAGCATGTAAGGAGTCGTAAAAAGAGGCATCTTCGAGCAAATATCCCCTGCAACGATAGATCATGGAAGGATATCATAGCTTTCTTTGCTCGGGATAATCAGGAATTTTATATGGCGATTCGTCCAGGAGAGAGGAAGGGTCTTATTAGACCATACAGCTTGCAAGCTATATTTTCCCCTATCATGAAGCTGGACTCTGGTGGGCAGCTTGGCCCTGTCTTCCAGTATTGTGTTGGGTCTGAATCCCTAACACAATTCTAGGCATGGCTGCCATGGCGTATGGAGGGTAGGCTTGAATAATTTATACAGGCCCTGTTCTGTATCCTCCCGCAATTGACTATTTTCTTGTTCATCGGCCGAAGAAGTCGATAAAGTGCCGTAGAAGAAGAACTGAAGATCTCCGTCAGACGAGAGCCTAGCGTAATAGATTCCTATCATGATCTTGAGTGTTAATGAATAATCCTTTGTAAAAAAAAGGATTTCCATCATATGTAATCATGAAAATGAAAAATCCTTTGTAAACTGGATTTCCAACATATGTAATCATGATTAATAAACTTGTCTTCTCTTACGCATTGCTGATTTGCCATGTTTGCTGTGAGAAAGTATGATAATGTGCAGCTTCGACACGTCTGAGTAATTTTTTACGCTGACTCTGATAAACGTTTATCCGATCACGTCCCGACTTTTACGCGTAACGGAAGATGCGTAAAAAGCTCTTTAGCATTAAGTTGTCTTGAAGATCCAACTATCATACTATTTTTGGACGAGGAGTCGCATAGAATTCTGAACTTTCACTTCTTTGATACGAAGAATTTTTGTTCAGAACATAATCTTCAAGAATGGCTTCCCGAAAATTCCTCGAAACAGGGCAAGAAATGTCCGCCGAACAGGCCATACTTGAACTTAGATGTAAAGGATTCTGGCTAGATTTCGAATGAACTTCCAATGGATCAAGAATAAGAGTCATCTTCAATGCTGACATCTGTGTGTTTCAGGCATTTGGAATGTTTTGTAGCAAAAAAGGAGCATTTTCTGCGTAAACCCTTATAATTGGCCTTCTCGAGTATAAGACCCAACTATCAAGATATACGCGTATCCTGTCCTGCGCAATTTTAAGATATACGAAAAGTCATAGATCCATAGCATCTGTATCTTCTGAGCGTAAAATCGTAGATCTGTAGCTTCTGAGCATAAAATCTTCTGAGCATTAAATCATAGATCTATAGCTTCTGAGCGTAAAACCGTAGATTTGTAGCTTCTGAGCGTAAAAACTTCTGAGCGTAAAATCATAGATCTGTAGCTTCTGAGCGTAAAAGCTTCTGAGTGTAAAACCGTAGATTTGTAGCTTCTGAGCGTAAAAGCTTCTGAGCGTAAAATCATGGATCTTTGCTCTGCGTGTAAAATCTGGATCCGTTACGCAGCATGACTGTCCGTCTTCCTTTTCAAATGATAGGCTGACGTGGTCCCAAATCATAATCGACTATAAAAAATTGGATTTGGTTAGGGATTCGAAGAGTTATCTGAACTCTATAAATAACCCAAGGTCTTGAGAGAAAAAACCCTTCATCTGTTTCTGCAAAACCCTTTCTTTCTGAGAACTCTTCGTCTTCGTCTCTTTTATGAGAACTCTGAGTTTCGCCCTCCGTCTCTAAGGGAAAGAAAGTCGCTTTATCATCTTGCTCCTCTGCTCAAGCACGAGTAACCCCCATTAGGCTGAGCGAGCCCCGTTCTGAACGAAGAGCTCCACCGTCGAGCTGCGCTCCAGGCATCACAGGTAAAGACTTCAAGAGGAATAGAGAACCTTCTGCAAACGTTGTACGTGTATGCGCAACAATACATCTACATTTCTAATGTGTCAGCGTAAAATTCTATATTTTTGCAGTCTGGCGTAAAAACTCATACTGTCAAAATTTGGCGTATACTGCAAACCTTGCGTTTTACGCACTGGATGTAAATTCCAGCATAAAACTAAAATTTTGGCAGTCTGGCGTAAAAGCTCAGATTGTTAGGTTTTGGCGTATACTGCCAACTTTGAGTTTTTATGCACTGGAAGTAAATTCCAGCGTAAAAAGTTAAATTTTTGCAGTCTAGCGTAAAAACTCAGACTGTCAAGTTTTGGCATATACTGCAAGAGTGTAGCGTCTAGCGTAAAACTGACTTATTTTCTTGCTTCTTGCAGTGGACCTACAGATTTCTCCTCTGGCTGAAGTGATGGGCTCTGCTGCTGGAATACTAAATTCCAACTACCTGGAGGACTTGTCCAATGTGACATTTTCCACTAGAAACGAGTATCCTCAAGAAAGGGGAACTCTGATCTCATCCCAAGGAGAACGAATGTTGCTGAGTATGATTAGTGGGGAGCCCCTGACATACATAGATGGGACTGAGTATAAGAAACCAACTTTCTTATTCGGGGACGTTATTGATAAGCAGTCTCAAACCAAGCCCAAGAAGGAAGATTGGGTATTTTCTGCTGAGGGCACGATCATGTATCTGCCAAAGATGCCCAGAGATTATCCTACCTCTGCATTCTTCCATTCTACCCATCGCAGAAAGATGGTGTGGACTCTGACTTCCGATCTTCACGGCCAGTTGGGGAAGATCTTTTATAAGAAAGGATTGAACCGAGGAGCCTTTGTGAGCAGTCCTTCAGGCCCTGTTATGCCTTTCAGAGGATTACTGTCGGGCAGCGTCCCGAGTGAAGACACTTCACTGATCCAACCGATTCAAATAGCGACTTTCTGCAATAACTTTATGGGGCAGGGAGGAGTATACCCAAGGTTAACCCTCGCACCAGTGGATGGCTTAGCCCCCAGAATCTTCGATGGGCCAGTTTAACTACCTGGGCCCTGAAGCACTTCCAGACGGAGCTGAAAAGTATTGGTTTATTTGTGGCTGTGAGTGCCACTAGTGTTGGGCTGCCTCTCAACCCCAACTTGTTCTTAGCTTTGATGGAGCGATATAATTCGCTCACTGGGACTTTCGCCACTCCGCTAGGTGAGTTGGGCTTAGCCCTTCATGAGATGGCAGATATCTCAAAGCTGCCAATAGGAGACACTCCTTATGAAGAGTATGTTCCCACAAACAGTGAGCTGAGGGATACAAACCCTCGGGCAGTGGCTGTGTATAAGGAGCTGATGAGCCACTATCTTGCATGCACCACCTTCTACAAAGAGCCCTCTGATTTGGCCCATATCAACAAATGGGTATCCTACCTCTTCTTCCATTAGGCCAGAAATGCCAAGCAGGACAAGGTTGTAGATAGTAGAGATAAACCTTTGAACCTGCTGAGTATGCTTAGTGCCAACACAGTCGATGATCTCATTGAAGATTCTGGGGCTTCAGATTGTGTTCTCGCTGAAGAGATAGGGGGTTATCCTGCAGGCACTAAAGCCTACAGTTACATGAGGCATTGTCACAAGCCTCTGTCAAGGGAAGCTTAACTGGCTGGCTTCCTCTCTATCTGGCTACGTCGATGGGTAGTGCCTGGCATCGCGTCTGCGGATCGCATTCATCGCAACATCTTATGATCCGTAGTGCATTTGGTGTTTGGAGCAAGATTGGGCCTGCTTCCTGCCATGGTATACAGGATACAAGCTGTCCTGAGGGCCATTACTGATGGGCTGCTGGATGATGATACACAGCGTGAAGGATATCCCAGAGTGGAATTACCATTCCTATATCTGATGGGATGGTTAATCCTTCACAACACCAGAGTGATGTCTCCCGGATCTGCCGGTGGTTCGGGCAATAACTTCCTGTTGAATTATAGGAATTCTTCTTGGAATGTGGCTAGCGTCATTGATTGTCGACTAGCACTAAATTTTGCCCATAGTTAGAAGTTCTTCTGCACCGTCCCCCCTGTACATATCAATCAACAGGGGATGAAACTTTAGGATGCGGGTCAGGGGAAGACTATTCTTTCTCCTGAAGCCTTTTACTGGTTGGGCTGCATTAGACCTTCCTACCTGCTGTACAGAAGTGAGGACCACTGCTACTTGGAGCCTTATCTGCCCAGCCGGTTTGCCAGGCAATTTGGGTATAACCAGTTGCATATGGGGAATCCTATCACCAGCTTCAAGTTCAAAGGTGGACTTATTGATGGAGCTAGAGGATGGCGGTATTTCATCAAGAGTTGTACCGTAGCAACCTTTGCTGTGCCTGCGATTTCTCTCTCCATGGAGTTGCGCATTCTCTATTCATACGTGCAGTTTTATGCGTCTATCAATACCTTCCATCGTGATTTTGATGTACATGGAAGTTTCAGGATGCCTTTCCATAGGTCTACTGGAATGGAGGAGATACCGTCTGTTTCCTCTGATGAAGGTGATAAAACCACCGGTGCAGACGACTCTTTGCTGATTGTACCGAGAGACGTAATAGCTCCGCCAGCAGAGCCTCTCATAATCTCCAATAAACGAAAGGCTTCCACTCTGAAGGAGCCTTCTCCCTGCAAGAAGAAGCAGACTGTCAGAGGTCCTAAAAAGACTTCCACTAAGGGGCCTCTAGGAGTGAGCCTATTGTTTCCCCTGTTGGGGATGATTCGTTGATCAGGGGTCCTTCGCCTTTTAGATAGGGAACCTCCACAGTTCCAGCTGACAGTGCTGGAGATTCTTTGCTCGCGATTGCTGCCGCTACCGCCGTTACTGGTAGTGCTTCGAGATCGCCTTCGAGGCCGAGCATAATAAGAATCAATATACCTTTATCCAGACAAATAATGGGCCTAGGCCCTCCTTCGTCTGTAAGTATCTCAAGCGAGATTCCACCCGATGAGCCTCGAGTGGATCTGGGTGACGACTGGGATGAATACCCTCAAACGTCAGTTGGTGCACCCTCTTCTCCAGGTATGACAGCTTGTTTAGCATCTTTATGAAATGATTTAGCTATACAAGCTGCAGACACAACATACATACCATCGGCCATGGGTAAATGTTGCCTTCACGCTTTTTCAGAGAAATTAACATCAAATTGATATTAACTTTTCCTTATCTTATTTGCAGGTGAAGACATCTTAGGAGAGGGCGGAGTAGACACAACTTCTGACTTTGTTGCGGATCCAGCTAATGAAACGACGGTGCCCGACGTCGAAGAAGCATGCTTTGAAGCTGCCGATCTTTCATCCGCAATATTCTCGGGTGTCATCCCGCCAGTAACATCAGAGGAGGATGAGCCCATTATCTTGACTGTGCCTCCTTCGTTGAGTATGCCATCAACTTCAACCGTTGCTGGTGTCCCTTCTTTTGTCGTGCCATCCGTTAAAGCAACGACTGTGGCAACATCCTCTACAGTCATTCCAGAAAAAAGATTTACCGGTATTGCAGCCACTCCTAGCGCACATCCGATCTTTGCTATGCTAGTTGAACAATACACTAGCATATTCTACCGTACTTTGAAAGAATTGATATCTATGGTGCTGGAGAAGAACCTAGGCTTTGATGCTCTGAAGACGTCCTCCAAGCTTACTATAGCGCCGATTAGAAATTTCAATGACGCTGAAAGAGCTGATGCGCTAGAGCAAATAGTTAATGGTTTAGAATAACCCATTAACGAATATTTGCAACTATCCCGAGGCATCATCGACGATCTGGTTCAGGCTGAGTATGACTCCCTAACTGCAGAACTTGCTCAGTAGATAGAACTCTAAACAAATCCATCTAGGAACAACAGCAAGAGATGGATAAAGAGCAAGCAGTATTGGTGGAGAGTATTCCTCAGCTAGCTAAGTGCTGCACTGAATGTGAGGGATATGAAGTGAGGGTTTAATAATTGGAAGTTGAACTTGCTCAGACAAGGGAGAGGCTTCTCAAGGCATCGGTAGCTCATGATATATTTGAGGGCCAAGTGAAGACAGGTCAGCAGAACTTGGCACATGTGGGTGTCATCCACGCAAGTTTTGTTGATTCTCTCTCTGAACTATCGCTCTTGAGCAATGACGAGACAAGGCTGGAACGGGCTCGCACTAACATTTTGAACTCCAGAAATGAGAGGATGGCTGCTCTGGCGTGACAGCTCAAGGATTTAACTGCTCCTCCCCAATGATGTACTTTTTACTTTTTTGCTCCTTATTTTCTTAGAGTTAATAAAGATACATTTTCTGACTTTGTGGACCCATCACTTTAGAATATAAATGATAGGCTAAGATGAAAGTGATATCAAAGGTAATATGAACATGATATACTTTCGGTAAGGTATTGCTGAATATAAATCTATTCAGAGGTAATATAAACTTGATAGAATATAATCCAACTAAATTTGTATACTAAACACTATCAGAGGTAATATGAACATGATAGGTTTACAAATTAGTTAAGCATATATATTCAACGGTCATATGAACCTGATAGAATATAATCCAACTAACCTTTGTACGTAGTATTGTCAGAATAAAATCTCCATCATACTCCATTAAGCAAAGAAGATCAAGCATAGTACTTCTTCAGGAATTTGCAGTTGATAGGAGCCATTATCAAATCTTCATTAAGTTTGGCTAATCTGTAAGCGCCATTTGAGAATGTTAAAAGGCCCTCCACTTCTTTATAATTGTTACTGATGGATTTCGGATGTCGTACCAGAGGTAATATGAACATAATACAATACCGTATTTTGTTGAGGGCATCCCACTGGGGGATCTTTTGGTGGACCTATTATTTGTTGCGCACGTTCAGTACAAATAATAAGTTTAAAACAAGCCCTATCAGAGGCAATAGGTTTTGTGGCTAGTAGAGACATCCTGCTGGGGGATTTTTATGGACCCATTACTTCTTGTGCACGAGAGTACAAGTAATGGATTTGAGACAAGTCCTGACAGAGGTAATACGGACGCTGTAAAATATGACTCTATGGGGATGGTGGAGAGACATATTTCAGATGTAATATGAACATGTCCTGACTTTTGCTGGGGAAAATAAGGATTGTTCAGAGGTAATATGGACATAAATATTTTATTTTCATTGCAGGTATCCAGCTTTACGATAAAACATAATTTTTTTTTTGGACCCATTATTTCTTGTGCACGAGAGTGCAAGTAATAAGTTTAAGACAAGCCCTGCCAGAGGTAATATGGACGTATTAGTTTTTGTGGAAACACCACTGGCGTACTTAGAGTTAAGTACGGGTGCTAAGTTGAGATGGCAACCGATATCAGAGGTAATATGGACATGATAATCGATAGCCGGACCAGGAAGGTTTGTTCAGAGGTAATATGAATATGACAAACTTAACCTGAGAGAAGTATTATGACAGCAGTTCAGAGGTAATATGGACGTGAACTGATTTGATAGCAACAACCTGGGAGGTTTGCTCAGAGGTCACTTGGACATGGCAAACTCAGCTGGGAAAAACAAATTTAAACAAAAGTTCAGAGGAAATATGGACGTGAACCAATGTCCGAAAAATTCACTGGATAGTGATTTGCTGAGTGAGGATAGACCTGAAGGTTGCTCCGCTGGGGAGAGTTTTAGGGCCTCATCATCTTGCACTTTTTGAAGAAGCAAATTGCCACGTGGGAGTGAGATCAATTTATCGTGACCGTCATCTCGTTTATAAATGCAAAGTGATGACTTTGGCATCGATCAACTCCTGGATTCTCCTTTTCAGTACATAGCACGCTTTTGTGGGGTGATGAACGTACCGATGAAAGAGACAATATTCTGGGTCATCCACCTTGCCATCCCTTTCAGGGTATCTAATGTTGGGTAGCCGAAGTTTTATTTTCCTTCATCAATACATTGAAGATTTCAATGATGTCATCTTTATTGAAGGAGAAGGTCCCCTTTGGCTTTCGGGCTCCCGATACCTGAGTCTTACGGTCCTCAGGGAAGATGGTCCTAGCTGCATCATCTTCAGACTCAGAGAAAATTCTACCCCCAGATTTGGATGCTGCTATGTTTTGTCGAGGGAGACTACCCCCAGACATGTTGTTGTCTGGTTCTTCTTCTCCTTTTTGTTTGCCTTTGTCAACAAAAATTGATTTAGAATGACCTGCCTCTGGTATTACAGGATCAGACTCTTGAGGTTTGGAGTTTGCAAGAGATGCGGTATACCCTAACCCAAAATGAGTTTGTTGACTGTAAGGATCACCATGCAATGGTATTCGTCTGCCTTTTCCATAATTGAGGCCTTGCTTCAACTTTAAATCATAACCCATATTTTGCATAATCTTTAGAGCCTGTGGGCTATATCTGTGGATTTGTATTTTTCTAATATCTGACTCGTGAGAATCTTCTGGTACAATCTGTCTATTCCGCATTCGACCAAAGACTATTGGACGCTGATCGTTGCGAGTAGGTGGAACTATAAAGATAGATTCTTCATGTGGCCCATATGTCATGACGATATTAGATGTTGACGCATCTTCCTACATGATCTCTCCACGCTTGGTAGTTAGGGGCACTAAATCTTGATTTTGACCCCTGTCTTTGCATTTTTCGATCAAAAAATTATGCAAATCGGCGAGATTAACAGAAGAAGAAGAAGAAGAAGAAGGCTTATTGTACCTTTTTATATCAGTAGGAACGTGGAGATTGGGAACCATGACCCTCTCTCTGCCATAAGTATACATTAGTTCGCCTATGTGAGTAGCATACGATCCATCGTCCTTCTGAGGAGCGTATTTTCCCGTAAAACGGGTCTTCTTTACGCAGACAGGTCTATCCTGGCGTAATTTGGAGTTTGGCACTGGTTCGTGTAAAACAGGAAAAGTCCTCAAGCGGCCTCCAGCGTCACGCGTAATCTGAAGAGTGGGCAACTTCTTCTCTTGTGGGCGTACAAGCCTAGAGGTTGGGAGATTCGCCACTCGTTTTCCCTTGATGTGATCCAAAGGTCCATCTGCCTCATCACAGACGGGAGATATATTTTTACGCGCAGGGCGCGTTTGAAATTTCTGAATTGGCGCTGAGGCCTTGTCAGAAATTTTGTCTGCCACGTCACAGACGGGAGACAAAGTTTTACGCGTAGAGCGCATGTTAGACTTCTGGATTAGCACTGAGGCATTGCCAGAAGTTTTGTCTGTTATGTCACAGACGGAAGACAGATTTTTACGCGCAGGGCGCGTTCTAGACTTCTGGATTGGCACTGGTGCATTGTCAGAAGTTTTGTCTGCCACGTCACAGACGGGAGACAAAGTTTTACGCGTAGGGCGCGTTCTAGACTTCTGGATTAGCACTGGGGCATTGCCAGAAGTTTTGTCTGCTATATCACAGACGGGAGACAGATTTGTATGCGCAAGGCGCGTTCTAGACTTCTGGATTGGCAATGGGGCATTGCTAGAAGTTTTGTCTGCCACGTCACAGACGGGAGATAAAGTTTTACGCGCAAGGCGTATAGGTTGTGTTGTCACAACCTTGTTGATCAGAGGAGGAGAGCTTGCAGGAAGGGTAGAGGATGTCTGGGGCATCCATACTTTATACAGCTTCCTATTATCCTGGACAGAGAGGGGATAAGAGCGACCCTCTACGCGAAGCATGTCTTCATAAGCAGATTGGTCAAATTGGACAACCAAAGTATTGAGTAATGGCTTTCTCGTCAGATAAGAAAGTAGTCCCCAGCAGAGTCGCCATCTTGTGTTTGATGATAAACAAAAAAATAAAACTAGGTTTATTCGAAACCCTTTCTTTGTTTACAAACAAAAAAAATGAAGTACAATTAATACTATACAAGGATGTTAAGTACAATAAAAATAATTCTGGGGAAAATTGCTATAGGAGTCTGATCTGCGGTCGATCACTTTGTCCCTTGGACCACACGATGATGAAGAAGTGTTGTAGAATAAGAAGAAGAAGCTTCAAATATTGCATGAGGGATTAGATTCTCGTTGCCAAAGTCGTCAATCACTACTCTCTATCTGTGCTCTCTTTCTCTCTCTCTCTGATCTCTTGATCTCTGATCTTGATCCTCTCCTCGATCTTTTTTTTCTTGACCCCATCTCCTGTGATCGAAGGTCTCTATTTATAGAGCTCAGTCACAGTAACTGTCCAGTCGACGTAGAAGCCAAACTGTGAAGAGAGTTGCACTCTTTATGCGATGGTTATAATAACTGCTACCCACGTCTGAATGATCTCCTGAATCCGCGTATGACGCGTGTCCTATTATGAGGTAACGCGTATAACCGCTCCTCGAAGATCATGGCATGAATGCCACGTAGGCAACTGCCCCTCGCGTAAAGATGGTTGGCATAAAAGCCAAATAACTGTCATGTTGGCATAAAAGCCAAATAGCTATCTTGTTGGCGTAAAAGTCAGATAGCTGTCTTGTTGGCGTAAAAGCCAAATAGCTGTCTTGTTGGCGTAAAAACCAAATTATGCGTAAAGCTTGATACTGCATGAATAATAGATAACTAGCACAAAACTAGACAATGATCCTTCCTGACTGAGGTCTTGAGCGTATTCTGGGCTAAATAGCCTTATCACGGACCATTGCAAATATAGCCTGAGTTGGCGTATTTCGAGGAGATAGCATACGACGTACTCCTATAGTTGAAAATAGCCTGATTTGGCGTAACATGCAAGGATGGTGATGTGAGCGTATTAGTCACGGTTTTAGCTCTCTCAGTCTTTAAAAATAGAACAAAATCCCGTGCATTAAATGCAGAGATCTGCCCCCATCTCGTGCATTAAATGCAGAGATATGCTTCGAGCTCTGTATGAGAGACAGCTTTTGACGTGGCGTCTGATTTTATCTCATATTGAGCGTAAAGACTCACTTCTGCCCATGTAGAATAGGCAGCGTATTCTTTGAATGCGTAAAAATGACTTGTATCAAAGATATGTCACTAAACGACAGCCTGGGCCTCTGTACAGAATCATCATTACAGCCGTCCTCTCGATCGTCATGTAGTACTCTTTGTCAGGAGTCAGGTTCACTATTTTGTCTGACAGGTTCATTCGAGGAATATGAAGGGTTCCTCGTACAATTTCACACTGTATTAAAAGCAGACATATTTTATGCCGGAGGGGGGTGTAGCAACCTTTTTATGCCAAAACGGCCTTTGAGTGCTGCTTTACGCGGGCTGTTCTGAAGCCATATTTTACGCCACGCAGCGCTGAAGCTCTGTTTTACGCGTATAGCTCTGAAGTCATTTTTTATGCCACATAGCGCAGAAGCTCTATTTTACGCGGGCTTCATGCATGTTGGAGGTTTTATGCGTATAATTCTCCAGCGTATTTTTATGCTTCTACAACTATCATAAAGTAAAAACTAACAGAGAGATGTACTCGCTTGTGGTCCAGAGAAAAATGTGTCTCACGATGCCCAAGCTGATGTCACACAATCCTATTTAGAAAATATCATATTAAATGGTGTGAAGAATGAGAATTGAGTTAAAGAATGCACTAATATGCTTTTCTAGGCTATTTCTAGGTCTCACTTGTCATACCAGGTCAAGGTTGACTTATGGGGTCAAACTTAAGACCTACACAAGTTTTTAGATTCATGCTAAGTTAATTAGTCTCTATAGGCCACTAACTAGCTAACACTAACTTATATTTAACTATACTAAGTCATTACCTAGGTTTTTAAGTGATATCTTAACTAATATCAAAACTTAACATTAACTTAGACTCTAACTAACACTAACATATACTAACTCTACTAACTATTGATACCCTCAAGTATACACTCTAACTGATATAAATAAATGCTAATTGTAGCTAACTATTTACTAGTACTAACTTAACTAATACTTGCTATAGCCATCAATTGAGTACTAACATCATACTAACTTATATGTCTAGTTGACACATATACTAACTAAATTCTAATACATACTAACTGACACTAAAGTCTCACTGAAAACTCAAGTATTGAAAGTCCTATGCTCACTTAACAAAAATACTACATCTTATATTCAGATACACATTCTTGCTCATGTGTATATTAGTACTAACAGGCTCCCCCTCTCCTTGTATGTTCAAACTTTACCACTGCCTATTCCAGATACATCTCACCTCCCTGATACTCTAATCACTAATGATCCAAGTATCATTTTTACTCAAGCTCCTATAAAGAGTGTTACTGCTGCCTTCTTGAATACCTCAATATCTGATACTTTAATATCTGATACTCCCAAAAGTATCAGATTTACCCGAGTTTAAGACCCCTACCAACTGTTGACTGAACTGGCCCCTCACTGATTTGTATTCCTAATTCCTGATACTAAAACCTCACTCAAAAGTACACTAGACTCATACCTCACTGTATTCGACACATACATTCACCCCTCTTTCCTTGCTGCCCAGGTTGCTGCCACTGTTGATGTTGCTAGTAGGTTGGTGTAACTCGAGCAACAAGTGGCATCACTGGTATACTTCTCTTGCAGTCCACTGCCATCACTCCAACATGTAACCAGAGTTTCCCCCAATATCTCTCATCTCTATAATTTTACTGCCCCCTTGGTATCAGACTTCCTAACTGCCACTGAGAGTCAGTCTTTTACATAGGCCTTCCCCGACCTTCACACGATACCACAACTATGCTCATATGACACACACATTCACTCGAGCCCCCCCACACTTCCAACTGTGTACTTTTGTTGCTAGTGGTAACCCTAACCGGAACACATAAACCTTAGATAACCTCCATCTATCAATACAGAACTCATGCCACCACCAACCATACACTCAATATTGTAACAATAGCAGTAATGACTACTGCTACTGCTGCTATGTTAGCCCCCCCTTCTTATTGCCAGTAGCTCCACCATCACCTCTCTTGCATACCAACTGTACACACATCACACCCTTGATAGCTATATACACTCACATACATTATCACTTAATAAAGAATACACTAATACACACACACACACACACACACACACACACACACACACACACACATATATATATATATATATATATATATATATATATATATATATATATATATATATATAACTGAATACTAAACTAAATAATCAACTAGACATTCTAACAAATACTTTGAGTGCATAGCTTAGAATACTTATGATACGCATCCAAACAACGAGCCAAAATCTCAAATTCTCCACAATAATTCTTCCCACATATTAATTATATATAATAACATCTATTATAACTAATTATAATAGGTATTAAATAGAATTGCACAAAGATTACCCAAATGAGTCCCATATCACATTGTATCACACTATATCGTGATACAGCCTACTCGTGTCCAATTGTGGACATGTACCTAGTCTCGCAATCCTAATCTAAGTTTCAATTAGATTTAATTGGTCTCATGACATACAATTGATGTGTTAATCTCGGAATTCCCCCAAAAGACATAAAAAAACTTATGTAGAATTCTCTTTACACAGCCAATTGGCCTCAAACTTGTTCCTATTGATAGCCCTATGCCATGGGGTCGTTCCTAATAGTCAAATGCATGATTTAAAATTTATAATGAAATAAATTCAGAATTTACCAATTGGGAGATAGATTTCTAATAAAATGATCAATGGACACGATCCGGACACGATCTCTTCACCAAAGCTCCTCCTTCTTGTGCACCTTGCTTCTCCAAGCACCAAGGCTAAGGGATAAAAATAAGAGGGAATTGAGAAGAAAATTGATGGAGGAAATAAAGGAAATTGATGATCTAGAATGAATGTAAATAAAGATGAGAGAGAGAGGAGCCCCCTCCAAAAGTGGTCGGCCCCTTCCCTCTTCCTCAAGTAATATAAAATGTCCAAATTGCCCCTCTACTATTGTCATGTAGGTCATAATTAGGAAGGGATAAATTAGGAAGGCTTCTAACTAATCCAAATTAACTCTAATCCTCCTAATTAATTAGTGGAAAAGGTTCTATTGGGCTTGATCCTTGTTGGGCTCACAAGTTGTCATGACAAGTCTAATTGGGTTCCCAAGTATCTAGTCTAAATAATAGGCTAGCCACTAACTAATAAATAATATAGCACAATCCATAATTATTAATATAGCATACTAATGAATTATTAAATCAATAAAATAATATAACTATGCTAAATGAATAAATTAGCCCTATTTGGAAAAGTGGGGGTGACAGACCGACTCTCCTTAGAAAAATTTGTCCTCAAAATTTAAGGAAGAACTAACTACAACAAGCAATCATAGCAGGAAAGAAAGAATTATACCTCATGGCTCAAACATATAAGGATATCGCTCGCACATCTCTCCCGTTCCCAGGTAGACTCCTATGGAGAGTGATGCTTCCACGCGACGCATACCAAAGGAATCGTCTGGTTTTGCAGCACCTTCTTTCTGCGATCCAGAATCCCTACGGGCTGCTCTGGGTAGCTGAGAGTAGGACCCACCTTAATCTCTGAGTGATCTAATACATGGCTAGGATCTGTCACATATTGTCTAAGCTGTGATACGTGAAATACGTTGTGCACTCCCTCTAGTGCAGGCGACAAGTCTAGTATGTAGGCCACTGCACCGACCCTCTCGAGAATACCCAAGGGTTCGATGTACCGTGGACTAAGATTTTTGCCTCTACCAAAGAAAATTGTGCCCCGTGTCAGAGAAATCCACAAGAACAACAGATCGTCGACCTAGCACAAAAAATAGCCTTAGCACTCTATCTAAAACAGGCAATCACAACAATGAAAATAACCTATACCTCAAACTTCAAAGGTCTCCGATGTCTATCGGCCCAATGCCGCTGTCTGTCCTGTACCACCCGAAGTCTATCTCTGATAAGCTTTACCTTCTCAGCTGCATCAACGACCATCTCCGGTCCCAATAAGGCTCTCCATACAATGCCTTAAATGATGACATCTCTATACTGGCCTGGTAGCTGTTGTTATAAGAAAATTCTACAAAGTGAAGGTGATCCTCCCAAGAGCCTCCAAAATTCAAAACACAGATGCATAGCATATCCTCGAGAGTCTGGATAGTCCTCGCCGACTGACCATCTGTCTGAGGGTGATATGCGGTACTAAACTTGAGCTGGGTGCCCAAGCTAGCCTGCAAACTCCTCTAGAAGTGGGATATGAAACAACTATCCCGATCCGAGACTATGCTCACAGGAACTCCATACAATCTGACTATCTTCCGCACATACATCTTCACGAGCTTCTTCGTAGACGTACCCACTTTGAATAGCAAGAAGTGGGCTGATTTGGTTAACCTATCTACGATGACCCAAATTGCATCTTTTCCTCGTGGAGAACGCGAAAGCCTTGATACGAAGTCCATCGTCATGTGCTCCCACTTCCACTCTAGAGTGGGTAAAGGCTGAAGTAATCCACCTAGCCTCTATCTCTTCGCCTTTACCTGCTGACATACCAATCATCTGGATACGAAACTCGCCACCTCCCGCTTCATACCATATGTCACTACCATATTTTCCAAGAAAGAATATTTTGGTCATTTCATAATTAATTAAAAATTATGCATATTGAATATTTATTTATTGTATTTTTATTTATTTTTAGATATTATATTTGATTTTGGACTTGTGTTAGTGGACCTAACTAGATTAGACTAGACTCATGGACCAACATTAATTCTAGCTAGATTGAGCCTAACAATCAAGCCCATTCATTAGGAGGATGACTTAATTATTTAGACCAATTGGATTAGAACCTTTCTTCCTTAATTAATTCCTCCATGACAAGCCCCAAGGGGTATTGTATACTTTTTATAGTGACTTGGAGAAAGGGAAAGGCCGGCCACAAGGGGGGAGGAGAGAGACTCTCTCTCTCTTCATCCATTCATCTCACTTCTGGATCTAAATTTTTTTTCTTCCAAATTCCTTTATCCCTACACCAATCCCTACTCAAATTATCTTCCAATTCCTTATCTACTTACCATTGGAGGCTATTGGAACAAGTAGGAGGCAATGATCTACAAGGAGGAGGAATGAGCATAAGTTGAAGGCTCTTGACACTCATTTGGAGACTTGTATCGGAAATTCATCTCCCAATAGGTATAATTCAGTTTTATCTCTCTAATTAGTCTCTAAATATATAGTTTAAGCATTAGAAACCCTCCCATGTACCAAGGCCACCTATAGAAAGTGGAATTAGGTTCATAGGAGGCCTATGGAGGAAGTTATGGTGTATTTTGTGCCAATTTTGGAAAATTTTTGAGATTGGCACATCATGTATTTGTCAATAGGTCAATTAGACCAAATTAACATGTGTTTGATTATATGAGACTAGTATCATATCCACAATTGGATACGTGTAGGCCGTATCACGATAATTTGGCGATACTGGTTGTTTTGGGATTTTCTTCCGACACGGGGGTTTGAGCATGTCATATTTTGACAGGGGCACATATTTGAGTTTCTAGCACTTCTTGTTGCTTCTAATTATGATTCTAATATAACTCATATCATTTGTGATGTATTTGGTGGTGTGTTGGAGCCGTATCGCAAGCGTATCATAGATTAAGTATGATACGAGTACGATGCACTCCATATGTTTATTATATTTTATCCTACTCTATTTGATATGGTATATATATATATATATATATATATATATATATATATATATATATATATATATATATTGGTGATATTGTCACATCCCAGTCCCAAAATACCGAGGAACTAGCCATGTAGCAATGGCCAGCAGCACACTCCAATGGGCAAACCCAATTTAATGGACCCGTTAGAGTGTACTTAAGCTGTAAAATAATATAATGGTCTATGATACATGTCACAGTCTAATTCTGATCTCATCCACAGAAGGTAAACATAATTCAAATGTCAAACTAATCAAAAAAAAATATAATCCAACAAGTCTCAATAAAATATCTCGGAGAACAACCTGATAATGAGTTTAATACAATAATCCATGAGACAGGAAATAAAGTATCAAGAAAAAAAAATTGAGTATATAACAAAATACTCAGTAGAAATCCTCTGGTATCACCTCATCCTCTGGTGCTGGTACTGCTCTAGCGTCCGCCCCTGTCCCGTATACCTCGGGGTAGATCTCCTCTGCTATACCTGGGGACATAATCCGGATCCAGGTCCTCAGGGGACATAGCAAGGTACAAGAATAGCTCAAGCCAAATAAATACAATATATAAAAATAAATAATAACAGGGTAAACTATGTAACCAGCTATGTGATATGCAAGTGAGAACATCACTAGTACTCAGGCTGAGACCACTACAAGCTCTGTGTCGGGGAGCCGGTAGCAGTGATATCATGTAGTGGGCCAAGCTCTGGATCAGAGGCTAAAGCATCACAATAATAAATATATATATGTAATCAGCCTGTAGCCTGTGTATCTATCTCTACCCAATGTAATCACACATCTCATGTCCACGACGTCTCATGTCCATAATACGCAAGATCATGACCTCTAGCTAATGCAGCGAGTCATAATGATAGCTTTGCATATGTAAGATCTATGTTACGAATCATGTAAGCCTATATAGAATCACCATGAATAACTCAGGAAAGATTATGTCTCATGAATAGTGTCAGGTGTCCTATGGTATGACGTACTTGATAAAGCAAGCACAAAAATAGGGTCGTGTTATCAATTCTCTAAGTAACGTTACACGACTCCGCGTACGGCGTCGACACCAGAATCTCATTCGGACGCTAAGCAACGTCTCACGGTCCTAGGTTGAGTAGATACATCACATAAATAAATTAAGAGAATAATATGAAGTAAGTACTGCAAGATTGGCAAGGTATACTTGCCTGGGGTTTAAATTTCTCCAATTGCTTCGGTAACAGTGAGATCTTCAGGTACTCCTCCGGATGCTAAAATAAATATTACCATCATTCTCAGAAGGTATTAAATAGCTATGATTGCCTATCCATAAGTTCAATTTGGACATAGGGGCAAAATTGATAGTTTCTAGTCAAAGCGGAGTCCACATGTGGCCCACTTCGCACCGAAAAATGTGCCAGAGACAAAGTTCTTCAAATTCATCAAACTTAGTGTCTATGAGTCCAGAACGACGATATGAACCCAACAGAATGTCTAGAACTGGATTTCGATGAGCCGATCACAAAATTCAAGTGGAGCCGTGGGGCCCACGATACGGGATTTCGTCAACGTTCTCAGAATCGAACCAAACTTGGGTCACAGGACTAGCGTAACGCTAAGAATCCGATGGCACAAATTTTATTGAGAAATGACAAGCACACACGAAGTTACAACGAGTTTCAGAACAGGCCCGATACGGGGCTTTTCGACGGATACGCGTTAATTTCGGTGTGCACGCACATCCAAATCAACTTCCGCAAAATCTCATACGTCCACATTGACAATACGCGCCTTTCTATACAATTCGCACACGACGAAGTTGCCTCGTTTAGCGGAACACACCCAGTTTCAGAAAATTCGGGTTTTAAAAACCAAGATTCTGGTCAACTTTATCCGCAAATAAAACACAACCTATAGCACATTAAAATAAACTAATTACAGGGTTTATAACTTGGTTTATATTGTCTAATTTACTGTTCAAGTTAATTTTAGAATTATTAAATAGGTTGGACGTAAAACGGCCGTGAACTTGTGAGTTCGGGACAATTTTTGAATTTCAAAATTGGGCTATTTTTCCTATTTTTGTGTCGCAGTTTGCGATCGACACATGATACGATACCCCAATTTAATTGCACAGGGTTCGAGAGGGTCACACAACGAACATATCGCAACAGTCCGATCAAAAATTGACACAGCGAGGAGGAAGAAAAGCTCACCGGAACAGGGGGTCGAAATAGACTGTACTACACGTGGAAGGGGCAGCGCGGCGGTGCACGGTGGGTCGGCGGCGGCTGCTGCGGCTGCTGCGGCTACTGTCATCATGGTCGTCGGTGGAGTCGGAGTAGCCGTGGGAAGCTTGGGGTCGGTTAGTGGAGAGGGATCGATGGCCGGAGGGTCATCGCCAGAGTCGGGTGGCTAGAGAGGTGGTGGCCGTGGTGGATGATGATGGTGATGGTGGTGGAGGTTGTCGGCATGGGGGTTTTTATAGGGGGAAGAGAGTTAGCGGTTATGAGGAGGGGGACCGGAGGGTCGCGGCAGTTACAGGGAGGTTGGTGAACGACCGCGGGGAGGTAACGGTCGGCGGCTGAAACGGTCGACGGAGGGAATTCAATTCTTCGGTTATTGTTGGCAGCGGGTTGGGTCGGTTGGCGGGTACGGATCGGGTCCAGATCCGACCCACTACGGTTGGGTTGGTTTATTTTAGGTTTATTTAGACTTGGTTCGGTTCGGTTCGGTTCAGGTTGGTTTAATCCGGTTTATTTAAAAATAATGTCTTTAGCTGTTTAAAAAAAGTTGTTGGGCCCAATAAATTCCAGAAAAATTATACTATATCCAATTATTTATTTTACACTCAAAAATATAATTTTTATAATATTTTAATATTTAATTTAATACTCAAAAATATTTATCCTTTGAAGAACATTTATTTTAATTATTTAAAAATCATAAAAAATCCTAAAAATTTATATTTAATTTTAGAAAAAAAATTTGGGTGTTTACAGATATATTGCTATATCGGGGTATACAAGGTATTATGAGTGCTTTGGATGGGTATAAGCATGTGTAGGCTGATTTGGTATGAGTTGTGGACTAATTTTGTGTGCTCACTGTCTTGACTGTGTGTGTGCACTGTCAAAGTACTCCACAGCTAGAGGGGAGGGTTGCTTGGAGTTTTAGATATTGTGGTGTGTGCACAGTGTGGTGGTCGGGTTCTGCTGTACCGACAGCATGCAATAGTAGCGGCAGCATCAATCCCGCATAGGGGCAGCAGCAGCAGCAATGTATAGCAACAACAACAACATGCAATAGCAGCAGCAGCAATCCCGCATAAGGGCAGCAGCAGCAGCAGCAACGCATAGCAGCAGCAACAATATGGAATAGCAGCAGCAACAATCCCGCATAGGGGCAGCAGCAGCAGCAGCAAAACAAAAGTAGCAGCAACAACATGATGAGTATGAGTTAGAGGAATACGTTTGAGTGTTAGTAAGATATTGATGGTTGGGATATGGTGAAGGTTAGTGTCAGTTGTTAGTATGTTGTAAGTTATTTTGGTTTGAATCATAAGTTAGAAGGCTAGTTATGATATGTTGTTGGATACTTAAGCTATATATATATATATATATATATATATATATATATATATATATATATATATAATGTTAAGGTATGTTGAGTTGTGTATTGATATATGTTATGTGTGTTAGTATACTTTAGGTTATAGATATTAGCTATATGCATGAATGATGATATATATTATTAGATACACATGTTAGTGTTATATTTGGGTAGGTATGGATATAAGATAGCTAGAATAGTATTGCCTTGTGTTACCAAGGTAATTGCTAGGTATTGGAGTTAACTCAAGGTATTGGATATTGTGTATCAAGATGAGTGTAGGTAGCGTGATACTGTGTTGGCTCAAAGCCAAGGTATCCACTTAGTATTAGTTTAGCTAGGGATACTAGTATATATTATACTTGTGTCTTATATAGTATTTTCATATATAGTATTTTACGTATCTTACGATACGGTATAGTGTTGGTATCATAGTATCCTAATATAGCTAGTATAGCCTAGATACATAGCGTATGGACCCAATATCCTAGTGGTGGACTCATACAACCTAGCAATAGCTAGTTTGACCAAGTTTGACTAGTTTGACCTAAAGTTGACCTAGTTTGACTGTTTTGACGTATAAATGGCTTAATGACCTAAAATTAGACTAGTTTAACTTATTTTTATTCCAAAACCTTGTATTGATATAATATTCCATATTTAGGTCTTCGAGATACCGTTCCAGACATCTTTGATACTGTTCACCGGATTCCAGGAAAATATATTCTGTGATAGTTTTTTATTTATGATATCCCCTATATTTTTTGTATTTAGTATAGATATCCTTGTTTTTTGACACGATGGTTACACAGATTGGTATATCCGGATCTCGTCATAAGATGTTATTCCTTGGTATTTATGGTGTATCTTGTGCAAGCTTGTTACTCATTCTTCTTGTACATGTACAGATATCAATTCTTGGGGAGACTAGCTACCTACCCAGTGAATCCCGTATCATAACGTACTATGGTTGGATCCACAATACCAGTCAGGGCAGGGAGTGCTAGTGTAGATATGTGATTATACCTCACCTTTTGTATGTCCTTATGAGTGTTGATCATACACCGCACGTATGATTAACCAGGCCCTAATCCTTGTATAAGTTTCCAAGTCGATCACATGTTGAAGCTGGTACTCACTCACATAGTAGTAGTATTTCTTGCTCATTTCCATGATGCTCATTTCTTGTATTTAATTTCAGTATTCCTATTTTGTATATTTCTTGTACTTGTATCTTACATCTTATATATTTACTCTATTTAATGTTACATAGTTTTTATCATTCATTAGAACTGCTGTTAGAGGTGTACTTTGCTCCTTTTTTGACTGGATATATTTTTTCCAGATGACACTGAGGAGTGGTATCCCACTCACTATGGGCCTCAGGACGTAGTTGGCTTAGAGCCAGAGACTTTGGCTCAGGAGGGTCTCATCCCGGTTGAGACAGACGAACCAGTACCTGTAGCTCAGTAGATAGGTTAATATACTAGATTTGTCTCCAGTATTTGATATTAGTATTTCTTATTATTAGATGAATCATTGGATATTATTTTGTCTTATGAGTTGTATTTGACTCTTCAGTTCTTTATATCATATTTATGCGATTGTTTCATCTTATAGATCTATGATTGAGTATTTATACTTTATTACTGGCATTATATATCTTAATAATTATCATTGCTAGATAGATAGTTTATCCAAACAATGTTCTACCATCGATGCTGCGGCGTAGGCTGAATGTTGTTCACTACTCGCGCCCCTACACCGGGTGCAGAACATGACACATTTTTAGTGGTGGCCCATGCAGGTCTTCGAGGTCGCAAGTAGTACGATTCATAGTGGTACTCTAATTTGAGGGCTATTACAAGCCTGTTTCAGGATATAGGATATAGGCTATAGGCTATAGGTTGACAATACTCAATCATATCTAGAAAAATCTCTATTGATTCATTTTAACTGTTCTTCCTTGATATTGATATTTGATCTTTAACTGTCCTTCTTTGAGTATATTATATCATGTGCCATATTGATTCATTCCATTTGCTTTGCCTCAGGATGCCGCCTAAGACTCGATCATAGCAGAGAGAAGCAGTTTCTGAGAGATCTGCGACTTCCTGAGGGCCTGCACCAGTCACTTCTCTGGTAATTAGTGTATCAGCTGCGTTCAAGGGTCCACTTCTAGCTCAGAGGACTATTCTATCTATGTCAGAGGGGCTTTTACCTCCACCTTCCATGCCGACAGATGCGACTCAGGTGTTCGTATTATTTTACGAGATGATCGAGGCTCAGAGGGCCCAGTCAGAGGCTCACCAGAGGCAGACCGACGTATTATAGTAGGGTATTAAGAGTGCTCATCAGCTTGCCCTTGCTGCAGTAGAGAGAGGAGCTCTGGTCCAACAACAGGTTGATCCGCAGGTTGCCCAGCTTCAGCCGGGTAATATCCATGACTTCAAGAAGCTGGAACCTCGGGTCTTCAAGGGAATCAAGGGCATCGTCTACGCTGATGATTGGCTCAAGAATATCGAGCGTCTCATGAGGGTATCCCATCTTGCTGAGGATATGAAGGTTGAGGCAGTAGGACTTCAGCTGTTCGACATCACCCGCACTTGGTTCAGGAATGAGCCACTTCTTACTGATGCGGGACAGTCTTGGGAGGTGTTCAAGGACCTCTTTAAGAGAAAGTTCTTTGCTCGGCGGAAAGATTGGACTTGGAGAGGCAGTTTGAGGGCCTTACTCAGGGGAGCATGTTTGTGGAGGAGTACGCCACTGAGTTCGGTAGGCTGAGCCGATTTGCGGGGTATTTATTGAAGGAGCTAGAGGTTTGGGCTATCCACTTCCTCGAGGGTCTGAACTGGGAAGTGAAGATCCTCATTCCATCTTTCTATGAGACGTATTCAGAGATACTTGCTGAGGCACGCAAGGTTGAGCGGGAGTTAAGCTTGAAACCCAAGAGAGACGGCGATTCTTTTCTGGGGGCTAGTAGAATCACAGTGCCTGCTAAGCATCCTTATTTCCAGTATAGGCCTTTTTAGCAGCCACAACAGCACCAGACTCCAGCTAGGATGCTGGTTCACTAGGCAGCACAGCAGTAACAGAGATAGTCGCAGCAAGCTTCTTGTCACTTATGCAAGAAGCCCGACCATATCTGGAAAGTTTGCAGGAATAGGTTGGGAGTTTGTCTGTATTATGGTGCCGAGGGGCATCAGCTGAGGGATTGTCCTTTCAATTCTCGTCGTGCAGTTCAGCGAGCAGCTCCAGCTCCGAGAACACAGACGAGGCCACTTGTAGTATAGCCCAGGGGACCGTCGCTTCCGACCCAAAAATAACGTAATGCCCAGCACCAGTATCAGGGGGGTGCACCTCAGGGACGAGCATTTGCTATGACGATCGAGGAGGCCAAGCCCACTGGAGATATTATCGCAGGTTCTGTTCTTCTTGATTCTATTCTAGCTTTAGCATTGTTTGATAGTGGTGCTTCCCATAGTTTTGTATGTTTATTTTATTCTAAAGTATCATTTGGTAGCTGAGTCTTTGCTTAGGACTTGCAAGATCATGACCGGGGGAGGCATTATCCTGATTAGTGATATTTGCAAGTTACTCTAGGAGGCTGGGAACTGAGTGTGTGTCTACTTGTAATGCCACTTTTGAGCTACAATATTGTACCTCAGATGGATTGGTTGAGTAGACACCATGCTAGTATAGATTGCAGAGGAGGTAGAGTTTTGTTTAGCCCACCAGGAGAGCTAGAGTTTGAGTTTGCTAGAGTAGCTGTAGAGCAGAGAGAAGGCATTATCTGTGAAGATATGGTGGAAGATAAGGAGTTACTGCATCCTTTTATAGCAGAGTTCTTGGATGTATTTTTTGAGGAATTACTAGGATTGCCGCTAGATCGAGATGTTGAGTTCTCTATAGACTTGGTGCCAGGTACGGATCTAATTTCATAGTATGTCTATAGAGTGAACAACAACGAGCTGGTCGAGCTGAAGAAGCAAGTAGATGAACTGCAGGATAAGGGGTTTATCAGATCCAGTTCTTTACCGTGGGGAGCCCGGGTATTGTTTGTACCGAAGAAGGATGGATCGGTGCACATGTGCATCGATTACAGGGCATTGAATAATATCACTATCAAGAATAAATATTTATTTCCATGGATTGATGACCTGTTCGATCAGTTGAGTGGAGCCAAGGTGTTGTCCAAGATAGACTTGAGATCAGGCTACCACCAGGTGAAAGTGAAGTCGAAGGACATTCCGAAGACTGCTTTTAGGACTCGGTATGGCCAATATGAGTTACCTTTGGGTTGACTAATGCCCCTGTGGTATTTATGAATTTGATGAATAAGGTGTTCCACCAGTACCTTGACAAGTTCGTGGTGGTGTTCATCGATGACATACTCATATACTCAAAGATACCAGAGGAGCACGAGGAGCATCTGCGGATTGTGTTGGATATGTTGAGGAAGGAGAAGCTGTATGGAAAGCTGTCCAAGTGTGAGTTCTTCCTGGACAATATGGAGTTCTTAGGACATGTTATGACTGGTGATGGAATTTCAGTGGATCTGAAGAAGGTCGCAGCAGTGGAATCTTGGAAGACCCCGAGTTCAGTGGCAGAGATCATAAGTTTCTTGGGTCTGGCAAGCTACTACAAGAAGTTTGTACAAGATTTTTCGATTATTTCTGAGCCGATGACTAGACTCACCAGGAAGGACACGGAGTTTGTTTGGACAGAGGAGTGCCAGGCTACTTTTGAGGAATTAAAGACGAGGTTGACGTCTGCTTCTATTTTGACATTGCCATCAGGGTCTGGAGCTTTTACTATTTATAGTGATGTATCGGGGAAAGGGCTGCGTTGTGTTCTTCAGCAGAATAGAAAAGTGATTGCCTATGAATCCAGGCAATTGCATCCTCATGAGAAGAACTATCCTACCCATGATTTGGAGTTATCATCAGTCATCTTTGCCTTGAAGTTGTGATAATACTATTTGTACGGAGAGCGTGTGGAGATATTCACATATCACAAAAGCTTAAAGTATGTTTTCACTCAGAAGGAGCTGAACATGAGGCAGCGTCGGTGGGTGGAACTGATAAAAGATTTTGACATATACTTACAATATCATCCGGGAAAAGCCAATGTAGTTGTCGATGCCTTGAGCAGGTATCCGGTAGCTATGTTTTTGATGCAGGACCGATATTTGTTGGAGGATCTAGAAAGCTTGGGCATTATGGTGATAGTCTCTGATTTTGCCATACATATGTGGGGGTTGCAGAGACACTCAGAGTTGATGGACATGATCAAGGTAGCCCAGTATGAGGATGTATCTCTGAGGAGCATCAGAGCTCAGGTGAGATCAGGATTAGAGGATGATTTTACCATTACTAAGGATGGTTCTTTGTGACATGGTGCTAGATTATGTATGCCTAGTGGAGAGCTGCGTGAGGAGGTATTGCAAGAAGCGCATCGCTCTCAGTATTTCATGCTTCCAGGTTCTAACAAGATGCATTGGGATATGCAAGAGAGTGTGTGGTGGTATGGCATGAAGAGGGATGTGGTACAGTTTGTATCCAGATGCTTAGTGTGCCAGCAGGTAAAAGCCGAGAGGCAGAGTCCAGGTGGATTACTTCAGCCATTACCCATTCCAGAGTGGAAGTGGGAGCACATTACTATAGATTTTGTGTCCGGACTTCCACGATCTCCAGGAGGGAAAGATGCAATTTGGGTCATCGTTGACAGGTTGACCAAGTCGCCCCACTTTTTGCCTTTCAAGATAGGTTTGTCTACGAAGAAGTTGGCAGAGATGTATGTGAGGAAGATCATCAAGATACATGGGGTTCCCATCAGCATAGTCTCAGATCGGGATAGTCATTTTACTTCTCATTTCTAGAGGAGTTTGCAAGCGAGTTTGGACACCCAGCTCAAGTTCAGTACTGCATATCACCCCCAAACGGATGGACAGTCATAGAGGACCATTCAGATTCTTGAGGATATGCTGCGCACCTGTGTACTAATTTTAGGGGATCTTGGGAGGACCATCTCTATTTGGTAGAATTTGCTTACAACAACAGCTACCAGGCTAGTATAGTGATATCACCATTTGAGGCTCTGTACGGGTGAAGATATCGTACTCCCTTGTCATGGGACAATATTGGAGAGAGAACTTTTTTAGGGCCAGAGATGGTTGTGGATGCAACGGAGAATGTTAAGCTGATCAGAGACAGACTTCGAGTGGCGTAGGACAGACATTGGCATTGGGTCGATAGCCACCGGTGACCTTTGGAGTTTGAGGTATAGTTTTAGATTTTTGTTTTGTGCTTGATATTGGTTTTTTTATAGATTAAGTTCTTAAGGTTGTGTTTTATTCTAGGTCTGAGGTCTGGTGTTTCTGAGGATTTCTCCGACACGAGGCACGATTTATTTCAGTGGAGGCAGAAAGCTTAGTTCATGATTCATCGGACTCTTCAGTATTCTCGAGAGGGTCGGTGCAGTTGCTTACAGACTAGACTTCCCACCTACATTGGAGGGAGTGCATAATATGTTTTATGTATCGCAGTTAAGACAGTACGTGGGGGATCCTAGTCACGTATTGGATCACTCGGCGATAGAGGTGGGCCCTACTCTTAGCTATCCAGAACAACCAGTTGAGATTCTGGATCAGAGAGAGAATGTGCTGAGGAACTAGACCATTTCCTTGGTACGTGTCGTATGGAGGCATTACTCTCCGGGTGAGTCTACCTAGGAGAGAGAGGATGAAATGCGAGAGCGTTACCTATTTGTTTATACCTTGAGGTATGTTCTTTCCTGATTCTATTTTATTTTTTGGGGGTAGTTTTATCTTTGAATTTTGAGGACAAAATTATTTAAGGGGGGTAGACTTGTCACTACCATATTTTCTAGAAAAGGGTATTTTGGTCATTTCATAATTAATTAAAAATTGTGCATGTTGAATATTTATTTATTATATTATTTATTTATTGTTTGATGCTATATTTGATTTTGGACTTGTGTTATTGGACCTAACTAGATTAGACTAGACTCATGGACCAACATTAATTCTAGTTAGATTGAGCCCAACAATTAAGCCCATTCATTAGAAGGATGACTTAATTAGTTAGACCAATTGGATTAGAATCTTCCTTTCTTAATTAATTTCTTCATGACAAGCCCCAAGGGGTATTGTACACTTTTTATAGTGACTTAGAGAAGGGGGCAAGGCCGGCCACAAGGGGGAGGAGAGAGACTCTCTCTTGTAGAAGCATGAAAAATATGCTGGGAGGAGCTACGCAGTATACTGATACAGAGCAGCGTAAACAGAGGCCTTCAGAGCCATCAAGCGTACAAGCAGAGCTTTCTCCGCTAAACACAACGTGAAGTACAAGCTCAAAGGACCATCCGCGTAAGTGCAGTACGTCCAGGCCGCTCCAGCGTAAACAGGGTTCTTCATCGCCTCCATGGCATAAAACTCATCCGCTCTCAAAGCAGCGTTAAAGCGTACAAGGAACGCTTCGTCTTTCCCGAAATGAACCTGTCAAGTCACGCAGTGAACCTGACCTTTGACTCCTGACAAAAAGTGCTGCACGGCTACCCAGACGACGGCTGGAAACGAGGACAGATCCCTCGGGACGCGCACCACAGTATGATAGCGGATCTCTATATTTAATGCAGAGGATTTTGTTAAAATATCGCCGAACCGTCATTTCCTAAAGTCCCCTCAGCATAAACTGCTCTTTCGCGTACAAGGGGATACGCTGCCTTGTTTTACACAGGCAAACATGAGCTGTTTTACGCTCCGCAGTAGACAAACCGCCTGCCACGTCAAAAGCTGCACTTCGTACGGGGCTCGAGGCACGTCTCTACGTCTAAATTGCACAAAGCGGTGACAGTTTCTCTGGAGGCACGTCTCTGCGACAGTTGCACAGAAGGGCTGCAGACCTTCAAAATACGCCTCCACATTTAATGCACAAGATGGTGGCAAATCTCTGTAAGAGATTTGATTATCTTCAAAAGCTATAATTTCGGCTAAAGACGTCCACATCAGCACTCTGGCACGGTACGCAGCGGCTTCTACGCCCATTCAAGATCTGTGCTCATTCGGCTTCAAACGCCCACTCAGTCTCTACGATCATTCGGCTTCAAACGCCCACTCAGTCTTTACGACCATTCGGCTTCAAACGCCCACTCAGTCACTACGACCATTCGGCTTCTACGCCTATTCGGCTTCTACGTCTGTTCGGCTTCTACGCCTACTCGGCTTCAATGCCTATCCGGCTTCTATGCCTATCCGGCTTCTACGCCAGGGTGACAGTCATTTGGCTTCTATGCCAACCTCTTCTACACAAGGGATACCTACCTACGTGGCTTCTACGCCGTGATCTTCGCAGCAGATATACGCATTTTGTCCCCTTAGTTGGACACGTGTCACATGCTCACTCAAAAGGTCATCTATACGCAGGCATTGATTATTTTAACCGTTGTGTAAAAAGGTGCTGTACTTTCCACTCCTCGATTTTTACACTGACAGAGTGGTCACTGTCACCAAAACTCTATAAATAGAGACCCCTATCAATGGGGAACAAGGTCAAAAAACTTCAAACTTGAAGATCGAACAAGGTCGAACTTTCCAGAAAGATCGAACCGGAGGTCAAGAGAGAGAGAGAGAGAGAGTCCGGAGCTCAGGCAAAGAGCAGGGATCGACGACTTTGGCATCGTGCACCCACCCTCTTCTGCAACCTTCAAAGCTGCTACCTGTCTTCCACGGCACTTCTTCAACATCGTGTGGTCCAAGGGCTAAAGTGATCGACTGCAGATCAGACACCTATAGCAATTTATACCCAGATTAAATAAATTATACTCCCACATCCTCGTATAGGATTAAATTGTACAAGTTTATTTGTAAACCAAAGGGCGCGGGTTTCGTATAAACCCCGTCATTGAAATACACTTTCATTCTTTCGTTTAATACCACAAACAAGATAGCGACTCTGCTGGGGACGTCTTTCTCTTCTGATGAGAAAGTAATTTCTCAACACGATGCAGTATCCGTGGGATCCGTGAAAAAGACACTGGTCATCCAATTCGACCAGTCTGCCTACGAAGACATGCTTCGAAGCGGGGGTAGCTCTCACTCTCTCTCCGTCCAAGACAACAGGAAGCTGCGCAAGGTCTGGATGCCCAAGACATCCTCTACCATTCCTGTGGACTCTCCGATCTCTCCGATCTCTCCGACCAATGAGGTGGTAGCATTGCTCCCTCTGTGCCCCGCACATAAAATTCAGTCTTCCGCTACGCGTGGTACAGACAAAACTTCGGGCAAAGCCTCAGCGCTGACCCAGAAGTATCCACTGCGCTCTACGCATAGGAATCAGTCTTCCGCTATGCGCGGTACAGACAAAACTTCGGGCAAAGCCTCAGCGCTAACCCAGAAGTATCCACTACGCTCTACGCGCAGAAACCAATCTCCCGCTACGTGCGGTACAGACCAAACTTCTGATGATGCCTCAGCACCAAGTCAGAAGTACAAATCATGCTCCATGCGCAAGACAACATCTGACCTCTACGGGGAGCCAGATGAGCGCCGTAATTTTCGCAGGGGGCAGCAAGCGGCGGGGTACTCAACTTCTCGGCCGTTACGCCAGCAAAGAAGCAATCTACCTACCCTCCAGATTACGCGGGAAGCCGACGGCCGACTGAGAACCTCTTCAGCTTTACGCCAGTCTGAGCAAATCTCCAAATTACGCCAGGCGAAGTCCCACGACGTAAAGCATGCTCAGGCTACGGGAAGGCACCCTCCCCGGGGATTATTCGCCACCCAGATGGCCAATCTGTTGTACACAGGTGGCGTAGGAAAAACCATGGTGCCCAATCTCCGCATGCCCACTGATGGGAACAGAAGGAACAATCCGTCGTCTTCTTCCTCTACTCCTCCTGACTTGCGCGCATATCTAATCCAGAAGCGTAAGGAAAGGGGACCTTCCAACATGTCTATTACGCCCCCTAGCGAGCAATGTTGTAATAATCATAAAATTGTGATTGACTGCTGCTGTTCTAAAGCAAAACGGTCGGTTTTCGACCGATTGAGCTACTCTCAGTCTTTCCAAGAAGAGGAACCCGCGCATGCATCTGTGAACATGGCTTCACACATACGTAGAGGAGGGTCGAGCTCAAGACGTCATCCCTCCAGGCCCCCGAGCCAAAGGAGGTTCAGTGAGCTCCTCAGGAACGCTGAAGCCGGGGTGTTCCAAAACACTCGCGCAAGGTCACGACAACCAGCTTCGTCCTCTTCTGATTCCGACGCTGGGGGTCGCCAAGCCCCCGAATCAGAGGCAGAAAATATAGAGTCGACTTCTACAGCGACCTATACTAATCCTTCAATAACAGCCAGGGAGATGGGAGTTTACGCCGTTGAAAATGAATGCGAGGAAGCTTCGCCGTCAGGGAACGCGGAACAATGCATCACTATACTGGAGACATCTCTGAAACAAATACAATCCATTATGGAGAACATGCACCAGATAATGCTAACTCAGCACGCGACTGCCATGGCTCAAGCATCAGTCCCGCCAACTCAGATACGTGTGGGGGTGGACTTACCACCATCCAACCCGAGCTAAGAGCCTGCACTAGATCAAGAGTCAGCAGTTCCTCCGCTTCCTCACTCAGAGAATGCCTTACCTCCCGCTGGAGTTACGATACAACCAACTTCGCACCACTCCGTAGCCCCGCTTCCGACTAAAAATCTGATATAGGCAGTACGGGAGTTGAAAGCCCAGTTCGATGCCTTGAAGCACAAAGATCAGCTCAAGAAACTGGGAATCAACCAGCCCTACCCAGCTATCTGGGAGGAGGTCCCTTTCCCGCCGAGGTACAAACCTCAGACTATGGCCCTGTTCGAGGGAAATATATTACCAAGCCAGTACATGAACTATTTCAGTATGATGACGGTATTGCTACAAGGGAACGACGCCCTCCTCACTCGGGTGTTCAAAGGCTGTCTCTCAGGAGTAGCCTATCAGTGGTACCGTAGCTTGGCGGACAATTACATTACTTCCTTCGAAGACTTCAGATCTTTATTCTTCACGCGATTCTACGAGGGAGGAATGGACATGTCTATGTCCTCTCTCATCGAAGTCAAGCAGAAGGAAAAGGAGGACGTTCGCATCTTCATCGAACGTTTTCGTCAGACCACCTTACAGATGCCTCCAGGAGTTCCCGACTCTGCATTGGTAGACATTTGCAGGAAGAACCTCCTTTCCGTGGTCTCGGTGTTCACAGGACCGTATCAGTTCCATGATTGGCCCTCATTCATCATCTCGGCAGTAGCCGCCGAAGACAACGATCGCAAGGCGCGCGACAATGGCATCATGATCTCTGCCTCCGATAGAGATAAAAGGTCATCTCCCAACAGCCACCATCCTCGCAGCTCTAAGGGAAAAGAAGCTCTGACGGTCAATTCGTCCAGGCAAAAGACCGCGGCAACCACGCAGACGAAACCCGGGACTTCCAGGCCCGTCGAAGTCTACTCTTTTGACGACGACGATATCCCTAGTATATTCGAGTGTCTCGTCAAAAGCGGCAAGATCACCCTTCCAGAGCTAAGGCGGCCCCAAGAAGTCGGCAATACTAACGACCCCAAATACTGCGTCTTCCACAGATACGTACACCACCCAACAAATGTGTGTTACATACTGAAAAGGAAGATCCAGGGGTTAATCGATGCTAAGGCCATCACTCTGCACAACACCGAGAAGACGGTCACGGCCAACATGATCTCTCTGTAGTTTGGCAATCTGCCTCCCCAAGAGATCCCGGATGGTGTTGCACCTATCTCCCGGACAACGATGAACATCGTCAATCTCCCTCCAGCTAGGGATCAAAATCACGACCTGGTACCCCTGACTACCCGGCAAGGCGAGATTATGTGGGTTCATCCAGATTTGGTGTTAGAGCTCGAGGAAAAAACTAAGGCTACTAAGCCTACATCCAAAAAGAGCTCCAAATACAGGCCCTGCCATATGATCGCGACTTCTTCGACATCGGACGAAGACGAGGTATTTGCTGCAACCCGTTCAGGGAAAGCCTATGTCAACGACTACGGAGCAAGTCAGGAAGGTGCACCGGCGGACGCTCCAGCAGCCAAACCTTCAGAGCAAGGTCCCGTCGTACCAGATATCAGTCCTTCAAAACCAACCCCGGCGGAGAAGGGGAAGCAAAAAGAAGTGCGCTTTGATAAACCTGTGAAAAATATTCCAAGCAAAGGTTTAGAGAAGCCATACAACTTCGACATCCTGGCCCAACTAGCCAATACGCCAGCCAGGTTGTCCATCTTCGAGCTACTCAGGCTCTCCCAAGACACTCGTCTAGCCCTGAGTGAAGCACTGATGCAGGGGGAGGCATACTTGACCCAGCTCAAGTCCCCCGACGAAGAACCAGTGGCGTGTCCTCAATGCCACAGTGTGATGGAGGTGGTCCCAAATATCACTTTCACCCAAGACGACATGCTGTTAAAATATAACAAGCATGACAGGCCCCTCTATTACACCGGGTACGTCGGTTCCATGGAGGTCGATCGGATTCACATAGATCCGGGATCGTCGATCAGCATCATCCCTCACAGTCTACTCAGACCGCTGAGAATTCCTACCAGCGAATTGGCTTACACCACCACTACAATCGTGGGTTTCAACGCCGAAAGAAGTAAGCCGTTGGGGAAAATTCGCCTGAGGATCCAGATCGGCAACCTTAGATCGGTGGCCATATGTTACGTCATCGATTCAAGGGTATCCTACAATATTTTGCTGGGAAGACCGTGGATCCATGACCACAACATCATTCCTTCAACCCTATATCAATGCCTTAAATATGTAGACGCATAAGGAACGGTACAAACGGAGGTGGCTGACCTAAACCCGTTCAAAAGAATAGAATCCTACTATTCCGATGCCGTGTTGTACTCCCAAGACCACATGGAAGAAGTGTCAGGCGACGCAGAGAAGGGATCCCACCGGGAGCCAGGAGAACCCTCTGCCGCACTACCGCTGTCAATCAGAGTGAAAGGACGAACCACTCGTCCAAAAGCCATAGAGCCCGTGGCTATCCACCTGAACAAGACCAGGTCAGGAGAAGGGAGTGATCCTCTGGTGATCACTTTGAACTGAAAGCCCCCACCCTTGGTCATCAACCTTCAGCGCGACAGGCAGCCGACTGATGTAAATGCAACCAGGAACGGAGTTCCAGATGATAATAAACATCCTCTATTCTACTATATTGACGCTCAAATGCCGAAACAGGAATCCACTCCCTGTGACGAGGTAGAACCCATAGCACAAAAATTCTTGGAAGCTATAAACTCCTACCGTCCGTATGTCTGGGAAGTAGCATCATCATCCAACGTCATCACAATGTATGGACCCCATGAGGATTCTATCTTCATTGTCCCGCCTACCTGCAGCAGTCAGCGTCCAATATTCTTCGGCCGCATGCGCAATCAACCGGCTAACCAGGAAGATCCTTTCGATGACGATACTGAGAAAATGCAAGTTCACCGATACAGCCCGCAAGCGCTGAAGATCATGCAAAACATGGGCTACGACTTGAAGCGGAAGCCAGGCCTTCACTACGGAAGAGGCAGACAAACGCTGCCGTGCGGCAACCCCCGCTATCGACAAACTCGTTTCGGGTTAGGGTATGCCACCTCCCTTACGACTTCCAAGTCAGACGAGGACATCTTTTCCTCCTCCCAGAACGGCTCGTCGCCCCCCGACTCACCTGATGCTCTCGAACAAACACTATCAGTAAATATGGTAGTGACAGATCCCTCAGAAGCAGATAAACATGATTTTGAGCCGTTTGAGAATGACTCTTGGGCTCAACAAATGGATACGCAGTGGGAATTCCGCTTCGAGCAATGAGAACCTCCCACCAAAGACGAAGTTATCCAAATCGATGTTGGGGGTGAACTTTCGCCAAAGCCGATATTTATCAGTGACAATCTTCCCCCAGCTGAAAGGGAAGAAATTATACAGCTGATAAAGGAATACGTCGATGTTTTTGCGTATGATTATGGGGACATGTCGGGCCTAGACCCGAAGGTGGCTACTCACAAACTCAACATATTGACCGACTCAAAGCCTGTAAAGCAGTACCAACGCCGGTTCCGCCCGGATATGATGGACGCCATTGAAGCTGAAGTCAAGAAGTTGATAGCCTGTGGTTTCATCCGGGAAGAACAACATCCCGACTGGGTCGCCAATGTTGTCCCAGTCATGAAGAAAAATAGGAAGGTACGTATCTGCATCGATTACCGAGATCTGAATGCGGCCTGCCCCAAAGATGAATTCCCTTTTCCTATCACGGACATCATGATCGACAACACCTGCGGCTTTGAACGCATGTCTTTCATGGACGGATTCTCAGGATACAATCAGATCAAGATGCATCCTGAAGACGAGAAGCACACTGCCTTCCGGACACCATTAGGGGTATATTGCTATACGGTCATGCCCTTCGGATTGAAGAACGCCGGGGCTACATACCAACGGGCTATGAGTAACATATTCCATGAGCATTTACGCAAAACAGTAGAATGTTACGTGGACGACATAGCCGTCAAGAGTCGCCTCAAAGGTGATCATATTCAAGACTTGAGGACGGTATTCGAATTAATGCGCCAACATCAACTCAAGATGAACCCTACGAAGTCCTTTCTGGGTGTATCCAGTGGCAAGTTCCTGGGATTTGTCATCACCGCCAAAGGCATCTAGGTGGACCCCGACAAAGTCTAGGCAATCGTAGAAATGCGACCGCCCCGTAATCTGAGGGAACTCTGGAGATTTCAAGGCCGTCTGGCTTATATCCGGCGATTCATATCCAACCTCTCGGGGAGATGTCAGCCCTTTTCTCATCTCATGAAGAAAGGTGTATCCTTTGTATGGGACAAAGCCTGTCAGCAAGCGTTCGGAGATATCAAGCACTACCTCACCAGTACGCCAGTTCTGGTACCTCCCGTCATGGGAAGACCATTCTTGCTGTACGTTCGAGCGATGGATCATTCGGTAGGAGCTCTTCTCGCACAGAAGAACGATATGGGTCATGAATAGGCTATCTACTACCTCAGCAGGATGATGGTCGGAGCCGAACACCGGTACAACCCAGTGGAGAAAGAATGCTTGGCTCTGATGTTCGCTGTCCAGAAGACGCGGTACTATTTCGCCGGCCAGACTATTCATATCATCTCCAGGATCAACCCTCTTCGAGTACTGATGGGCAAGCCTAGTGCTCTTAATTCCCAACTCGCGGCTTGGGCGATGCTATTAACACCATATGACATGGTGTACGTACCGCAGAAGTACATCAAGGGCCAAGCGCTGGCTGACTTCCTAGCTGCTCACCCGATCCCGGAGGCCTCCAAATTATACGAGGACATTTTCGACGAAGTTGCATAATATAATTCCGCAATGGAAAGTGACGCATGGCAACTCTTCTTCGATGGTGCCTCCAGAACCGGTCCTAGGGGAAACGTCATTTCAGGAGTAGGAGTCATCCTGGTCACTCTTGATCAGCTCGTCATCTACGAGCATATTCCCTTAGCGAGCCCTGCTCCAATAATGTGGCAGAGTACAACGCTCTGCTAATCGGGCTCCAAGTCGCCAAAGAGCTGGGGGTCGAGTCCCTGGAAGCATTCGGTGATTCTCTGCTTATCGTCAATCAAGTCAGAGGAATATATGAAGTCCGGAATCCAGACCTCATCCCCTATCACCGAGCGACGGTCGAGATAGCCATGACATTCAAAGGGTTCTTCCTAGAGCATGTACCTCGATCTCAGAATCTAGAAGCTGATGCCCTAGCCAGTCTAGCTGCAGATTTAGCCACTCTTATAAGAAGGCAGGATTCGGTAATCCTTCTTAACAGAGATTTATTCTGTGTGAAGAACAACTTTTATATAGAACACAGCTACGCTATGAACACAGATCCCCCTAGAAGAGACTGGATAAGTCCCTTCATAGATTTTGTCGCATACGGAATCTTGCCGGAGGACCCCAAAGAAGCAGTATCCGTCAAAAGACGATCATTACGCTTCTACTACGATGCATCTTCATAATGCCTATATCGCCGGACCTACGACGGACTGCTATTGAGATGTCTCTCTAACGACGAAGCACAGCAGATTATCTAGGAAGCTCACGACGGCGTATGCGGAGCGCATCAACCCGGTCCTAAGCTACAGGATCGCATCAGGAGAATGGGCTATTACTGGCCTACTATGATCGCAGATGCAATACGGTATGCAAGACAATGCAGAGCCTGTCAGGTTCATGCAGACTTCATACATCAACCGTTTGAATATCTACATCCTACGGTTGCATCCTGGCCTTTCGAAGCATGGGGTATGGATATCATCGGTCCTATTCATCCGTCTTCTTCCAGCGGTCACCAGTTCATACTGGCCATCACGGATTACTTCTCCAAATGGGCAGAGGCAATCCCTCTTGCTGAGGTGAAGGCGTCTAATGTGATCAGCTTCATCAAGTATCACGTCATTTATCGCTTCGGGGTACCCCGGAGGATAATTCACGACAATGGGCCTCAGTTCATCAGCCAAGCGTTTCATCAATTTTGCGATAAAAATCGGATACACAATATTGCCTCTATGGCATATTATCCAACTGCTAATGGTTTGGCGGAAGCTTTCAACAAAACTATTATCAAACTCTTGAAGAAATTCGTCTCTTCAAACAAGAGAGATTGGAATGAGAAGCTGGGCGAATGTCTCTGGGCATACCGCACAACGGTACGAACACCGACATATTGTACCCCATTCTCGCTGGTCTACGGGAGCGAAGCAGTTCTCCCCATTGAAATCCAGATCCCATCACTCAGGATAGCCGTGGCTAATGAGCTGACTCGAGAAAAGAATGACTTGTTAAGGCTCCAAGAGCTAGAAGGATTAGACGAGAAATGCCTCCAAGCTTAACAGCGCATCGCGCTCTACCAAGCACATATTTCCAAAGCTTTCAATCATAAAGTAAAGGAAAGAGTGTTCAAAGTCAGCGAGCTAGTTCTAGCCGTAAGAAGGCCGATGATTCTTACTCACAGAAGTAAAGGCAAATTCCATCCCAAATGGGAGGGCCCTTACGTGATCGAGACAACGTTCTCAAACGGCGCCTACAGGATAGCCCAGCCTAATGGAGACCTGTTAATGACTCCTATCAACGACAAATTCCTGAAAAGGTACTATGCTTAATCTCCCCAGCTCGAGTGGAATATAGCGAGGACCTCAATTCTGACAAAACTACTTCCAGAACGCAATTAGCTGGATCATATCCTATCATGTCTGTATGACCTCTGAATAGATATATCCTGCTAAAAAGTTTATCGAGAGTCTATCATGTCCATACTACCTCTGATATCACTTTCGCCTAAAAAACTGTCATTTACATTCCGAAATGATGGGTCCACAAAAGTCAGAAAAGAGTCACTTTTATTTATTCCCGATAAAAGCAGAATTATATCTGGGGAAGTGAAAAAAGAAAGGATACATCATGATGGGGGAGCAGTCAGATCGCGAATCAGCTGCTCCAGTGCCGCTATCCTCTCGTCCCAGAAAACCAAGGCATCGGCACGAGCCCGCTCCAGCCGTGCCTCGGGATTGTTCGTAAGGGTCAGCTCAGCCCTTGCCCGAAGTGAGCCCGCACGGGCAGCTTCTGCACGCTCCAAATCCTATCACGCTGTGCTCAGTCGACCAGTCGCTACATCTAGACCTGCCAACGACGGAGAAGCCCACTCCTCTGCAAGAGCGAGTTTTTCCTTCAGCTTGCGGGCCCTCGCTGCGTTCCCTTCGTGCTCGGATCAGAGCTTTGTCTCAAGAGCGAGAGCCTCTTCCATGACAGCTTTTCTTTTATCCATCTCCAGCTTATGTGTTTGGATAGAGTTGTCTAGGCTTTCCAGCTGCGTAGAAAGCTGCACAGTCATGAGGTCGTATCTGGCCTGGACCTCAGCATCAAAGCTGCCCCGAGTCAACTGCAAGTATTCGTTAATGGGTTGATCTAAACCATTAACCACCGCCTCCAGGGCGTCAGCTACCCCAGGATCGCCGAGCTCCCTGACAGCCCCGATCGAAAACTGAGAAGTCTTCTTCAGGCGCTCGAAGTCTAGACTCTTCGCCAACACCATCGATATTATCGTTTTCAAACCGGTGTAAAAGAGGCTGGTATGTTGCTCAGTTAGCGCAACTAGATCCGATTGAACGCCAGGAGTGGCAGCGATATCAGCAAGTCCCCCTCCGGGAATGATTGCAGACGAAGTGGCCACAGCCGCCGCCTCAACGGGTGGTGCGACCGAAAGAGGTACAACGATGACGGTCGAAGTCATTAGCATACTCGCGAGAGACGAAGTCACGATGACGGGTTCGTCCTCCTCTCGAGGTGACGAAACCACTCCAGGCGAGCTGGCCCCCGAAGGTATTTCCTCCTCGAAGTCGAAAGCCTCCGTATCATTGCCAGGAGCCGGAGCAGAGCCAGAAGGTGCTTCAACGCCGTATTCCCCGTGGACGCCATCCCCTGGGAAAAGGACCAGAAAGTTGATATCAATATGATGGTAATCTTTCTAAAGGGAGACATAAAGACGATATTTACCCGGAGCCAACGGTATATATGGCGCATCTGCAGCCGATGTAGCTAAACCACGCTTTAATGACGCAATGTGAACTATCATACCTGGAGAAGGAGGTGGGCCAACCGACTTCGCCTGGAGTTTTGCCAAGCCTTCACCGAGACGCAGTCGAGGTTCGTCAACTGGAATCTCGCTAGATGTGCTCGCTGACACAGCGGGAGTTTTATCCGTTGCTGGTCTAGGGAAAGATTCTCCCATCTGCCGCGGCCACACAGGCAATCTCATTCCACTTCCTGGAGCAGTAGCCACGACAGCGACCTCTAGCAAAGATTCTCCGGCGCCGTCGGCCGGAACTGTAGAAGGTCCCTCTCTAAAAGGCGAGGAACCTCCAGCTAAAGAATCATCCCTGATGTGGGGAGATACAGGCTCACTCCCAGGAGCCTCAATACCAAGAATGCGGAGAGGACGAGCAACCGTCTCCTTCCTCCTCTTACGAAGAGAAGCCTCCTTCGGGGCAGAAGCCCGTCGCTTCCCAGAAGAGACTACCAAAGCCCCCGCAGCTGGAGGCACTTTATACCTCGGCACCGACACCAGAGGCTCATCCGGAGTGCCAGACTCCTCACCCTCGTCAGAAGAAACCGAGGGGACTTCAACTCTTCCCCCAGACTGGGAAGGAGGCACCCTAAAGCTTCCATGCTTATCGAAATTGCGATAGAAGGTGTTAATCGCCACATAGAACTGGGCGTAAGAATGGAGAATACGGAGCTCCGTGGAGGTTATAACGACCGGCACAATAAAGATTGCTCCCGTACAACCCATGATAAAATATCGCCACCCTCTAGCTCCATCAATGAGTCCGCCCCAGGACCTGAAGCTGGTGACGGCATTGCCCACGTGCAACTGATCGTACCTAAACTGTCGGGCGAACCGACTAGGCAAGTAGGGCTCGAAGAAGCTATGATCTTTGCTCCTGTACAACAGATGGGAGGGTCTAATGCAGACCAACCAATTAAAAGCTTCCAGAGAAAGATCAGTCTTCTCTCCACCTGAATCCTCAAGCCACGTCCCTGATTGGTTGCGATGTACAGGAGGGGGAGTACAGAGGAGATTCCAGCCGTGGCGGAGGTTCAACGCCAGCCAACAGTCCAAAGTGGTATTCACATTCTAGGGAGAGTCTTTGTAGTTCAGCAAGAAATTACCCCCCGAGCTGCTACCAGAGCCGGGAGACATCACCCGGGGGTTGTGGAGAATTAACTATCCCATCAAATAAAGGTATGGTAATTCCACCCGGGGAAAACTCTCACGTCGAGCTTCATCGACAAGCAACCCATCAGTCATGGCTCTCAGGCCAGCCTGTATACGGCACACCATGGCAGGAAGCAAGCCCAGTCTTGCCCCGAACACCAGGCGCACTGCCGGCCACAGGATGTTCCGGTGAATGCGGTCCGCGGACGCAGTACCAGGCACTACTACTCGATGTAGCCATATCGAGAGGAAACTGGCCAGCTGGGCTTCCTTAGACAGAGGCCTGCGACAGCGCCTCAAGTAACTGTAGGCCTTAGTGCCTTCGGGATACTTTCCTACCCCCTCAACGAGAATCTGATCTGGAGCCTTAGCCTCCTCCATAAGATCCTCAACGACCTGGGTGCTAAGCACGCCCAAACAGTTCACAGGCTCATTCTTGCCCCCCGAGGCTTTCTTCGACTTAACAGCCCTGGCTCGGTGGAAGAAGAGGTAGGACATCCACTTGGTGATGTGAGCCAAATCAGAAGGCTCGTTATAAAAAGCGGTGCACGCGAAGTATTGACACATCAGCTCCTGATACACTTCTGCCACCAGAGGGTCCAAGTCCCCCAATTCCCGGTTGGTGGGGACATACTCTTCATATGGGGTATCCTCCATCGGCAGTCTCGAGACAACTGCCATCTCATGAAGGGCCAATCCCAGCTCCTCCAGTGGAGTGGCGAAGGTCCCAGTGAGCAAAATATATCGCTCCATCAGTGCCAAGAACAAATTAGGATTAGGAGGCAACCCGACACTCGTCGCACTCACAGCGGCATACAATCCAATGCCCTCCAGCTCTCTCCGAAAGTGCTTCAAGGCCCAGTTAACTAGGCAAGTCCATCGGAAGTTTGTTGGGGTGATCCACCCATTGTACCGAGGATTCTCCTTGGGATATACCCCACCTCATCCCATGAAGTCATTGCAGAAGGTCGGCAATTGGACCGGCTGGATCACTGAGCTGTCTTCACTCGGGACACTGTCCAGGAATAGTCCTCTGAACAACGTTACAACACCGGAAGGGCGGCTGACAAACGACCCCTGGTCAGCCCCTTTCAGATAAAAGATCTTCCCCGCTTGCCGTGAAGATCGGGAGTCAGCGTCCACGACATCCTCCTGCGATGTGTGGCATGGAAGAAAGTCGAGATGGGATAATCTCTCGGCATCGTGGGCATATACAAGACCACGCTCTCGGCAGGGAAAACCTAGGGTTCTCTCTTAGGATTCGTCTTGGACTGCTTGTCTATCATGTCCCCAAAGAGAAAGGCCGGCTTGATGTACTGCTCCCCGTCTACGTACGTTAGGGGCTCCCTGTTGATCATGCTCAGCAGCATTCGTTCGCCCTGAGCCGATATCAAGATCCCCCTTCCTTCAGGGTACTGGGGTCCGGAGATAGGAAATGTCACGTGGGACAGATCCTCCAGATAGTTCGAGTGCAGCATCCCGGCAGCGGAACCCATCACATCGGCCAGTAGAGACTCACCCAAATCAACTGCAAAAGTGCAAGGAAAATATGTCATTACAAATCTTGCACAAACATACAGACCAAAAGAAACGACAGTTTGTGCTCTACGCCAGGATTGTACAAATTTGGTTATTTTACGCCGGAAGTCCCCTCCACAAGCGTAAAACTCAAATTTTACGATATACGCCAATTTTCGGTAGCCAGAGCTTTTACGCTCGGAACTACGAAAATATAGAATTTTTACGCTGGCACATTAGAAATGTGGGCGTAAAAGATGAAAATGCCTCCGTGCATCATCTTCCTCAAAGAGGCTATCAGCACAGAAGACGACCTAGCGCGGTCACGTTCAACGTGTGTGAAGGATTTTTCGTCGTTTTTTGTCATCCCAAAAGGCTCTACCTCTAAGACCGGGTGCGCTGCTCGTCGGCGGGATACTTCGCTCGGAAGGAAGTTTACCTTGCCCAACCGAAGACTCCCTCGCTGGGTTAGAAGAATTAGAAGAAGAACCTATGTCTTTCCCTTAGTGGAGGGGGTTTGTTTCGGCGCCATTTCTGAAGACTCGAAGTGCTCGGAGAAGGAACGAAGAAAAACTCGAACAGTCGAAAGCTCTCTTTCGCAGAAGACAGATAAAAAGTTTTTCTCTCAAAAGCTTGGGATATATATAGAGTTCGAGTCGACTCCTCGAATCCTCGGACGGACTCCTCGAAACCCTAACCAAATCTCCTAAATTAAATATTTGGTTATGATTGGGTCCTACGTTAGCCTATTATTCAGAGAAGGCGGACAGTCAGCGAATTCAAAAAGATTCTTCGCACAAAGCAGTTCAGCGGTTCCTACGCTAAAGGAGCTTTCTACGCTCGACAGCAACAGATCTACGGTTTTACGCTCGCAAGCTATAAGTCTATGGTTTTACGCCCGGATGCCTTTGTGCTCGGTAGCTTTTATGCTCGAGAGGCAACAAACCTACGACTTTACGCTCAGCAGATACCAAATCGATGATCTCACGCTCAGTGGCGCTCAGTTTACGCTCAGAAGCAACAGATCCGCAAACTTCACGCTTGGAGAAATTTTCTTTTCAGGAGCTACAGATCTACAGTTCTACGCTAAAGGAGCTTTCTACGCTCGACAGCTACGAATCTACGGCTTTACGTTCGACAACTATAAGTCTATGGTTTTACGCCCGGATGCCTTTGTGCTCGGTAGCTTTTATGCTCGAGAGGCTACGAACCTATGACTTCACGCTCAGGAACCACAAGTCTACGATTTCACGCTCGATGGTGTTCTACGCTCATAGGCTACAGATCTCCAGTACTACGCTAAAGAAGCTTTCTACGCTCGACAGCTACGAATCTACGGCTTTACGTTCGACAGCTATAAGTCTATGGTTTTACGCCCGGATGCCTTTGTGCTCGGTAGCTTTTATGCTCGAGAGGCTACAAACCTACGACTTCACGCTCAGGAACCACAAGTCTACGATTTCACGCTCGATGGTGTTCTACGCTCACAGGCTACAGACTGATGATTTCACGCTCCACGACTTTCCGTATATCCGAACAATCCCCGAAGCGGTCAATTGCAAAGAGTTCACACAGAAGATACTCGTTCTTGACCCCAAAGTATCCCAAGTATCCGAAATATACAGAGTTCAAACATTGAGAAATTACTCTTCTCGGGTCCAAAATTGGAGGTTCATCCAGACTCCAGTCTGAATATCTCGTCTGTCAAGATGGCAAATCAGTTTGACAGCCATTTCTCGACCCTGTTCCAAGGGAGTTTCGAGAGATCATTTTTGAAGACGAAGTCTGAACAAAATTTCTGCTCATCAGAAGTCGCAGTTCAGAGCTCTACGCGGTCCCTCAGTCCTAGCAACAAAACAGTTCTAAAGGTTCAACAGGCTTGAACAGCGTTCTATGGACTATTCGCTACACGTAAAGGACAGGGCCTAATACTCTTCTTATCAGAGTTGGCGTAAAGAATCAGACGTGTCGAAGCTATATATATTCAGACTTTATAGCAACGTATGGCAAGATGATCATATGAAGAAGCAAGACAATTTTTATTAAAGATTAAAGTCATGATTACATATGAGGGAAATCCAATCTACAAGGGTTTTCTTTTCATTTTCATGATTACATCTGAGGGAAACTCCGTCTACGAAGGAGATACCCCCTCGTCGTCTGAAGGCCGCCCTCGAAATCTGTTCTGACAGGTTCTCGCCTTGGTGATCTTCCTCTTCTTCCAAGAAGATGATCAGTGGCAGAAGGAAAGCAGGGTAATTCTGCTTTCCTACAGACCACCGCCACTCTAGCCGGTCTGTCTGCCTCTCGTCACCAGAGGTAACTGGAGAAAGCGCCACTTGCAAGCAGCGTGGTGAAATACGATTCTTCGTCTCTCCCGAAGAACCACCATACAAAGTTGCTGATTATCCCGAGCAAGGGAGGCTAAGATATCCTTCCATGATCCATCGTTGCAGTGGACACTTGCTCGAAGACGCCGTCTTTTTCGGCTCCCTACATGCTGGAAGAACATGATCTCCTTCTTCCTCAGGTCGACCCGATGAACTCCGGCGATCATCTCTGTATGGTGATGGAAATGTGGGGAGAACAGGTTAACTCCCCCAGCCTTTTTATAGGCGAAAGAGATCACAGCGGTCCCCAATAAATCTGCCATAAAGTCCGCATCGACCATTTCAATGCTCCATTCAGAAATATTTCGAGTTACGAGGGGTCGTTCATGCATCATTCAAAGCGTTTCAAATTCCGAGGAATTTAAAAGCTTTCAAGGGGGTCTTGTAGAAGCATGAAAAATATGCTGGGAGGAGCTACGCAGCATACTGATGCAGAGCAGCGTAAACAGAGGCCTTCAGAGCCATTAAGCGTACAAGCAGAGCTTTCTCCGCTAAACACAACGTGAAGTACAAGCTCAAAGGACCATCCGTGTAAATACAGTACGTCCAGGCCGCTCCAGCGTAAACAGGGTTTTTCATCGCCTCCATGGCGTAAAACTCATCCGCTCTCAAAGCAGCGTTAAAGCGTACGAGGAACGCTTCATCTTCCCCGAAATAAATCTGTCAAGTCACGCAGTAAACCTGACCTCTGACTCCTGATAAAAAGTGCTGCACGGCTACCCAGACGACGGCTGGAAACGAGGACAGACCCCTCGGGACGCGCACCACAGTATGATGGCAGATCTCTGCATTTAATACAGAGGATTTGGTTAAAATATTACGGAACCGTCGTTTCCTGACGTCCCCTCAGCATAAAATGCTCTTTCGCGTACAAGGGGATACGCTGCCTTATTTTACACAGGCAAACATGAGCTGTTTTACGCTCTGCAGTAGACAAACCGCCTGCCACGTCAAAAGCTGCACTTCGTACGGGGCTCGAGGAACGTCTCTACATCTAAATTGCACAGAGCGGTGACAGTTTCTTTGGAGGCACGTCTCTGCGACAGTTGCACAGAAGGGCTGCAGACCTTCAAAACACGCCTCCGCATTTAATGTACAAGATGGTGGCAAATCTCTGCAAGAGATTTGATTATATCTTCAAAAGCTGTAATTCCGGCTAAAGACGTCCACATCAGCACTCTGGTACGGTACGCAGCGGCTTCTATGCCCATTCAAGATCTGTGCTCATTCGGCTTCAAACGTCCACTCAGTCTCTACGACCATTCGGCTTCAAACGCCCACTCAGCCTCTACGACCATTCGGCTTCAAACGCCCACTCAGTCTCTACGACCATTCGGCTTCTACGCCTATTCGGCTTCTACGCCTGTTCGGCTTCTATGCCTACTTGGCTTCTATGCCTATCCGGCTTCTATGCCTATCCGGCTTCTACGCCAGGGTGACAGTCATTTGGCTTCTACGCCAACCTCTTCTACACAAGGGATATCTACCTACGTGGCTTCTACGCCGTGATCTTCGCAGCAGATATACGCGTTTTGTCCCCTTAGTTGGACACACGTCACATGCTCACTCAAAAGGTCATCTATACGCAGGCATTGGTTATTTTAACCGTTGTGTAAAAGGGTGCTGTACTTTCCACTCCTCGGTTTTTACACCGACAGAGTGGTCACTGTCACCAAAACTCTATAAATAGAGACCCCTATCAATGGGGAACAAGGTCAAAAAACTTCAAACTTGAAGATCGAACAAGGTCGAACTTCCCAAAAAGATCGAACCGGAGGTCGAGAGAGAGAGAGAGAGAGAGTCTGGAGCTCAGGCAAAGAGCAGGGATCGACGACTTTGGCATCGTGCACCCACCCTCTTCTGCAACCTTCAAAGCTGCTACCTGTCTTCCACGGCACTTCTTCAACATCGTGTGGTCCAAGGACTAAAGTGATCGACTGCAGATCAGACACCTATAGCAATTTATATCCAGATTAAATAAATTGTACTCCCACATCCTCGTATAGGATTAAATTATACAAGTTTGTTTGTAAACCAAAGGGCGCGGGTTTCCTATAAACCCCGTCATTGAAATACACTTTCATTCTTTCGTTTAATACTACAAACATCTCTCTCTTCATCCATTCATCTCATTTCTAGATCTAAAATTTCCCTCTTCCAAATTTCTTCATCCCTACACCAATCTCTACCCAAATTCTCTTTCAATTCTTTCTCTACTCACCCTTGGAGGCTATTGGAACAAGAAAGAGGCAAGGATCTATAAGGAGGAGGAAGGAGCACAAGTTGAAGGCTCTTGACACTCATTTGAAGACTTGCATTGGGAATCCATCTTTCAATAGGTACAATTCAGTTTTCTCTCTCTAGTTATACTCTAAATCTGTAGTTTAATTATTAGAAACCCTTTTATGTACTAAGGCTACCCATAGGAAGTGAAATTAGGTTCATAGGAGGCCTATGGAGGGAGTTATGGTGTATTTTGTGACAATTTTGGGCAAATTTTGAGATTGGAACATCATGTATTTGTCAATAGGTCAATTAGACTAAATTGACATATGTTTGATTGTATGAGACTAGTGTCATATCTACAATTGGATATGTATAGGCCGTATCACTATAATTTGATGATATAGATTGATTTGGGGGTTTTCTTCCGATACGGGGGTTTGAAGATGTCATATTTTGACACGAGCACGTATTTGAGTAGCTAGCACTTTGTGTTGCTTCTAATTATGATTCTAATCTTGCTCATATTATTTATAATGCATTTGGTGATGTGATGGAGTCGTATCACAAGCGTATCATAGTTTGAGTGTGATATGTGTGTGATGCACTCCACGTGTTTGTTATATTTTATCCTACTCTATTTGATATGGTATATATATACTTTAGTTTGTATATGGTATATGTTTATATATATATATATATATATATATATATATATATATATATATATATATATATATATATATATATATATATATATTAGTGATATATTGCTATATCGGGGTATACAAGGTATTAGGAGTGCTTTGGATGGGTATGAGCATGTGTAGGCTGATTTGGTATGAGGTGTGGACTGATTTGGTGTGCTCACTATCTTGATTGTATGTGTGCACTATCATAGTGTACTGCACAGCTAGAGGGGAGAGTTGCTTGAAGTTTTAGATACTGTGTTGTGTGCACAGTATGGTGGTCGGGTTCTGCTGTGCCAACAATATACAATAGCAACAGTAGCTTCAATCCGGCATAGGGGCAGAAGTAACAGCAACAATGAATAGCAGCAGAAGCAACAATGCATAGCAGCAGCAACAACATGCAATAATAGCAGCAACAATCCTACATAGGGGCAGCAATAGCAGCAACAATGCATAGCAATAGCAACAAATGCAATAGCAGCAACAACAATCCCGCATAGGGGTAGCAGCAGTAGTAATGCAATAGTAGCAGCAACAACATGATGAGTATGAGTTAGAGGAATACGTTTGAGTGTTAGTAAGATATTGATGGTTAGGATATGGTGAAGGTTAGTGTCAGTTGTTAGTATGTTGTAAGTTATTTTGGTTTGAATCCTAAGTTAGAAGGCTCGTTATGATATGTTGTTGGATACTTAAGCTATATATATATATATATATATATATATATATATATATATATATATATATATATATATATATATATAATGTTAAGGTATGTTGAGTTATGTATTGATATATGTTATGTGTGTTAGTATACTTTAGGTTATAGATATTAGCTATATGCATAAATGATGATATGTATTAGTAGATACACATGTTAGTTTTATATTTGGGTAGGTATGGATATAAGATTGCTAGATTAGTATTACCTTGTGTTACCAAGGTAATTACTAGGTATTGGAGTGAACTCAAGGTATTGGGTATTGTGTATCAAGATGAGTGTAGGTAGCGTGATACCGTGTTGGCTCAAAGCTAAGGTATCCACTTAGTATTAGTTTAGCTAAGGATAGTAGTATATATTATACTTGTGTATTATATAGTATTTTTATATATAGTATTTTACGTATCTTACGATACAGTATAGTGTTGGTATCCTAGTATCCTAATATAGCTAGTATAGCCTAGATACATAGCGTATGGACCCAATATCCTAGAGGTGGACTCATACAACTTAGAAATAGCTAGTTTGAACAAGTTTGACTAGTTTGAACTAGAGTTGACCTAGTTTGACTATTTTGACCTAGAAATAGCTTAATGACCTAGAATTAGACTATTTTAACTTATTTTCATTCCAAAACCATGTATTGATGTAATATTTCATATTTAGGTCTCCGAGGCACCGTTTCAGACATCTTTGATACTATTTACCAGATTCTAGGCAAGTACATTCTCTGCTAGTTTCCTATTTATGATATCTCCTATGTTTCTTGTATTTAGTGTAGATATCCTTGATTTCTTGACACGATGGTTACACAGATTGGTATATCCGGATCTCGTCATGATATATTATTCCTTGGTATTTATGGTATCTTGTGCAAGCCTTGTTCCTCGTTATTCTTGTACATGTACAGACATCGATTCTTGGGGAGACTAGCTGCCTACCCAGTGAATCCCGTGTCATAACGTACCATGGTTGGATCCACTATACTAGTCGAGGCAGGGAGTGTTAGTGTAGATATGTGATCATACCTCTCCTTGTGTATGTCTTTGTGAGTATTGATCATACACCGCACATATGATTAACCGGGCCCTAATCCTTGTGCAAGTTTCTAAGCCGATCACTTGTTGAAGCTGGTACACACTCACATAGTAGTAATATTTTTTTCTTATTTTCATGATGCTCATTTCTTGTATTTAATTCCAGTATTCCTATTTTATATATCTTTTGTACTTGTATCTTGCATCTTGTATATTTACTCTATTTACTGTTACATAGTTTTTATCATTTATTGGAACTCCTGTTAGAGGTGTACTTTGCTCCTTTTTTGACTGGATATATTTTTCCAGATGACATTGAGGAGTGGTATCCCACGCACTCTGGGCCTCATGACGTATTTGCTTTTGAACCAGAGACTTTGGCTCAGGAGGGTCTCATCCCGGTTGAGACAGATGACCCAGTACCTGTAGCTCAGTAGATAGGTTAATGTACTAGATTTATCTTCAGCATTTGATATTAGTATTTCTTATTATTAAATGAGTCATTGAATATTATTTTATCTTGTGAATTATATTTGAGTCTTTAGTTCTTTGTATCATATTTGTGTGATTGTTCCATATTATAGATCTTTGATTGAGTATTTATACTTTATTGGTGGCATTATATATCTTGATAATTATTATTGTTAGATAGATAGTTTACCCAAACAGTATTCTACCGTCGATGCTGCGGCGTAGGCTGGACGTTGTTCACTACTCGCGCCCCTACACCGGGTGTGGGTTGTGACACTATACCACCAAATATGCTCTCTCATGTCTCTATACATCTTGTTGGCACCTGTATAAATAGAGTATTTTGATCGATGCGCCTCCTAAAAACCTCCTCGTATAACGCTCCACTTGGCACACACAATCTGGTACCGTGCCATAATGATCCATCCTCTGCAATACTGAAGTCCTCTGCCAATCCCACCCGTGACTGCGCTCTGATGCTCCTCAAAGACTCATCCTCGAACTGTGTAGCCTTAATCCGGTCCATCAACTCTGACTGTACCTGAAGTCCCTACATCTGTGTTGCAACTCCAAGAACTAGAACCTCAATACCCAAGCTATCAAGATCAGCCAATAAATGTCTGTCCCTCATCAAGTACATAGCCACTGGATACCTGCTCAAGGCATCATCGACTATGTTGGCCTTCCCTGGATGGTACTACAAAGAAATGTTAAAGTCCTTCATTAACTCCAACCATTGCCGCTGCCTCATGTTGAGCTCTTTCTGTGTAAACACATACTTCAAGCTCTTGTGGTATGTAAAGATCTCCACACGCTCTCCGTACAAGTAGTGTTTCCACAACTTTAGAGCAAAAATGACTGCTGCCAACTCCAAGTCATGGGTAGAATTATTTTTATCATGAGGGCATAATTGCTTGGATGCATAGGCAATCATCTTCCCGTTCTGCTATAACACACATCCCAAACCCTTACCCACGACATCACTATATATAGAGAATTCTTCTGTCCCCGATGGACATGTCAATACTGGACCTGTAGTCAACCTCTTCTTTAGCTCATCAAAAGTGGCCTGATACTCCTCAGTCCAGACAAACTCTATGTCCTTCCTGGTCAGCCTAGTCATCGGCTCTGCAATCTTGGAAAAATCCTGAATAAATCTCCGATAATAGACTGCCAATCCAAGAAAACTCCTGATCTTTGCCACTAAACTCAGGGTAGACCATGTCTCAACTGCTAAAATCTTCTTCGGGTCTACTGAGATCCCTTCTCCTGTAATCACCTGTCCAAGAAATTTAACCTTATCAAGGAAGAACTCACACTTTAAAATCTTGCCATAAAGTTTCTCCTTCCTGAGGGTCTCCAGAACTATCCACAAATACTTCCCATGCTCCTCCGGGGTCTTCGAATATATCAATATATCATCAATAAAAACCATAACAAATTGATCCAGGTACTGATGAAACACCTTATTCATCAGGTTCATGAATACCACTGGGGCATTGGTCAACCCAAACGATATCACCAAGAACTCGAACTGCCCATACCGAGTCTTGAAAGCCGTGTTCAGAATATCTTCCTTCTTCACTTTCACCTGATGGTACCCCGACCTCAAGTCTATCTTCGAGAATACCTTTGCTCCGCTTAACTGATCAAACAGATCATCAATCCACGACAATGGATATATATTCTTGATAGTGAGTTTGTTGAGAGCCCTTTAGTCGATACACATACGTACAGACCCATCCTTCTTTGGTACAAACAATACCGGAGCACCCCACGGTGATAAATTAGAGCGAATGAAGCCCTTGTCCTATAATTCATCTACCTGCTTCTTCAACTCCGCCAGTTTGCTATTGTTTACCCTATAGAAGTGCTATAATATTAACTCTGCCTCTTGCACCAAATCTATAGAGAACTCCACATCTCGGTCCGGTGGCAACCCTGGCAACTCCTTCGGAAAGACGTCCATATACTCTACAATCAATGGATGTGGCGACTTCTGCTCTTCCACCATAGCTCTACAGAAGTCTTTCTCGTTATGCTCTGCTTCTCCTCTGACAAACTCAAACTCTGGCACTTCTGGCGTCTGAAATAAAACTCTTCCTCCAAGATAATCGATACTAGCATGGTGCCTACTCAACCAATCTATCCCGAGCACTATATTGTAGCTCGAAAGTGGCATTACGAGTAGACACACGCTCAATTTTCGGCCTTCCAGAGAAACTCTATGATCTTTGCAAACATCATTGACCAGGATAATGCCACCTCCGATCATGATCTTGCAAGTCCACGCCAATGGTTCAGTCTCAAGATGATGCTTCAAAGCAAAAAATACATATACGAAACTATGTGAAGCATCAGAATCAAATAAAGCATGAGCTAGAAAAGAATCAAGATAGACTGAACCTGAAATAATATCTCCAATTGGCTCCTCCTCCTCGACGATCAAGGAAAAAGCTTGCCCCTTTTGTATACCTCTCTGCTGGTGTTGGTGTTGTACGAACCTCTGCTGCTGTGTCGGCAACGAAGGTCCTCTTTGTTGTCCCGCTAGTGGTCTCGCAGGTGCTCTCTGTGCCTAGGCCCCGCCCTGAGCTGAAAGAGTTGGAACTCTAGGACAAGCCTCAACTGGTGGTCTCCTGATCAGCAGAACAAATATTGGCCCAATCTTATCCTGCACGTATTCCATCCATGTCCCATCTTCTTTCAGAATGGGCAAATAATAGCTGGCCTTTGGATCTGGTGCGCTTGCTGCACTGGCGCTCTAGCTGGTACGGGGAACTGCTACCTCGGCTGCTGGAAATGTCTCTGATGCTGATGTTGAAAGTGAGGCCACTTTGATAGCCCCACACTACTGCTATCTCCTAAAGGATCTCTCATCCTCGTGGAGACAAGCTCCAAATCATCCTCCGTCTGTTGTGCCTGTGTTAGGATCTCTTCTAATATAATGGTGTGATGACCACTAGTATGGGATTTGATCTCCCTATTCAGATCCTTTCTGAACTTTCAGGCTTTCTTCGGGGATTTTGTCCTTCTATAAAGCGACCCAATCTACAAAACTCTGCCACATCCTAGTACACCGTCATATTGCCCTGAACGAGATACTGAAACTGGCTCTCTAGAGATGTCAGAGCCACATATGGAAAGAACTTTTCTTTGAAGAGCTCCTTAAAAGCTTTCCAAGTAAGTCTCGGCGCTGAGATCCTATGGTCCGTCTTGAACCAAGTCAATGCAATATCAAACATCATGCTCCCTATGGCCTATACCTACAACCTCTCTGGAATCTACGCCAGCCGCAGGTTCCTCTCAATATCTTCGATCCAATCATCAACATAAAAAATTCCCTCGGTGCCTTTAAAGTCCTTCGGCCCCTTGGTATGTATATATAACAATCAATAATTATATATGATCAGACCATAATACACTGATTCTGATTTAGATAATGTATTAGTATGGGCCCCCAATAATACATGTGTCAAGAACAAGCTCAATAAAAGAATAAGCTTGTAAAACTAGGCTATAATAGCAGCATAAGTCGAGGTAGTAAAAAATTTATGTACGCTTGATTATGATGGAGGAAGGTACAGAATAATTTAAGTTCACCAAGAAGATCGGTATTGTGCCTCTACAGTTGCCATACCAATTTCTTGTCTAAGTCTAAAGTCAACCAAATGTGTGTATGAGCCTCTAAGTTCTATAGTCTAGATAAACACTAAAGTTTTATAGTCTAGATAAACACTATCTTCTTATGCAAGCCTATAGTTGGTGTCATTCATTTATATTTCATTAATTGGTCAGAAGGACTATGTGATACTAGGTTATGAGACATACTACCAAACTTACAAAGATTTAACTAATAGTGTTATTGAATACTATAGTGTATATACCTGGTACAAGGCACCTTCCTAACCCCTATCAAGAATGAAGGAAAGATAAGATTAACGTTGAGAAAGGATCAAGCAAGATGCAATGCAAGCAATCAAATAAGAATGCGGAACGAAATCAAGGGAGGTGATAATTAAGTTGACGAGATCCTATATTATAATCCTATACGCAGGCTTGCTCGGTATAGTAACGTAACCGAGACAATATGCTCTCGACCTGCATGGGCCACCAGAAAAATATGTCATGCCCCAGTCCCAAAATACGTAGGACCAGAAACACGTAAGCATGCCAGCCGTGTGTATATGGCAACTCCAATATATTGATACCATAATACATACGTACGCTGTAATATAAATATTAACTCACATGTGGTATATATATAGTCACAACTCACAAAAATACTAATCTCATCCACATAACAAGTCATAGAAAAGAAATAACTAAACTAGAATAATGAGTCTGAAATATCCAAAATAATAATCGGGTGGAGACAAATCTACTACCAAAGACTATATTCAAAACTAAAATAAGAGAGAAGAATAAATCTCCAATATAAAATAAGATGATGATATAAATGTATCAGCGAAGCGATCCATCGCTAGATATAATCAAAGATGCTCAGAAGGTAAGACCTCCTCGGAAGAGATAAGTGGTAAGTCCTGATCCGTGCTCCTGCGAATAGTCATGAACATCTACACCTGGAAAGGGATCAGGTCCTCAGAGGGACGTAACAAGATACATAGAAGCATGCCAATTTGAATACAGTAAACATGCATAATAGGTAAAAAATATGTAAGTACGCTGTACAAGACAATCTATATGAAATGCATAATGAGGACAATTTTTCGACGTATGGGCATAGGTATGCTACTCGATCTAAATCTCACAACTCACACACACGTCAGGGACATCATCAGCCGTCATACCGCGGGGGTAGTATCACGCCCCAGTCCCAATAACACACAAACATGAATAGACTCGAGAAGAGATAAGTCCACAAAAACTAGGCTACAACAGCAAATGAATAATCAATATGAATAAAGTAACCATAATGCCGGTAGAAATGATATGAGTACAGTGCCCGCAAGACATGCAACTCCATCAGCAACTCCATAATGCTCCGTAATCGTCTATGCTGCAAAACTGGCAGGGGACCAAGTCCTCAGAGGGACGTAACAAGGTACAGAAATACAGCATGCCAAAGTACAATAGAAAGTACAAGTGCAACAACGGTGTACTCTAGCATAACCAACTAAGTGAGACACAGTTTGAAGACAATGTTTGACACGTGGGCTGTCCAAAATAAAACTGTAGCTCCGAACACAGAGACACACGGGACGTACCGTAGCTCCGAGCACAGAGTCAAACGGGTGATACAACTACTCTAGATACATGATCACTACACATACATATATAAGCATGTGCAGAGAAGCCCAAACGTCTAGTAACTGTCTTTTCCTTCCCAAGCGGTCAACGATGGTGCGCTGAACCTGAACCTCTATCGAACAGTCTCGTCACAAAGAAATAACTCAATAGACGCGACCCTAAGGTCGTCCCAGCCTCCGGTTATGCTGTCAGTATCAGGATACAGGAATCTGTCATGATCATAGTGTATGAGTGTGTCCTGGGGTGACGATATACTCAGGTATGTACATCGAGGTATTCGAATAACTAGCATTCATTACAAGACGTTACGATGAACGCCTGCACCCGGTTGTGATCCGGACGCGAAGTAATGATCGTAAACAATACGCGCACAATATACATAGTAAAATAATAAAATATTTGTAACTGAAATACAGGGTGGCAAGGTACACTTGCCTGCGTTCGGCTGCTGATGACGGGGATCCGGTACATCGTCCAAGTCCGCGGGTCCTGTAGTACCTAGAGACGAGATACAAGCTTAAATCAATAAAATATCATACGACAAACAGGGATAACACACGTCTATACATATGCTCAGACTCAGCTACAACTCACAGGGACAAGACGCTAGAGGGTTGACCACGGTTGACTATTGGTACGTTATATTAAATCAACTAATCATCTGTACAATATCATCAAACCATCCTCAATCCTTCTATATTCACCACAGTATTCATTGGTAGATCATGCCTATTTATTCCTCATATTTTACCTCGATGTGCACCGACGTTAATACGTACATTTACTGTCATCCTCAAATACACAATTTATAATTATTTAAACCTTCTGTTTTATATCATCCTTACCAGTGTAGAAATAGTACTTCTCTTCAATTAAACCCATCATTAATATTCAGTCCCCAAATCACCAATTAATGGTTTGATACTATACACTAGTTCACAATAAATCACCTATCCCTCGATGATAAATCATAGTATTATTTTGCAACAATTTAATCTGCTCAACAACAATAATCAAATGCATAAATAAATTTAGATGCCCTTACATCTCAATGTATCCCAATATCATAAACTCATTATATGCTCAGTGCCTTAAATGTTAACCTTACAATTTCCACCCATGCACATAGTTCATAACCATTTCATATGATCCCAACCCTAAACAAGGATCCATGCATTCTCATACCCTAACTCAATATATATCCACAAATTCCATTTCATTCCTATGGAATTAAACCCTAAATATTAGCTAAGTAATCCACAATTCTTAAACATAAACCCTAAAACTAACAATACACAAAACAATATATAAGTGTATAGAGAGGGGGGAGAATGTATCACCTCGGCGAGGTGATTGCTGGCCGGAGAACCGAGGATGGCGGATGGAGGTACGGGGTGGCGTGAGGGGTTGGCCGCCGGAGATTGGCAGTCGAGGTGGCAGGGTGACGTGAAGCTGGAGGTGCGGGGATGTGCTCGAGGTGGTGGTGGTGGTGTCGCAGCTTGTGGAGAACTCACCGGGGAAGAACGGGGACGCCGGAGCTCGTGCTCGCCGGAGTGGTGGCGGGAACAACAGGCCGGGGGAGGAATGAGCTACTGTCGGTTGGCCGGAGGGGTGGTGGTTCGTGGAGTCGACGGGGATAAATGGCCGGGGAGTGAAGCTGGGGGCAGGCTCGGTAAAGTCGTGGTCAGCATCAGTCGGTGGACGGAAAATGGAGGGGCCGGAGTTGCTCGACCGGAGCAGCGACTTGGCTCAGCGGATAGAGAACGGCCGCGCGGGTGGATCTCGGCCGGAGACAATCGAGTGCAGGTGGTGGTTCGGGTGATGGCAGCAGGTTCTCGGCCGGGGCAGCAGCCACGGTGGACGGAGGGGTGCTGCAGTAGCTCCCGGAGTAGGGTGGAGGGAGCTCGTGGCTCATCGGAGCTCGTGGGGGATTCAGTGTGTGTGGCCGGAGGGGGGTCCGACCGGAGCAGTTCTCGGGTGGGGTTTCTCCAAAGAAGAAGGAAGGAAGAAGGAGAAGAAAAAGAAAATAAGAATGGGAGGCTCGGTTTGGGGTTTTTAATGTAGAAGAGGGAGGAAAGAGAGAGAGGGTGGGGGTTTCTCTAGGCATGGGGATTGGGGCCTGCATTGGGAAGAGTGGAGAAAGAGACATTATATAGGGAAGTGTGGGTAGAATGGATGGTGGGGATTGGCCCAATTCAAATGGGTGGTGGAGATTACACATGAAAGAAATAGTTTCTTCATGAAAAAAAGAGGGAGGAGGGATATTGACCGGTCAAGGGAGGGGTGGCCTCTTTATTTGGCTTTGACCAATGAGGGTGTGCCACATGTCACAACATTTGCAATTTAGTCCCTTAAGTTTGGGTATTTGCACAAACACATGAAATAATGGAAAAATTATGGGGGAATTGGTGTTTGGCATTTTGTAGGGTGAGGGGGTGTTGTGTGTTTTGCATGAGCTTAATAAAATGGGCATTAGAATTAAATTATGATTAAAATAGGATTAATCAAAGTTGGTATCCCCAATTTAATTAGAATAAATTGTGTCCCGTGCTTTTTAATTAAATGGGGCACCTGGGGTCTCAAATTGGGAGTGACTCAAAGGTCAAGAATGGTGTAGACTTGGAGTCAATCTTGGACCCTTTAGTTGGTCCGGCTCAACGGGTTAAGTTGGTGTCTCAAAATTGATGGTAATGACACAGGTATCCGACACGGAATTAAATATGGGATTTTGGATACGGAAAATTGTGCAATTAATTTAGGGCATAATGGATTTGATTTTGAGTGACGAAAAAGTCCAGCACCTAAATTGGCGCGTCAAGTCAAGAGTGCAACAATATGTTAGAATTTATGGGCTGATATTAGGCTCCGAATAATTCAACAACGGTAGGGCGCGCCAAGGGTTTAAATAAAAATCAGACATCTGTAACCTTACTCTAAACCTCAAACAACTGCTGCTAAACCACAATTTTCCATCCCATACTAGACTATCTATAGAAATAAATAAGGAGGTTTACATCTTTCCCAACTTAGAAAAATCTCGTCCCCGAAATTAAAAGTAAAGCACGATAATAGCTAAGAGAATTTAAAAACAAGCTGGTAATCAAATACGGTACGTAAATTAGTACCTTGGTCCTCAAATAAATATGAAAAATATTGTCGAATGGAATCCTCGCGCTCCCAGGTAGACTCGACTGACGAATGATGCTTCCATTTAGGGCACAATGTATTATTTTTTATTTGAGTGTTTTAGGGTTTTGGCTAGCCTGGACCCATGTCAGACCCTAGTGGACCCATGTCCGACCCAACCCACACCCTTGTAAGACCTATTTTTGGGTTTAGAATATTTATTATATTTTTAGTGGGTTAGTTGGAGAGATTTGGAGTTAGTTTGAGTGCTTTTGGAACCCGAAATCCAAACCCAAGTGAGAGGAGGGCATTTTGGTCTTTTGGAACTTTGGAAACCCTTTATCATGTGTGGCCGACCCCTACACGACCAAAACCAGCAGCACAGCAGCCCCTCCCCTCTTCTTCTTCTTCTTCACTTCTTCTTCTTCTTCTTCTTCTCCACTCTTTCTTTCTTCTTCTTTCCTTCTTCCAACCTCAAGCAAGTAAGTTTTCTCCATTTTCTTTCCTTTCTCCTTCCATTTCTTCTACTTATGTGAACCCTAACCCTACATTTTTCTCTAACCTAGGTGAGTAGAGCTTAGATTTGGTGTTGGAGCTTGGATTGGGAGCTTGAAAGCTAGTTGTGGTGAATTTGGAGCTTTTTGGAGACTTTGGCTTGGGATTCCAACTTCCAAGAGGTAAACCCTAATTTTCCCCCTTGTAATTACTCTTATGTAGTGTAATTAGTGGTTTAGAACCTTTCTAGACCCTAAGCCTACCCGTGGGAGGAAGTTGGAACTAGTTTGGATGTGTTTGGAGACTTTGACACTAGGTTTTGTTTTAATTTTGGGTGGAATCCAAAATTGGCCCAATTTTGGGTGATGCCCTAGGTTAGATAGACCTAGGTAGACGTTATCGGGTGTCTTGAGGGTTAGTGCGTGTCTCCGTTCGGACACGTAAAGTCGTGTCGCGGAGAAATGGGCGTTTCGGGCATTTTTGGGGTTTTTGTCGTCGTCGGTTCTAAGTGCATGCGCGTTTTTGCCACGAACCTAGAATTGACGAGTTAGCATTTTTTCTAGGATCTAGACATAGTTTAGAACCCGTGGGTAAATTTTGGGCCGATTCTGAGTTGGTTTGGTGTGCGTTTCAGGAGGTTTTCCGAACCGCACACCGTTTGTTCGTCGAAATGACCGAATGGCCATTTCGACTTGGTTTCCTAGTTTCGGGCTTGTGCGTGCGTTAGGTTAGCTTCGGGGAGTGTGTGCTAGAATTCTTGGATTATATTTTTTATATATATAGCTGTTCGTGTGCGTAGGGGTGGCTGTGTGCGTGTTGGTGGGCATTGTGTGCGTGTTGTGTTGTGTGTGGTGTGTGTTGAGTGTTAGAGTGTATATGTGTCTATATATATATATATATATATATATATATATATATATATATATATATATATATATATATATGTATGTGTGTCTATATATGTATATATATTTATAAATATATGTGTGTATATACCTATAATTGTGTTTGTGTATGTGTATTAGTGTGAGTGTGTATATATATATATATATTTGTGTGTATGTGTATATATATATATATATATTTATGTGTATGTGTATATATATATATATATATATATATATATATATATATATATATATATATATATATATATATATTTGTGTGTTTATATATACATAGATATGTGTATAAACATATATATGTAGTGTGTATAAATATATACATGTGTGTGTGTTTATATTTGTGAATATGTGTATATGTGTGTGTAAGTATATGTATTAGCGTGTTTATATATATATAGTTATATATATATATATATATATATATATATATATATATATATATATATATATATATATATATATATATATATGTGTGTGTGTGTGTGTGTGTGTGTGTGTCTCTGTGTATGTGTGATTGTGTTTGTGTGTATGGTCGTGTGTGTGCGCGTGGCTGCGAGGCGGTGCAGCGCAGCGGGGCTGCTGTGCTGTGCACAGCAGTAGCAGCAGATACTGCACAGCAGCAGCAGCAGTAGTAAAGGCAGCAGCAGCAGCAGCAGGGTAAGCAGCAGCTAGCGACGTTTACAAGCGCAGCGCATTGCTTTGGCTAGCAGCGAGCGAGGGAGAGAGTGATATATAGATATATATATATCTATAGTTAGATAGATAGATAGATACTAGATAGAATAGTTAGATTGATAGATAGATTAATAACTAGATAGATAAATAAATAGATAGCTAGTTAGATAAATAGATAGTTAGATAGATACGTAGATTGATATATATATATATATATATATATATATATATATATATATATATATATAGATAGCTAGATATAAATAGATAGATAAATTGATAGGTGGATAGGTAGATGGATAAATAGATTAATAGATATACTAGATAGATAGATAGATGAATACCTAGATAGATAAATAAGATATATAGATAGATAGATAGGTAATTATATATCTATATCTATATGTATATATATATATATATATATATATATATATATATATATGTGAGTTTGGGTATACATATAGTTATATGTGTATATGTGTATGTGTGAATATAGATACATATAGTTATGTAGATACTTATATGTGTTAGGTATATGTATATTAGCCTATACATATAGCTAGATATATACCTATAGCTAGGTAGATGTATAGATATTAGATATAGATATATATGTATTTGAGAGTAGGTATAAGGTAATATGTATATGTGTTTGTGGATATGTATATCTATATATATGCATATAGATATGTAGGTATGTATGTATATGTGTGGTAGGTATATATTCGAGCCTAGATAATTAACTAGGTATATATCCATAAGCATAGTTAGTTAGTTGGAAGGGTAGTTAGTGAGGGTTTAGAGAGGTATCTCAATACCTTGAGATACCAAGGTATCTCAATACCTTGAGATATCCAAGGTATTGAGTTTCGAGCGGGATTTTTGAGCAATTTCCTAGGTTTGAGTTTAGAGATAGGTTTTTATGTATATATGTATATATATACGCGTGCTAGCATAGGTTTTAGCGGGTTTAGGCGGGGTGTGTAGCGTAGGATGAGGTATCGAATACCAAGGGTATTCCGGTATCTCAAGGAGGCGAGTTTGAGGGTTTATTAGCTTAATGACCTACTTTTGACCTAGAATTTTAGGGGCACCCTAGTTTGACCTAGAGTTGACCGTAGTTGACTCGGTTGACCGCCAAAGTCAACTTTTGACCTAGATTTGACCTAGGGTTGACTTTTTGGACCCCGAGTTGATTTTTTGACCCAGATTTCACCGGTTTGACCCGTTTGACCTAGAATGACCCTAGAAGCCTATTTTTAGTTATTTTATATCTGTTTAACTCATTAGAAATCTGTTTAACCTTGCTTTTCGCAATAGGTCATTGCGACACCAGTTCGGATCGCTAGTTGCTCAAGACGTCAAGCGAGTACATTCTCTGATAGTTTTCATTATCTGATGATTATTATGATTCAGCTTCTAGTATAGTATTATCTGATTGTTCTGGCATAACACGGGACATGGACTGGTATTTCTGGATTTATTTACTTGTGGCACGTATATTTTATGTTTCTGGCCTCTATTCTGGAATCACTTCTGGCATTACCTACTGGCATCACTACAGGCATCACTCATATTTCAGGCTGGACTTATACTTGATTTACGTGTCGGGTCTTGGATTCACTTGTACTAGTCGGGGCGAGGAAATACTCGAGTAGACATGTAAATATTTCAATCTGGAATCATCAGGAATCACCCCCTCTGGTCTAATCTGGAATGATAGCAGCCGCGCACCCAGTGCACGGTGAGCCATACTTACCCCTAGCCGTTTACATGTCGAAATATGTATTTCAAAGACACCGAGTTCATTCTTTATAGTCTGGACTCACTTGTATTTTTTGCTGGTCTCACTTACATGCTTCTGGACTTGACTCACTACATGTATTTCATGCTGGACTCACTACACGTTCATATGCACAGACTTGATCTTAGTTTAGATTTCTTGTATCTTGCAGTCATTACTATCTTGCTTCTGATATTCATGCATCTTTACCTTTATGCACCAGTGACATATATATATTTCTTGTTTATACTATATTTTATTCTCTTTGCTAGTTGCTACAACTATTTTATAGTTTTTATCATTTAACTGGAACTGCTGTTAGAGATGTACTTGCTCCAGTCCTGATTGGACATATTTTTTTAGAGTATTCGGAGGATTGGTGTCTAACGTTTTATGGACCTGAGCCTGTCGATGGTGCAGACATGGACCCTCTAGTTTAGGAGTAATTTTCGGGGTGGTAGCCGGGATCACTAGGACCTTGTTATTATTTTTACTAGCATTTGGTACCCGGATTTGTCTCCGATTTTGGATTTGAGACCTTGTATTATATATGATTTTGGATATTGATGTATTATTATTATTATTGATGTTGTGGTTGTTGTAGTAGTTGTTGTTGGTTAGACTTTATAGTTGTTAGACTTCTTTGTTATCTTATCGTGCTTAGATTCGTGATTGAGTACTTATGATTATCATTATGATATTGCTCCTCCGTTTGGAGTTGAGATCTTGACAGGTTTATATATTGATTGCGTGAGATTGTTAGCTAGATAGTTGACCTAGACAGCGTTCTACCGTCGATGCTGCGGCGTAGGCTGGACGTACCCACGACTCATGCCCAATTTTTTGGGTGCGGGTCGTGACACGTTTTTGGTGGTGGCCCATGCAGGTCTCGATTCATAATTAGTACGATGTCGTGGTGGTACAATAACTTAGTTGTACTGCTGCGAGCCTGCTCTAGGATATAGGATCTAGGATGAGAGTGTACTCAATCACGACTAGGAACAATTCTAATCTAATTATTCTAAAATTGTTTTCTTTTGAAATATTACTGTCCTTCTTTGATGATATCGTAGCTTGCACCGTATTGACTTCATTTGATCTGTGTTCAGGATGCCTCCGAAGATACGATCTCATCGTACCGTTCCAGCAGTTGCCACCGAGAGGTCTGCTACCTCTCGTCCAGCTCGTATTCAGGCAGCTGCTACCGCTCCACTTACCACTCCTGCGGTTGAGGGAGCATGTGCTTCTCTCAGGGATCCTCCTTCACATGTCGATCCGAGGACTACCCCAGTCGTTCCGGTGGTTCCTCCACCACTTCCTGTACCAGTAGATGCCGTACAGTTGTTTACGTTCTTCAGGGAGATGATGGATGCGCAGCACCGTCAAGTGGATGTGATGAGGCTGGGCATTGAGAACGTCCACCAGGTGGCCATGACGGCAGTGGATAGAGTGGCTCAGATCCAGCCACAGGCAGATCAGGCACAGCATCCGAGGCCGGGTAGTATCATTGACTTCTAGAGGATGCGGCCCAAGGAGTTCTATGGTACAGAAGGGATCCTGTACGGGGATGACTGGATAGAGCAGATTGAGGGCATCTTCAGGCTGGCACAGATTCCAGACAGTATGCAGATAGAGACGGCGGGCAGTCAGATGTTCGACCTCGCCTTGATATGGTATCACACCGATATGAGGATTACGACGCCAGGGCTTACTTGGGAGGCTTTCAAGAGGCTTTTTAAGGAGAAGTTTTTTCCATATGTGGCGCTCAGTGCTTTGGAGAGCCAGTTCAAGGCACTCGTCCAGGGGAGCATGCTAGTGCACGAGTACGCAGCAGAGTTCTGTCGTCTGGGCATATTTGTGGATGGCTTGAGTGAGGCAGCAAAGGCAAGAAAGTTTTGCAAGGGCTTGGTCATGGCGATCAAGTCTTTGACTAGGAGCGACCGCGAGGCAACTTTCGAGCAGATAGTAGGAGATACTCAGAGAGCAGAGGATGACTTGGAGCTCAAGTCCAAGAGAGGCAGGGATGATTCAGGTAGTGCGAGTGGCAGTGCGGGACTAGCTAAGCGTCCCTATGTGCAGAAGGCAGCGCAGCAGGGTCAGGATCAGAGGGTGCCCACTTGTGCCTACTGCAGGAAGGCAGGACACACTTGGGATGTTTGTAGGAGGAGACTGAATGTGTGTTTGTTCTGTGGATCCGCTGCTCACCAGATGCGAGATTGCCCCACTACACCTCCATTGGGTGGAACACAGGATCAGAGAGTTGGAGCTAGGCTACCTGTGGCACAGCATCATGTCCCGCACTAGCAGAGGAATACACCCCAGTAGGGCAGGGCTTATGCGTTGACGGTCGAGGAGGCCGACGCTACGAGTGTCGGGTTAGTAGGTCTGTCTTTTTGTTCTTCTTTCTGTCCTTTCCATTCCTTGTGGTGTGCTTCATTAGTAACTGTTAGACTTTTTTTTGTGCTGTGGTAGATAGTGTAGTGACCCTGATTGAGACTGTGATAACATGACCAGTAGGACCATAATCTTGTATGTTGTTTAGGTAGAATTTTTTGACTGTGATTGTTGGGGGTTTGACCAAGAGGGGGTGCGATTGACTTTAAATTTCGAGGACGAAATTTTCTAAGGAGGATAGGCTTGTCAATACCCCATTTCCAAAGCCGGGTAATTTTTTATATTTTAAATTGGTTAATTGTGTATTATTTATAATTATTTGTATTTATATTTAATTGATGGTTGTATTATTTTTTATTTGATTGTTTTAGGGTTTTGGCTAGCCTGGACCCATGTCAGACCCTAGTGGACCCATGTCCGACCCAACCCACACCCTTGTGAGACCTATTTTTGGGTTTAGAATATTTATTATATTTTTAGTGGGTTAGTTGGAGAGATTTGGAGTTAGTTTGAGTGCATTTGGAACCCGAAACCCAAACCCAAGTGAGAGGAGGGCATTTTGGTCTTTTGGAACTTTGGAAACCCTTTATCATGTGTGGCCGACCCCTACCCGACCAAAACCAGCAGCACAGCAGCCCCTCCCCTCTTCTTCTTCACTTCTTCTTCTTCTTCTTCTCCACTCTTTCTTTCTTCTTCTTTCCTTCTTCCAACCTCAAGCAAGTAAGTTTTTTCCATTTTCTTTCCTTCCTCCTTCCATTTCTTCTACTTATGTGAACCCAAACCCTATATTTTTCCCTAACCTAGGTGGGTAGAGCTTAGATTTGGTGTTGGAGCTTGGATTGGGAGCTTGAAAGCTAGTTGTGGTGGATTTGGAGCTTTTTGGAGACTTTGGCTTGGGATTCCAACTCCCAAGAGGTAAACCTTAATTTTTTTTCCCCCTTGTAATTACTCTTATGTAGTGTAATTAGTAGTTTAGAACCTTCCTAGACTCTAAGCCTACCCGTGGGAGGAAGTTGGAACTAGTTTGGTTGTGTTTGAAGAATTTGACACTAGGTTTTGTGTCAATTTCGGGTGGAATCCGAAATTGGCCTAATTTTGGATGATGCCCTAGGTTAGACGGACCTAGGTAGACGTTGTCGGGTGTCTTAAGGGTTAGTGCGTGTCTCCGTTCGGACACATGAAGTCGTGTCGCGGAGAAATGGGCATTTCGGGCATTTTCGGGGTTTTCGTTATCGCCGGTTCTAAGTGCGTGCACGTTTTCGCCACGGACCTAGAATCGACGAGTTGGTATTTTTTTCTAGGATCTAGACATCGTTTAGAATCCGTGGGTAAATTTTGGGCCGATTCCGAGTTGGTTTGGTGTGCGTTTCAGGAGGTTTTCCGAACCGCACACCGCGTGTTCATTGAAATGACCGAACGGCCATTTCGACTTGGTTTCCTAGTTTCGGGCTTGTGCACACGTTGGATTAGCTTCGGAGAGTGTGTACTAGAATTCTTGGATTATATTTTATATATATATAGGTGTTCGTGTGCGTAGGGGTGGTTGTGTGTGTGTTGGTGGACGTTGTGTGCGTGTTGTGTTGTGTGTGGTGTATGTTGAGTGTTAGAGTGTATATGTGTCTATATATATATATATATATATATATATATATATATATATGTGTGTGTGTGTGTGTGTGTGTGTGTCTATATATGTATATATATTTATAAATATA
>JAYESA010000378.1:0-52500 GCA_036927795.1 Iris macrosiphon
ATCAGTCAGTCAACTGACAGGTGTCTATGCCAGTACGTTAGTGTACGCAAGGCAGGCAAATTCACAAGTTCTTAGGGTCAACATGGTCAAGGTAAGTATGGGATAGTCCACGATGTCCTAGGGTCATACAGTCTGAATATTTAGTCATAATTATCAATTAGCATTTACTTACATATATATTCATATAACTATATAATAATATAACCATTAATTTATTTTAATTTATTTAATTCTGGAATAATTACTCTAAAATCCTATTTTAATCTTATTATTCTGATTTTTATGTTAATTCCTAAATTTTGTCCAAAGAAACTGAATTTTATCAACTCGAGACTCATGGCACGCAAATCGAGACGATCTGTTGACCAAAAAGTCAACCGATACAAACTTAACTTTTATGTATGATTTCCTGTAGATTTCAGCATCAAAAACATACTAGAATTTATGGCTCGTCTGAATTCAAATTTGTTTGGAAATTATGGCACATACAAATTTTGTATTGTGCACCGATGGTTAAATTCTAACCTTAAAGTTCTACAGAATTAACAGTATATAAATACTTCGAAATAAATTCTAGGAAAAATATATGTCGATGATCTCGACATTAACTTTCCGAAACTTTAAACGCTTTATGATTCTGATTCCTGGTTCTCCCAGAATCGCAAAAACATCGAAACACGTCTATTTTCGGACATGCTGTGCTCTACGAATTTTCCAGAATTTAATACTAATAATTTAGAAAAACAATTTATATTATCAGAAATCTAACCTCATTATCGTTCTAACAAAAAATATTAGAGCGTGTTTGGATTCCGGAGCTAGGAGATATTGTCTTTTTAATTCGTCATAACTAGTAGAAAAAGAGGCTGAATTTATGACGAAATTTGACTATTTTTGGACGAAAAAGAGAGGAATTTGGAAAAGAAAAATATGAAGGATGAGGTATTTATAATGGTGGACGCTACTTAATTAAATACGAATAGGATTGGTTAATTTGGATATGATTATGATAAATTTAAATAAGGATAGGATATGCATGAAGTTGATTTCCTAGTAGGTTCAGAATTTGAATTAATTTAAAATAGAGTTTGAATTTATCTCAATAATTTATAATCTTAAATATAATTAAAGATAATACAAATAATTTATAAAATCTTATTAATATCTATTAACACTAAATTAGTATCTATCTAATATTAAGACTATATATATCCAAATAAATCCTAAATAATTTTAAAATCTAAATAAATTTCTTAAAATTCTAAATAAATTACAAAAAATATAATTAAATATTTTAAACTAAAATAAATATTTGGTAGCAACGACATGCAAGTATGGTCGTATAGTAAATCATAGAAGTCCTAGAAATTTATGTTTTCTAAGTTTTAATTACCAAAAATTCTAGAAAAATCTCCATAAATCTAAAATAACCTAAAATAATTCTAAATGAATATTTATATAAGTAAATATATCAAGAAATTTATTTTCTAATTAACTAAGAGCATATTCTAAATAAATTCAACATATATAATAAATATAATAATATAAAATATACACAAAATATCTATTTTGGGTGAGGGAGTTTACAGATCTTGCCTTGATATTGTTATTCCCGAAGCTAGATCAAAAAAGAAGAGGTAGCCACAAAGTAGATACTCACACAAGAGTTCGTCTCTACAAACTCCAAAAGGAAAGTTAGTGTACTGAGATTCACACAAAAGTTCCTCTACAGTGATACACAACCCCACAGAAGCACTAAACTAGGAACACGTTACAAACTGACAACTAAAAGAAAGTACAAATAAAACAAGAATAAAAAAAAAACTACCCCGAGAAGAACGGGAACAAGAACAAAAATACAAAGAAGAAAACTGCTGCTGAGGTAATCAAAATCACCAGAGCTCAAGGCAAGATTCACGCTATACAATGATCTGCCCCCAGGATACAGAAAGTTCACACGAGAACTTCTGAAACACTGTTGGTCGCCTTTGATCACTCGGAAGATTCCTGTCACGCCCCAGTCCCAAAATATCGAGGGACTGGATGCGCGGCAATGGCCAGCAGTACGCACCGATGGACAAATCCAATTTAATGGATCCATCAGGGCTTACTTAAGCTGTAGTACAACAATAAATAGATCAAATGATACAAGTCACAGTCTATTCTAAACTCATCCACAACATATAATCGCAGATCAAAAGCCAGAATAAATGCAAATAAATAAAATCTAATATATCTCAATAAAAGTGTCTCGGGAACAATCCGAGAATAAGTCTGATATATCAATGCAATAGACAGAAATAACTGAGTATATAAAGCCAATACTCAAGAGAAGTCCTCTGGCACGATCTCGTCCTCAGGTTCTAGTACAGCTCCTGGAAGTGCTCCTGTATTGTATATCTCGGGATGGATCTCTTCGGCTATACCTGGGGACATAATTCAGATCCAGGTCCTCAGGGGACATAGCAAGGTACAAGATAACTCATACCAAAAATAAATGCAGTGCAGCAATAAATAAACCATAGGGTAAACTATGTAACCAGCTAAGTGATATGTAAGTTGAGAGCATCACTAGAACTCAGGCTGAAGCCACTACAAGCTCTGTGTCGGGGAGCCGGTAGCAGTAATAACACGTAATAGGCCAAGCTCGGGTTTAGAGTCTTGAGCCTCACAATAATAGGGGCTTTATATATATATGATCAGCCTGTAGCCTGTGTGTCTCTCCCCACCCAATGTAAAGTCACACGGTCCTAGGTTGAACATTTATATCAAGATTATATATGTATATACAAAGAACTCAAGCAAAGTACTATAACAGGAATCACTGCGAGTTGGAAAGGTACACTTGCCTGTGGTTCTGACTCCAACTGTAGCTCTGATATTCGTGAAATCTCCAGGAACATCTTCGGATGTTGAAACAAACATTACCATCAGATTCAGAAAATATCAAATAGCTAGAAATGCCTGTCCTTGAGTCCAATTTGGAGATAAGGACAAAAATGATAATTTCGGGTCAAAGCGGGGCCCACATGTGGCCCGCTTCGCACCGAAAAATGTGTCAGGGACAAAGTTCTCCAAATTTGTCAAACTTAGTGTCAATAGGTCCAGAACGATGATACGAACCCAACGGAACTTCCAGAATCGGATTCTGATGAGCCGATCACAAAATCGCCCGTCAAGTGGAGCCTATGGGGCCCACGATACGCGATTTTGTTAACGTTCTCAGAATCGAACCAAACTTGGGTCACAGGACCAGCTTATCGCTACGAGTCCGATGGCGCAAGTTTTGTTTCGATCCGACGTGTATACACAAAGTTACAACGAGTTTCAGAACAAACAGATACGGGACGGTGTCGACGGATACGCGTTGATTCCGGGGTGCACGCACATCCAAATCAACTTCTGTAAAATCCTGCATGTCCGTATCAACGACGCGCACGTTTCGGTGAAGACCGCACGCGACCAAGTCATCCCGTTTGGTGGGGCGTACTCAGTTCCGGGGTGAAACAGGGCATTGATTTTTCTGTTTTTGGATCGTGGTTCGCGATCGCCACAGGATGCGACACACCGAGCGGGTTGCACGGGCATCGAGAGGGTCACGCAGGGTTCGCGTTGCAACAAACGGAACCAAAAATGGGTCAACGAGCAGAGAGAACGGGTTACCTGAACAGGGCTCTATGAAACCGAGATTTATGTGTCCTCGTGTCGACTCGACACAAAGTGAGTCGTGTCCGGGTGCTGTTCACCCTAGGGATAGGGTTTGGGGCTTCGCCGGAGCTGCGGTGGCCGGAGGCAGGCCGGAGGGAGGCCGGGGGCAGCAGAGGTGGCACTGGCCGGAGGCGACGCAGGGGCTTGGGCGGCTGGCGGCTGCTGTGGCTAGGGTTCCGGCGAGGTCGAGGGCGCTGCGAGAGGGGAGCTGGAGGAGGAGCAGCGGGGCGAGGGCGGCGAGGCGGCGAGGCGGGAGGCGGTGGCGGCGAGGTCTGGGGGAGATGGCGGCGAGGTCTGGGGGCGGAGGCTAGGGTTCCGGCGGGGTGTTCGTGGCGGAGGAGGTTGTGAAGGGGGTGGCTTTATAGGCGGATGGGAGCGGGTGAGGCGGAGGAGGGGGAGGCGACGTGGCCGATGGGTGCGGGCGGGGCGATCGGAAATCGCGGACGGCGTGGCACGTGGCCGAGCGGGGCGGAGGGGCATGGTCGAGGGGTGCGACGGACGGGGCGGCGGAAATCGCGGGCGGCGCGGCGCGTGGCCAAGCGGGGCGTGGGGCTGCCGGAGGACGCAGGCAGGGGCGGGTCGTGGGGGAGAGAAGGAAACGGGTGAGGGTGAGCGGGTCGGGTCGGGTCGGGTTGGGTTGGCCCGATCCGACCCATTAGGGTCTAGGAGCGGTCCGATCTGGTCCGGTTCGGTTGGACCGGGTTCAGCCCGGTTTGAACCCGGTTCAACCCGGTTTGTTTTAATTTTTAAATAAAATAGTTTTTGGACTTTTAAAAATATTTTTGAGATCCAATAAATTCCAAAAAAATTATCCTAAGTCCAATATTTTATTTTACACCCAAAAATATTATTTTCATATTATTTTAATATATTTTAAAACATGTAAATTTATTTAATGCAAAAATACCCTGGTTTTTAATTAGTAAAAATTCCCCAAAAATCCCAGAAAAATTCTGAATAATCCGTTTTAAAAATCTTGAAAAATCAGGGGGTTTACAATTCCTTTAGAAGGATGCTAACTGCTGCCGCAGGTCCTGCAGGTGCTCTCGGTTTCTCTCTCTCTCTCTCTTAATTTTTCCAAACTCTCCAAATGAAAGAGGAAAACCTCTATATAAATAGGATTTCAGCTTCCATGCGACTTGAGAAAAAATTAGGCCATCTACGCCGCTTGTGCCGCTGTACTGCACAGAGAAGACAGCGCCGTCAGGCGCCGAAAGCTGTAGCCGCGTGGTACAGAGTGCCACGCGCAGCTTACGTCGCACCGAGCTACCAATAGCAGTCACTGTCCCCTCCACACTTGAGCTTGCTCAAGCTAACTTGCTGGCCGCATAGCTCCAGGCCGCATAGCCCCTAGCCGCATTGGCTTCTGGCCGCATGCGCATCGGGCCGCATGGGCACCTGGCCGCATGCGCCCCTGACCGCATGGGCATCAGGCCGCATGCACACCTGGCCGCATGCGCTCTGGGCCGCATGGGCACTGGGCCGCATGCGCACCTGGCCGCATACGCTCTTGGCCGCATGGGCACTGGGCCGCATGCGCACCTGGCCACATGGCCCCCTGACCGAATGGGCACCTGTCCGCATGGCACATGACCGTATGTCCCCTAGCCGCATGCGCTCCAGGATGCATGGCTCCACGAAGCATGCTCCCGAGCAAGCAACCGTGCATGTAACTCGGGCATAAAAAGAGCGCAAGAGCGTCATACAACGATGCTGACGTTCTTGTACATAAAAGGAGCGCACGAGCGTCATGCGACAGTACTGATGTGCCCTTGAGCCCGAGTCCGAGTCCGAGTCGGAAGTGCAAAGTTTGTCAACAAAGCGCCACTTTGCGCCCTTGAGTCCGAGTCGCTAAGCCCCTATGGGACTTAGCTCCTAAGGAAAACTTCCCAAAGGTGGTGACAAAATAAAGACAGTCATAATAGGATTCACACTTAATCCTTCTAGGAAAGTCAACCCACATGGACCACCACCCCATGTGTATATACTAATACTAAGCAAAGCTATATATTAAGATATACACATTAGTAGTTTTTTAATGTAGGGCTAAAACTCCTAAAGCAAAGTGAAATACACCAACAATCTTCAGTACCCGTAAAATGCTATACTAGAATTTTAACTGTAGGTGTTCTTCTTCTAGGATGGTGAAGAATTTCACAAGTCACTGATATTGTTTGAATTGAGCAAAGTGTAGATGATTTATGGTGTTGAAGCTAAATCAGTAACTCAAGATTCTACGAGCCTCCCAATTTTAGAACATGCATTCTTGTACCTAAGTTTGACAAACCAAACAAGAAAAATCCTCAAAATTCTACTACAGAGTTCTTTGTTTCTGCACACGGAGAATACTGCTGCACTTGTAGAAATTCTTACAACACATGGTTCAAGTAGTAACTCCTTATTATGGACAATTTGACATTAGCATTCTTGGCTTTAGTATCCTTTAGGCAATACTTAAATGTCAAAACTAAAGAGTAGCACATTGCATCATTTGGAATTTTAAAACTTAACTAATCAATGGGAAAAAAAAATTAGGTTCAATTCTCAAATTTGTGAACTCATGCATTGTTTCCGACAAACACAAATTTGACTACCAAGATAATATCGGAGCTCTATATAGACACCCATGTGCCTCTTGGAAGCTATATTTTAAATAACTCTAAACTATGAAGGATATGTATATTGCATAGAGATAAATATAATTTTCTATAAGAAATTTGTATTATAACTCTTCGTCGAAACTCTTTATTATACTCCACTGCCATCCCTATTTTGATGGAAAGATTGGTAAATGATGATGGAAAAAGTTAGATTTGATTCTCAAATTTGTGAACTAATTATTTCTTAATAAATACAAATTTGCCTACCAACTAGGAACTCCAGATCAACGCCCTTATGTCTAGGAGAACTTTTATGGTGTATTTTAAGTGCATGAATATAAACTGTAATACAAAAAGGTATACATACAAGCCAACTAGTCATCTAGATTTTATGGTATAATTTTGTCATGCTCATAGCTACCTTAATTGGAAATTTGGTATAACATAAAAAGTTGATGTAAGGTCAACAACCAACTGTAGAACTTTGTCATATGTTGTATAAATCTCTATTATACTCCTCATCCGTCCCTATTTTGATGGAAAAAGACTTTGAAGATGATGATAGTTAGATTTGATTCTCAAATTTGTGAAGTAACTCTTTCCAATAAACACAAATTTGCCTAGCAAGAACTAGGAACTTTACATCAATGCCCTCATGTCTCTTTGAACTTCTAACTCTCCATTATTTTTTCCAACATTGATGTAGCATAGATTCCAATTCCACATCCCTTTAAGATTTTGTTTCTTTTTTTAATAATCCTATTTCTTTTAGAATTTTGATTTTGACTCCATATCTTGTTAAGAAAGTCTTTATATTTACTTTTTTTTACAATATTTGATTAATATTAGAATTTGTGTTTAATTAAGATTAGATTATCATAAAAGTCCTATAAAATAGGCACCATCTGTATACATTTGAATACAACTTTCTAATCAAATAAAATTCTTCTTTGATTTCTGAGATTCTTTCTCTCCTCTTCTTTGTCGTGGACTCGACTGTTCCATGGATTCGGATGCCCCTAGCTTGAGATTTTCAATCAACCTTCGTATGGACCTCCTCACTAGACCATCCGTCGGAGTTTTGGCGACACCGTTTCGCTCTTACCAAGCAATATCAACAACACCGATCGATTTGGCCATTGCCAGGCACGAAGGTAAGACATTTCGCTATCACGCTGCATTTTTTGGAAATATTTGGGAATCCTTGTTTGGCAAAATAACAATCGCAAAATTCGTCACGCATGAGGAGTTTGATGTTTTATCTGGCAACGTTGAAATATTGTCAAGTATATTTGATGTTGTTTGACAAACTGGACAGAGTACTAGATTTTTTGGAACAAAATAAAATGATTTTGTTGGTATCACGGGGATACCGCCGGCATAGATGGGAGGCACAATCGCTCGTCCTACTACCAGTTGCTCACAAAAGGGGCCCCAACGTTCTCACAATAACTACCCTCTCAGAGCACAAGTTGCTTTTATTGACTATGAAAAACACCCAAGAGGAGAAGAGGTCCTTCCCAAAGTTGTCCTTCCCAAAGTTGAAAGACAACCCACTTGTGGAGGGATCCATGAGTTCATCATCGGAGCCTTATAGATATTGCAGGGTGGCATTCCTTTACCAAGGTGGGGAGTGAAGAACCGGTCAGTCGACTCTTATAGGATGGGGCCTGGGACATGGAGGGCTTTCCTATGGGGCATTATACATCTGAGATAATTCAGATTCCGATTATTCAGGAATATGAATCGGACACTTGGAAATGGGATGGATCCGCTACAAGCATGTTTGAAAGCCACATTGCTTACAATCAATCACGGACTCCTCACCCACCAACCCCACATGCGGAGTTTGTATGGGTAAAAGGGCTAGCTAAAATGATGAATCTCAACATGTACAAAGCTACCAGAGGGCTCCTGTTCACTATGGAGAGTGGTTCGTTTGGGTATTCGTGATCAGCTACGTACATCCATGCGTCCTCTGACAGAGAGAGTCAGAAACTTTCACTCATCTTTTCTTCCAATGTGACACTTCCGGGTATATTTGGTCCTCACAATGTGCATTGTTGAACCTTGGACTCATAAATACAAAGAAATTTCATGAGCAGTTAGAGGCTATTTCTGCTAACCGGAGCAAAAGAGGGACATGGTTTCGTTCCGCACAGATTATTTGCTAATGTCTGGCATATATGGCGAGCTCAGAACATGTGAATATTTGAAAGGCAAATCATATCTCCAAAGGGGCTTTTGCATAACATAGTCGGATGTACACTATATGCTATGATCTTTGTACTTGTTTGAGATTGTTGAGCTGAATAAAATTACCATTTTAACGTCGAGTCTTTCAGATGGGAATGGCATTAGCTTCTAATAAATAAAATCATTCTCGTTTCTAATAAATTGTTATATAACTTTCATTATCATTCAAATAAATAGAATGGGAATTCTCCCCCTCTTTCACTTCTTAGATAAAAAAGAAAAGAAGCTAGTGTGGTAGTATTGTATTGTAGCCTATAATGGGTCTGTCGTGCGGATATGGTGTCTTAATGGAGGAATTGGTGGGGACACAACTCCCTTATCGAAGGAGATTGTGCTTAACGCTCTAACCATCATATGACAAACCCGTTATATGATGAAGTTCGGATAACATAAGGCGCATAATGGTCTATTAATTAAAAGCCAATGTCCTGACCTTCATCGCATGAGAAAAATGGTTATTTCATTAAACTTAACGAGGACTCTCTCATCTATGACATAGTTGAATGCACGTGCAAGGATACAATAGACATCCAAATTGTGTATCCACGAGGATCTATTTCAAATCATCTCGAGACTGTCCTTGGAGGAATGTGTTGCCCTCAGCCTCCTTAAATCTCTTCTTAAGAGAGATTTTATCACGGTCTTTCCACAGAAGAATTTCTCCCTTACTATTCTTCTGGAGAGCCGTCTAGCCTTCCACTTTGACCAATTTATCTGATAGCTACTACACCAAATATGGGCTTTTACGGCACACAAAATGCGACGTAAAGCAAATTTTACGGCTCAAAGGGTCGTGCCGTAAAAGTTCCTACCTTAAAAGGGTACTAGTTTTTACGGCGTGCAATAATAAGTCGTAACTTAGGTAAATATACGATGTTAATGAAGGTGCTGGAAAACATTGGATCTTATTTATGGCCCAAAATACAAGCTGTAAATACTAAAATTTTATGACGTGAAGCGAGGGCCGTTAAAACTATTCAATTGCTTCAATTTATGGCACTAATAGTAAGTCGTAAATACTTGAAACGAAAATTTTTAAGACATGCATTTTTGGGCCGTTAGAGGGTTGATGAGTACAATTTTGTGGCTTGGAAGACGTGTCATGATCATAATTTTTTTTTTAATTAAATCCACATTTGAATAGCTACAAATACAAATTAATCAACCAAAATCAAATATGACTATAATCAGGTTCTCACATTATTTCCAACAGAAATCAAACTAATTGTACATTGAGTATTTTTTTCCAACAAGTAGAGCTGCAAGTTGGACTAAAGCCATAAACATTAATAAGATGATACAACATGATAAAATATTAACACAAAGCAAAATTCATTAAACAAGATTTCCGAGAGCAAGTCATGTTCTCACTACAAGAATCAAAGCAAAAGTCTTTAAGATTCAAAGCAAATGTCACTTTTTCACTACAAAAACAAAAGCTGGGCACTTCAAGATCATCAAATGAGTATATGTATAGCCAGAAAATGGTAGAGATGTGCGAACTATTGGACCATGTCAATGTCTATCGCAAACTGCACTTGAGCTTCCTGTAAAGCTCTTGGTGTAAAGAAGTAGGCTCCCCAGCTCGCAACATGCATAATATATATATATATATATATATATATATATATATATATGTGGGTTAGATAAATTTTGAGCGGTAAAACAAATAAAAATATATGTAAACTATTTATATTGATGTATTTGTTTTCTCTTTAAAAAACAAGCATTGGATATCAAACCTTGAGATGGTTGAAGTTGGGAGCGAACTGGACATACTAGCCATCAATATGAAGTTATCCCATATATAAAAAAATATAGATAATGTGAATTTGAAAACATTTTATGCGGACAAAGTTACCAATTCATGTTGCTAATCAAGAATAAATATCATTTCTGAATCCAATTACAATACTAGAGAGAACTTAACCTTATTCTAAGAGAATTGAAGAAAACTCAAAGATAAATAGTACTCTGATACTAGGAAGAAAAAAATGCTTAAACTTAATATCCCTTGCTGTTGAACACAGTTAAGACACTTATAGTGCACACATTGTTCTATACTAATACACAACATCCTAGACACTAACACACACATGAACACCGCTGCACATAGCATAAATTTGCTCTACTACCCTTCCCTGTTGCAGTCTGCTATTATGTGTATACCGGATTCAATTGCACAATGGGTTCACACCATCTACACTGATGTGTACACATGGGCCACTAATGCATGAGTTGCACAGAACACCAAAACTGACACTACAATATTCTAATACACTGCCTTGGAAAATATGCATTAACTAACATTAACAGAACACCAAAACAGACATTACATAAAAATGACATTACACTGAACTGGAATCATGTCAAGTTTATATTTGAATGATAATCATATCAAGTTTACCTCTGAACGAGAATCATGTCAAGCAAATCAAGAATCACAGCTCGCGGAGCAAATGCTCGGTTCAGAACAAGAATCATGGATTATCATGTCAAGTTATGGATTTGGAATGACCCAAGACCTGCATGTCGCGGACAACTTGAAAAAGGTGATCTTCAGATCTCAGTTCCACGAGCGGTCTCTGGGGCATCGGGGCCGATCCGATCCAGATGAAACTTAACGTTTAGTCTCACATGATTGGCGAGATCGCTTGTTGTGCACCACGTACTTTCGTTGCATGCCATTCCCGTCAATGACTAGGTCCTTTATGGCTAAGCCAACGACAATTGTTCATATAGATAAGTCATCCTCGCTTAGCGGCTATCCGCTTCCGAGTCATTACATCGCGTAGAGAATATCGAAAACACCTGAACGATCATGGATGTAAGATATTTGTACATCAATTGAGCACTTCAACATCTTCTGCATCACACCTGATAATCCGTGTAACTCGTGCACCCGAAACGTAATCTCACTCACGACACTCGTGTTTGCACATATTATTGCCCCTTGATTCATTATATATGCTGCTTGTGCTTGAATTAACTTGGTTTGTCTTGGACAGGGAAGGACAAATGGTAAGTTGGTAAGTCTCGCCGTGTTTCCTCTTATATCGCACGGTGCACTGCCACACGAGTTAGGCTATTCATTATTGTCATGAAACTGATCCTAGGCAAGACTAGAAAGATAACTTAATAGATGGTGCATGAAACATATTGAACGTATTTGGATTTGTCGAGCGGGCGAGTAGCCTCCCAACCAGTGCATTCATGTACTGATAACCCACCAGATTTGCTTGCAGGGTACGGGAGAATCTCGTTCGGTGCGGATGTCTTCTTCGTGTGTGCTAAGGCGTGGAGTTCACTCTGAGTCTTGGAGCGTTGCGTCCGAAACTGAAGCACATATACAAGACATAATGTTGGAACATCGCCTATACATCATTCCACAAATGTAGCCACTTGGCACGCTTTTACTGTTTCAGAGAGAGAGAGGTTTGAGCGACTTGTAATCTCGGCTATGCGCCGCCTGTAACACTTGTTCAACATCAATAAAGAGTTTTCTTTACTTCAATACTTGTGTTATTCAATGCTTCCGCTATTCTCGACTCAGTGAACTTGTTACCAATCGCCTATGCGTTTATAATTCCGCTGCACTCGAATAATCTGTACGACTCTGTGGCTTAGACCTCTTACCGCCAGCAAGAACCACGGCCTTGCACGGACGCGGCTTACGCTCGTGCGGCATCACGCCCAGATGTGTCAAGCGATCGTCCCGCGGGAGCGCTGGCGCGGTGATTCTCGCCTAGCGGGGACGACCGATTAGCCTGCGGAAGATCGGGACGTGATAGTCTACAGTATAATAAAGCATACAAATATCATTATCCAAACATCCCAACAACCACAAAGATCTGGCAAATAATGTATATCCACTATATAATGTGCATGTACCTGTGCAATCAATCTATAAAGAGTGGCTACTTAATATATTATTAGTAGCTTTAACCATGCATAGATATATAAAACAACAAGGGCCACTGAACCATGTTTCCCAGCTATACTGTAAAAACTTGGTGAAGGTAATGCACTAAAAATAAAGAAAAGTAAATCTTCGTTCTGATGTTGATACTTCTAACAAACATTTCTTATTAGATGTGACACAACATATCATTGAGGAACCATATAAAATCTTAATTATTAAAGTTTCCAAGTAGTGACATAAGAAACTTCCTGTGGTATCCAACAAATGGGACAAGATTAGATAGTAAAGTTCCCTTTCATTGCCATAGTCATAAACTTTCCGCATTTCTTTGACAAACCGTTACCAACCCCTCTTTCATCAAGCCTTAATTTTGCACACACAAAAATAAACCTTGATGATCAACCAGTTATAAGCCCACGATGAATGTCAACCTAGATTGGTTAGGGGATCAACTAGGTCTTTTAAACCTGTCTCCACAGTCAATTTCTTGAAGGAAAATATATCTAGTTCACCTGCTCACAATGAAAATGGGAGCTTGTTCTTTTGCTATCATGAACTATTGCCAAATATTAACATCTGCATGGGGTTATGATTATTGATGACGCTAATTTTGAACATCCATCAATATTAGCATTGATAGGAAAACCCCAAATACTTTAACATCACATAGCCTAGCTAGGTCAACTCTTAACCATAGTTTGAAGTATCGGCCGATACCGATCCGATACGGCCGATACCGATATAGTTTGGAATGTCCCGATTCGATACCGATCGATACCCGATACTGACCGATACCGGCATTAGAGGTTCTTTTCCGGTCAATTCGGCAAAGAAAATTGAATTAAAAAGACCAATTAGCAAAGGTGTAAAAGCATAGTAAGGCTGTAAAAACATATAAAAGAGGAAAACTTATCTATCGCATATAAATCAATCGACAATGGTGACTACTATTTCATTAAATATCAAAAATACTAAGAAACAATACTGGAAATACTTTAAATTATGCATAAATGTATAAAATATATTCTCTAAAATGTTAATAATTTACTAATAGTTGTTTGCTTTTCGATACCAAAAAATCCGAATATTCGATCCGAAACCGCCGATACTACCGATACCGCAGATCCCGATACTCATAGGAGTGGTCCGATACCGATTCCGATACAGATACTTTGAACCTTGTTCTTAACTGCCTGAGATTGACAAGTTTTCTCACTGCTCATTCTTTAGAATGAGCCAACCAGCTCTGTCTATTTTTCTAGGAGGCTTATATTGAACATCAAGCTTCCTACTCCAATAGGTGGAAAACTTGCAGGTTTTTTTTTTTTTTTTTTTTTTGCAGAACATATAAAATGAAGTTGGTCTATAATACAATGCATGTAAATAAAGTTGGTCCTTTCCTTCTATATCACAAATCTTTTTGTCACGCCCCAGTCCCAAAATGCCGAGGGACTGGAGATGCGTGGCAATGGCCAGCAGCACGCACCGATGGATAACCCAATTTAATGGAACCATCAGGGCATACTTAAGCTGTAAATAAGGTCTACTACCACAAGTCCCACTAATCTCATCCATAAAGATAAAGAAATTAACTGCATAATCAAATGGAAATAAGTAGCAACAACATCACAGCAAGTCAGTCGGAGGAACATTCCGACTATAGTCTGAATAAGCTGGCTCTATAGGCCAGGAACAAGAGATATAAACATGAAATAAATAAATGAGTACTGGAACAGGCACTCAGGAGAAGTCCTCGGCAGTCACCTCGTCTTCAGTGTTCGGTTCTGCTCCAGCAATAGTCTCAGCTCCGGTCCCGTATACCTCGGGATACTGCTCCTCAGCTAAACCTGGGGACATAATCCATTCCAGGTCCTCAGTGGACATAGCAAGGCACAAAATAAAATAAGCCAAATGAATAAGCAGTGCAATAAATAAATAAACAGCAGGGTAAACTAAGTAACCATCTATGTGATATGCAAATGAGAGCAACACCAGTACTCAGGCTGAGACCGCTACAAGCTCTGTGTCGGGGAGCCGGTAGCAGTAATAACACGTAAAGGGTCTAGCTCTGCTGGAGAGTCTACAACCTCACAATAATAATAGATATATATATAGAACAGCCTGTAGCCTGTGTGTCTCTCCCCACCCAATGTAATCACGCAAGCCATGACCATAACGTCTCATGTCCATGTCAGCGGGATTATAACTAATGCAACCAGTCATACTGTCTATAAATAAATGTCTCTATCAAGTCCTGTATCCTATTCAGAATCACCATGAATACCTCAGGAAGATTCTATCCATGATAGTGTCAAGTGTCCTGGGTTGTAGGGTACTTGATAGGCCAAGTACAAAGTAAGGGGATCGTAAATCCATCTCTAAATGACGAACCCAACACCGCGTACGGTGTCGGTACCCGACTATGATCGGATACTAGGTACGTCATACGTTCCCTAGGTTAAGCAGTTTAAATCAGTTTATATGTATTTGCACAAGAAATCCAGCAGAGTATTTTTACAGAAAATATGAAAATAATGACTGCAAGTTTGGCAATGTGCACTTGCCTGAGGTTTGGATTCCACTTAGGTCCTGGTTTCGAAAATTTCTAGAGATATCTCCGAAAGCTGAAATAAACAGTACCATCACGCTCAGAAGGTGTCAAACAGCTAGGATCACCTGTCCTTGGGTCCAATTTGGAGACAAAGGCAAAAACGGCAATTTTGGCCCAAAACGGGGTCCGCCGGTGGGCCCGCCTTGCACCGAAAAACGTGTCAGGTTCAACGGTCTCCAAATTCACCAAACTTAGTGTCAACAGGTCAGGAACGCTGATATGAACCCAACGTAACTTTCAGATTTGAATTCCGATGAGCCGATTACGAAATCGCCCGTCGAGCGGGGCCTGTGGGGCCCACGACACGCGATTTTGTCAGCGTTCTCAGAATCGGACCAAACTTGACCCACAGGACCAGCGTATCACTACGAGTCCGATGGCATAAGTTTTGTCTCGATCCAACGTGTGTGCACGAAGTTAGGGTGAATTGCAGAAAAGACGGATACGGGGCGATGTCCGCGGATACGCGTTGATTTCGGTGTGCACGCACACCCAAATCAGCTTCCGTGAAATCCTACATGTCCGTATCGACGAGGCGCACGTATCTGTGAAGACCGCACGCGACCAAGTCATCCCTGTTTGTGGTATTAAACGAAAGGAATGAAATTGTATTTCAATGACGGGGTTTATGCGAAACCCGCGCCCTTCTGTTTACAAACAAACTTGTACAATGTAATCCTATACGAGGATGTGGGAGTACAATTTATTTAATCTGGGTATAAATTGCTATAGGTATCTGATCTGCGATCGATCACTTTAGCCCTTGGACCACACGATGTTGAAGAAGTGCCGTGGAAGACAGGTAGCAGCTTCGAAGGTTGCAGAAGAGGTTGGACGCACGAGGCCAAGGTCGTCGATCCCTGCTCTTTGCCTGCTCTCCGGGCTCTCTCTCTTTCTCTCTCTCTCCCTCTCCCTTTCTCTCTCTCTCTCTCCTTGGACGATAATTCTCTCCTGGATGATAATTCTTTTTTTTCCCTCATTCCCCATTGATAGGGGTCTCTATTTATAGAGTTTTGGTGACAGTGACCACTCCGTCGGTGTAAAAACCGAGGAGTGGGAAGTACAACACTCTTTTACACAACGGTTAAAGTAACCAATGCCTGCGTATGGATGATCTTTTGAATGAGCGTATGACGCAGGTCCAACTAAGGGAACACAACGCGTACTATTGCTATGAAGATCACGGCGTAAGAGCCACGTAGGTAGGTATCCCGTGTGTAGAAACGGTTGGCATAGAAGCCAAATGACTGTCACCCTGGCACAGAGGCCAGATAGGCATAGAAGCCGAATAGGCGTAGAAGCCGGATAGGCGTAGAAGCCGGATATGCGTTGAAGCCGGATAGGCATAGAAGCCGGAGAGGCGTTGAAGCCGGGTAGGCGTAGGAGCCGGAGAGGCATTGAAGCCGGATAGGCGTAGGAGCCGGACAGGCGTTGAAGCCGGAGAGGCGTTGAAGCCGGAGAGGCGTTGAGAGCCGAAGGGACACAGGTCTTGAATGGGCGTAGAAGCCGCTGCGTACCGTGCCCGAGTGCTGACGGGGACGTCTTAGCCGGAATCACGGCTTTCGAAGATGTAATCAAATCTTCTACAGAGATTTGCCATCATCCTGTGCATTAAATGCGAAGACGTGTTTCGAAGGTCTGCAGCCCTTCTGTGCATCCGTTGCAGAGACGTGCCTTGACTGAACCTGTCACCGCTCCGTGCAATTAGACGTAGAGACGTGCCTCGAGCCCCGTACGATGTGCAGCTTTTGACGTGGCAGGCGGTTTGTCTACTGCGGAGCGTAAACCGGCTTATGCCTGCCTGTGTAAAACAATGCAGCGTATCCCTCTGTGCGAAAAAGAGCGGTTTATGCTGAGGGGACGTCAGTAAACGACGGTTCGGTGGTATCTTAACCCAATCCTCTGCATTAAATACAGGGATCCGCCATCATACTGTGGTGTGCGTCCCGAGGGGTCTGTGCCTGTTTCCAGCCGTCGTCTGGGTCGCCGTGCAGCACTTTTTGTCAGGAGTCAGAGGCCAGGTTCACTGCGTGACTTGACAGGTTCATTTCGGGGAAGACAAAGCGTTCCTCGTACGCTATTTTAACGCTGCTTTAAGAGCGGCTGAGTTTTTACGCCCTGGAGGCGATGGGGGGGTCCCGTCTATGCCGAAGCAGTTTTGGACGCGCTGCACCCTTGAGCTCTTACGCCTGATGGCACTGAAGGCCTTTGTTTGCGCTGCTCTGTATCAATACGCCGCGTAGCTTTTGCCAGCGTATTTTTCATGCTTCTACAAGACCCCCTTCAAAGCTTTTAAAATCCTTTGGAATTTGAAACGCTTTGAATAAAGCATGAATGGCCCCTCGTAACTCGAAACGTTTCTGAATGGAGCATTGAAACGGTCGGTGCGGCCTTTATGGCGGATTTATTGGGGACCGCTGTGATCTCTTTTGCCTATAAAAAGGCAGGGGGTTAACCTGTTTCCCCATATTCCCATCATCATGCTAAAATGATCGCCGGAGTTCGTCGGGTCGATCTGAGGAAGAAGGAGATCATGTTCTTCCAGCATGTTGGGAGCCGAAAAAGACGGCGTCTTCGAGCAAGTGTCCACTGCAGTGATGGATCATGGAAGGATATCTTAGCCTCCCTTGCTCGGGATAATCAGCAACTTTGTATGGCGTTGCGTCTGGCGAGAGGAACGGTCGTTCTTGACCGTGCTGCCTATAACTGGCGCCTTCTCCTCTTACCTCCGATGACGAGAGTCAGACAGACTCGTGCTGTCCCGGTTTGAGCGGTGCACGGAGTAGGGGATCTGCAAAATCTATGCAAGCCCTAACTCTGTCGTGTCCGCCGGTGATCATCTTCTTAGAAGAAGAGGAAGACCTTCACCGACGTGAGAACCTGTCAGAACAGCCTCTCGGTGCGATCTTCAGACGACGAGGGAGTCTTTTGTAGACGGAGTTTCCCTCATATGTAATCATGAAAAGTAGAAAAAACCCCTGTAGACAAGGTTTCCCTCATATGTAATCATGATTTTAATCTTCAATAAAGTCGTCTTTTCTTCATATGATCACTTGCCATACGTTGCTGTGAAGTCTGAATGTGTGCAGCTTCGACACGTCTGATACTTTACGCGACCCTGTATAGAGAGTACTAGGTTCTGTCCTGTTCTTTACGTGCAGCGGATAGTGCATAGAGCGCTGCTTTAGCATTTTGAACACTTAGAACTGTCCTGTTGCTAGGGCTAAGGAACCGCGTAGAGTTCTGAACTGCTGCTTCTGATGAGCAGAACTTTGTTCAGTCTTCGTCTTCAAGAATGATCTCTCGGAACTCCCTTGAAACAGGGTCGAGGATTCTGGCTGAGCTTTGTCATCTTTGACAGACGAGATGTTCAGACTGGAGCCCGGATGAACCTCCAATTTTGGGACCCGAAAAGAGTAATTTCTTAATGGTTGTACTCTGTCCGTTTCGGGTACTTGGGGTCAAGAACGAGTATCTTCTGTGTGAACTCTTTGCACTTGACCGGGTCGGGGACTGTTTTGGATAAGCAAAAAGTCGCGGAGTGCGAAATCCTCAGCCTGTAGCGTCTGGGCGTAAAACACCGTTGAGCGCGAAGTCGTAGACTTGTGGTTCCTGAGCGTAAAGTCGTAGGTTTGTCGCCTCTCGAGCGTAAAAGCTACCGAGCACAAAGGCATCCAGGCGAGAAAAACCATAGACTTATAGCTGCTTGAACGTAAAGCCGTAGAATCGTTGCTGTTGAGTGTAGAAAGCTCCTTTAGCATAGGACTTGTGGATCTGTAGCTCCTGAAAAGAGAATTTCTTCGAGCGTGAAGTTCTGCGGATCTGTTGCTTCTGAGCGTAAACTGAGCGCCACCGAGCGTGAGATCATCGATTTGGTATCTGCTGAGTGTAAAGCCGTAGGTTTGTCGCCTCTTGAGCGTAAAAGCTACCGAGCACAAAGGCATCCGGGCGAGAAAAACCATAGACTTGTAGCTTGCGAGCGTAAAATCGTAGATCTGTTGCTGTCGAGCGTAGAAATCTCCTTTAGCGTAGAACTGCTGAACTGTCTTGCGCGAAGAATTTTTCGAATTCGCTGACTGTCCGTCTTTCGAGGGTAGTGGTTTGACGTAGCACCCAATCATATCCGACTATTAATACGAGACTTGGTTAGGGTCTCGAGGAGTCCGTCCGAGGATTCGAGGAGTTGATCCGGACTCTATATATATTCCAAGCTTTGGAGAGAGAAACTTTTCATCCGTCTTCTGCGAACAAGAGTTCTTGATTGTTCGAGCTTTTCTCCTTCATTCCTTCTCTGAGCACTTCGAGCTTTCAGAAATGGCGACGAAACAAACCTCCTCCGCTAAGGGAAAGAGCATAGGTTCTTCTTCTTCTTCCACTGCCCCAGCGAGGGAGTCTTCGGTCGGGCAAGGTGGACTTCCTTCCGAAAGTATCCCGCCGACGGGCAGCGCACCCGGTCTGAGAGGTAGATCCTTTGGGGTGACAAGAATAACGAAAATCCTTCGCACACGTTGAACGTGACCGCGCTAGGTCGCCTTCTGTGCTGATAGCCTCTTCTGAGGATGATGATGCACGGAGGCGTTTTCATCTTTTACGCCCACATTTCTCATATGCTAGCGTAAAGGCGCCATATTTTCGTAGTTCCGAGCGTAAAAGCTCTGGCTACCAAAAACTGGCGTATGTCGTAAAATAAGCATTTTACGTTTGTGGAGGGGACTCCCGGCGTATAATAACCGAATTCGTACAATCCTGGCGTAGAGCACAGTTTGTCGTTTCTTTGGTTTTGTATGTTTGTGCAAGATTTTTGTAACGACATACTTTCTTTGCACCTTTGTAGTTAACCTGGGTGAGTCTCCGCTGACCGAGGTGATGGGTTCCTCCGCCGGGATGCTGCACTCGAACTACCTGGAGGACTTGTCCCACGTGGCATTTCCCCTCTCCGGATCCCAGTATCCTGAGGGAAGGGGATTTTTGTTGGCGGCTCAGGGCGAGCGGGCACTGCTGAGTATGATCAATGGGGAGCCCCTGACGTATGTAGACGGAGAGCGGTACGTAAAGCCAGCTTTCCTTTTCGGGGACATGATCGACAAGCGGTCCCAGACGAAGCCTAAGAGGGAACCTTGGGTCTTTGCTGTCGAGAGCTTGGTTCTGTACCTGCCGACGATGCCGAGGGATTATCCCATCTCGGCTTTCTTCCATGCCACTCTTTCCAGAAAGATGTCGTGGACGTTGACTCCCGATCTTCATGGCAAGCCGGGAAAGATCTTTCATCAGAAAGGAGCTGACCAGGGATCGTTTGTCAGTCGTCCTTCTGGTCCTGTGATGTTGTTCCGGGGATTGTACCCGGGTGGCGTCCCGAGCGAAGACAGCTCTGTGATCCAGCCGGTCCAACTGTCGACTTTCTGCAACAGCTTCATGGGACGAGGTGGGGTGTACCCCAAGGAGAATCCTCGGTGTAATGGGTGGGTCACCCCAGCAAACCTCCGATGGACCAGCCTAGTTAACTGGGCCTTGAAGCGCTTTCGGCAAGAGCTAGAGGGCATTGGGCTGTATGCCGCTGTGAGCGCGACGAGCGTCGGGTTGCCTCCCAACCCTAATTCGTTCTTGGCGCTGATGGAGCGATACGTTTCGCTCACTGGGACCTTTGCCACTCCACTGGGGGAGTTGGGATTGGCCCTTCATGAGATGGCGGTTGTCTCGAGGCTGCCGATGGGGGATACCCCGTATGAAGAGTATGTTCCCACCAACCGGGAGTTGGGGGATTCGGACCCTCGGGTGGCGGATGTGTATCAGGAGCTGATGTGCCAATATCTCGCCTGCACCGCTTTTTACAATGAGCCCTCTGGTTTGGCCCACACTACCAAGTGGATGTCCTACCTTTTCTTCCACCGAGCTAGAGCTGCCAGGTTGGAGAAAGTTTCGGGGGGCAAGAATGAGCCCGTGAACTGTTTGGGCGTGCTTAGTGCCCAGGTCGTGGATGGCCTTATGGAGGAGGCCAAAGCTTCGGACCAAATCCTCGTTGAGAGGGTAGGAAAGTACCCCGAAGGTACTACGGCCCGTAGTTACCTGAGGCGCTGTCGCGGGTCTCTATCCAAGGAAACCCAGCTGGCTGGTTTCCTCTCGTTATGGCTGCGTCGAGTAGTAGTGCCTGGTACTGCGTCCGCGGACCGCATTCACCGGAATATCTTGTGGCCGGCAGTGCGCCTGGTGTTCGGGGCAAGACTGGGCTTACTTTCTGCCATGGTGTGCCGTATACAGGCGGGCTTGAGAGCTCTGACCGATGGGTTGCTTGCTGATAAAGCCCGGCGTGAGAGTTTTCCCAGGGTGGAATTACCATACCTGTATCTGATGGGTTGGTTAATTCTCCACAATCCCCGGGTGATGTCTCCTGGCTCTGGTAGCAGCTCAGGGGGAATTTTTTTGTTAAACTACAAGGATTCTCCCTGGAACGTGGATACCGTTCTAGATTGTCGGCTGGCATTGAACCTCAGCCATGGCTGGAAGTTCCTCTGTACTCTCCCTCCCGTAGATCACCATCAATTAGGGATGAGGCTTGAGGACTCGGGTAGAGAGAAGACCGATCTTTCTCCGGAGGCTTTTAATTGGCTGGTCTGCATTGACCCTCCCATCTCCTGTACAGGAGTGAAGACCATTGCTTCTTCGAGCCTTATTTGCCTAGTCGGTTTGCCAGGCAATTTGGGTACGGCCAGCTGCACGTGGGCAATGCCGTCACCAGCTTCAGGTCCAGAGACGGGCTCATTGATGGAGCCAGAGGATGGCGGTATTTCACCACGGGTTGCACTGGAGCAGCCTTCGTCGTGCCGGATGTCACCCCCTCTACGGAGCTGCGTATCCTTCATTCTTACGCCCAGTTTTACGTGGCGATCAACACCTTCCACCACGATTTTGACATACGTGGAAGTCTTAGGGTGTCCTCTCCCATTGCCGGGGGAGGAGTTGAAGTTCCCTCGGTTTCTCCCGATGAGGGTGAGGAGTTTGATACCCCGGATGAACCCCTGGAGTCGATACCGGGGTGTGAAGTGCCTCCGCCTGCGGGGGCTTTGGTAGTTCCTCAGAAGCGAAGGGCGCCTGCTCCTAAGGAGGCTTCTGTTCGTAAGAGGAGGAAGGAGACAGTTGCTCGTCCTTTCCGCATTCTTGGTGTTGAAGCTACCGGGAGTGGGCCTACATCTCCCCATGTCTGGGATGAGTCTTTGGCTGGAGGTTCCTCGCCTTTTAGAGAGGGACCCTTTATGGTTTCGGTTGGCGGCGCCGGAGGATCTTCGCTAGGGGTCGCTGCTGTGGCTACTGCTCCGGGTAGTGGAACGAGATCGCCTAGGTGGCCATGGCAGATGGGAGGATCCTTCCCTGGACCCGCAACGGATAAAGCTCCTGCTGTGCCTAGCGAGATTCCAGTTGACGAACCTCGACCGCGTCTTGGTGGAGACTTGGAGGAATTCCGGGCGATGTCAGTTGGTCCACCTCCTTCCCCAGGTATGATAGTTCGCATTGCGTCCTTAGAGCGAGGTTTAGCTGCCTCGGCTGCAGATGCGCCATATATACCATTGGCCCCGGGTAAATATCATTTTTCATGTCTCCTTTTAGAAAGGTTACCGTTGTACTGATGTCGACTTTCGGGTTCTTTCTTTTCAGGGGATGGAGCCCACGGGGAGTGTAGCGTTGAGCCGCCTTCCGGCTCTGCTCCGGCCCCTGGTGGTGATAAGGAGGCACCTGATCCTAAGGAGGAAACACCTTCGGGGGCTAGCTCACCCGGAGTGGTTTCGTCGCCTCGAGAGGAGGATGAGCCTGTCACCGTGACCTTGCCTTCGGTCGTACCAACCGTTGAGGCGGCAGCAGTGGCTACCTCGTCTGCAATCGTCTCTGGTGGGGGACTCGCTGATATCGCGGTCTCTCCTGGCGTTCAGTCGGGTTTAGTTGCGCTGACTGAGCAACATACCAGCCTCTTTTACACCGGTTTGGGAGCGATGATATCAATGGTGTTGGCGAAGAGTCTGGATTTCGAGCGCCTGAAGAGAACTGCCCAGTTCTCGATCGGGGTTGTCAGGGAGTTCGGCGATTCCGGGGGAGCCGATGCCCTGGAGGCGATGGTTAATGGTTTAGAACAACCCATTAACGAGTATTTGCGGTTGGCTCAGGGCAGTCTTGATGCTGAGGCCCAGACCAGATACGGTCTTATGACTGCGCATCTTGCCAAACGGATAGAAGACCTGAAGGAACTCCTTCGAACTCGCCAGCTGGAGGCGATTCAGAGAAAAGCCGTCGTGGATGAGATCCTCGCCCTCCAGACAACGTGCCAATCCGAGCACGAGAGGAATGTAGCGAGGATTCACAGGTTGAGGGAGAAACTTGCTCAGGCAGAAGAGTGGGCTTCCCAGTCGTTGGCAGGCTTGGATGTGGTGGCCGGTCGACTGAGCACAGCGCGGCGGGATCTGGATCGCGCGGAAGGTGCCTGTGCGGGCGTGCGTCAGACGATAGCCGAGCTGTCCCATTCGAGTGACAATGAGGCACTGCTGGAGCGGGCCCGTACTGATGCTCTGGCCATTAGGGACGAGAGGATGGCCGTGCTAGCGCGGCAGATCCGTGACATGACTGTTCCGCCACAATGATGTACTCTTTTTTTTTTATCTTTCCCAGATGTAATTTTGTTCTTTCTTGGGAATAAAAAGAGACTTTTTCCTAACTTTGGACCCATCATTTCGGAATGTAAATGACAGGTTAGGGCGAGAGTGGTATCAGAGGTAGTATGGACGTGATAAACTCTCGATAAACTTCAGCAGGGCACGTCTATCCAGAGGTCATACGGACATGATAGAACGTGCTTTGGCCAAGTTTTTGTAGGTAAAGTACTATCAGAGGTGAGATAGACGTGATAGGCTTTACTAGAGTTTACAGCTCAGAGGTAATATGGACATAGCTGTTTTGTGGGCCTATTACTTATTGCGCACCTAGGTGCAAGTAAATAGGTTTGAGGATAAGCCCTGCTAGAGGTAATATGGACGTAGCAGATTTTGTGGACCTAACACCACTGGCGTACTTAGATTTACTACGGGTGTTAGTTGAAGTGACGATCGATATCAGAGGTGATAATCGATGGTCAGAATCTTAGAAAGCCTGTTCAGAGGTGATATGGACATGGCAGATTCTCCAAGGAAATACAGTTCAGAGGTGATATGGACATGACTGATTTGTGGGCCTATTGCTTTTTTGCGCACCTAGGTGCAAGTAATAGGTTTGAGGACAAGCCCTGCTAGAGGTAATATGGACGTAGCAGATTTTGTGGACCTAACACCACTGGCGTACTTAGATTTAGTACTGGTGTTAGTTGAAGTGACGATCGATATCAGAGGTGATAATCGATGGTCAAAATCTTGGAAAGCCTGTTCAGAGGTGATATGGACATGGCAGATTCTCCAAGGAAATACAGTTCAGAGGTGATATGGACATGACTGATTTGTGGGCCTATACTAGTTTCTTCTTTGAAGTAGTTTCGTCGGATTACGAGAATCTTGCCGTATTCCTCCTGAGTGGAGGAGATTAGGCATAGTACTTCTTCAGGAATTTGCCGTTGATAGGAGCCATTAATAGGTCTCCATTGGGCTGGGCTAGTCTGTAGGCTCCGTTCGAGAATGTTGTCTCGATCACATAAGGGCCTTCCCACTTGGGCTGGAATTTGCCTTTACTCCTGTGAGTAAGAATCATCGGCCTTCTTACGGCTAAAACTAGCTCGCCGACTTTGAACACCCTTTCCTTTACTTTACGATTAAAAGCTCTGGAAATGCGTACTTGGTAGAGCGCGATGCGCTGTTGAGCTTGGAGGCATTTCTCGTCTAATCCTTCTAGCTCCTGAAGCCTTAACAGGTCATTCTTTTCTTGAGTCAGCTCGTTAGCCACGGCTATCCTGAGCGACGGGATCTGAATTTCAATGGGGAGAACTGCCTCACTCCCGTATACCAGTGAGAATGGGGTACAGCCTGTCGGCGTTCGTACCGTTGTGCGGTATGCCCAGAGACATTCGTCCAGCTTTTCGTTCCAATCTCTTTTGTTTGAAGAGACGAACTTCTTCAAGAGTTTGATAATGGTTTTGTTGAAAGCTTCCGCCAAACCATTAGCAGCTGGATAGTATGCCGTAGAGGCGATATTGTGTATTCGATTTTTATCGCAAAATTGATGAAACGCTTGGCTGATGAACTGGGGCCCGTTGTCATAGATTATCCTTCGGGGGACCCCGAAGCGATAAATGACGTGATGCTTGATGAAGCTGATCACATTAGACGCCTTTACCTCAGCAAGAGGGATTGCCTCTGCCCATTTGGAGAAGTAGTCCGTGATGGCCAGTATGAACTGGTGACCTCGGGAAGAAGACGGGTGAATGGGGCCAATGACGTCCATACCCCATGCTTCGAAAGGCCAGGATGCAACTGTAGGATGCAGATGCTCAGATGGTCGGTGTATGAAGTCTGCGTGAATCTGACAGGCTCTGCATTGTCTTGCATACCGTATCGTATCTGTGATCATAGTAGGCCAATAATAGCCCATTCTCCTGATGCGATCCTGTAGCTTAGGACCGAGTTGGTGTGCTCCGCATACGCCGTCGTGAGCTTCTCGGATAATCTGCTGTACTTCATCGTTAGACAGACATCTCAACAGTAATCCGTCGTAGGTCCGGCGATATAGGCATTGTGCAGATGCATCGTAATAGAAGCATAATGATCGTCGCTTGATGGACACTGCTCCTTTGGGGTCCTCCGGCAAGATTCCGTATGCGACGAAATCTATGAAGGGACTTCTCCAGTCTTTTCCGGGGAGATCTGTGTTCACAGCATGGCTGCGTCCTATGTGAAGGTTGTTCTTCGCACAGAATAAGTCTCTGTTAAGAAGGATTACCGAATCCTGCCTTCTTATAGGAGTGGCTAAGTCTGCGGCTAGACTGGCCAGGGCATCGGCTTCCAGATTCTGAGACCGAGGTACATGCTCCAGGAAGAATCCTTTGAAGGTCATGGCTATCTCGACCGTTGCTTGGTGGTAGGGGATGAGGTCTGGATTCCGGACTTCATATATCCCTCTGACTTGATTGACGATAAGCAGAGAGTCACCGAAAGCTTCTAGGGATTCGACCCCCAGCTCTTTGGCGGCTCCGAGCCCGATTAACAGAGCGTTGTATTCTGCCACATTGTTGGAGCAGGGCTCGCTAAGAGAATATGCTCGGTAGATGATGAGCTAATCAGGAGTGACCAGGACGACTCCTACTCCTGAGACGATATTTCCCTTGGAACCGGTTCTGGAGGCCCCATCGAAGAAGAGTTGCCATGCGTCGGTCTCCATTGTGGAGTTACATTCTGCAACTTCGTCGGGAATGTCCTCGTATAACTTGGAGGACTCCGGGATCGGATGGGCAGCTAGGAAGTCAGCCAGTGCTTGGCCTTTAATGGACTTCTGCGGTACGTACACCATGTCATATGGCGTTAATAGCATCGCCCAAGTCGCGAGTTGGGAGTTAAGAACACTCGGTTTGCTCATTAGTACCCGCAGAGGGTTGATCCTGGAGATGATATGAATGGTCTGTCCGGTGACATAGTGTCGTGTCTTCTGGACGGCGAACATCAGAGCCAAGCATTCCTTCTCCACTGGGTTGTACCGGTGCTCGGCCCCGACCATCATCCTGCTGAGGTAGTAGATAGCTTGTTCATGCCCCATGTCGTTCTTCTGTGCAAGAAGAGCTCCTAGTGAATGATCCATTGCTCGAACGTACAGCAAGAATGGTTTTCCCATGACGGGAGGTGCCAGAACTGGCGGACTGGTGAGGTAGCGTTTGATGTCTCCGAACGCCTGCTGACAGGTTTTGTCCCACACGAAAGATACACCTTTCTTCATGAGGTGAGAAAAAGGCTGACATCTCCCCGAGAGGTTGGATATGAATCGCCGGATATAGGCCAGACGGCCTTGAAATCCCCGGAGTTCCCTCAGATTACGGGGTGGTCGCATTTCTACGATTGCTTGGACTTTGTCAGGGTCCACCTGGATGCCTTTGGTGGTGATGACAAATCCTAGGAACTTGCCACTAGATACACCCAGAAATGATTTCGTAGGGTTCATCTTGAGTTGATGGTGACGCATTAGCTCGAACACCGTCCTCAAGTCTTGGAGGTGATCACCTTTGAGGCAGCTCTTGACGGCTATGTCGTCTACGTAACATTCTACTGTTTTGTGTAAATGCTCATGGAATATGTTACTCATGGCCCGCTGGTATGTAGCCCCGGCATTCTTCAATCCGAAGGGCATGACCGTATAGCAATATACCCCCAGTGGTGTCCGGAAAGCAGTGTGCTTCTCGTCTTCAGGATGCATCTTGATCTGATTGTATCCCGAGAACCCGTCCATGAAAGACATGCGTTCGAAACCGCAGGTGTTGTCGATCATAATGTCGGTGATAGGAAGAGGGAATTCATCTTTAGGACAGGCCATATTTAGATCCCGGTAATCGATGCAGATACGCACCTTTCTATTCTTTTTCATGACTGGGACAACATTGGCGACCCAGTCGGGATGTTGCTCTTCACGGATGAAGCCGCAGGCTATCAACTTCTTGACTTCAGCTTCAATGGCGTCCATCATATCCGGGCGGAACCGGCGTTGGTGCTGTTTGACAGGCCTTGAGTCGGTCAAAATGTTGAGCTTGTGAGTAGCCACCTTCGGATCGAGGCCTGGCATATCCTCATAATTCCACGCGAAGACGTCGACGCATTCTTTTATCAGTTGGATGATTTCTTCCCTTTCAGCTGGGGAAAGATAGTTACTGATAAATATTGGCTTTGGTGAGAGTTCACCCCCAACGTCGATTTGGACAACTTCGTCTTTAGTGGGAGGTTCCCTTTGCTCGAAGCGAAATTCCCACTGCGTATCCATGTGTTGAGCCCAAGCGTCGTTTTTGAACAACTCAGATTCTTGTTCGCTTGCCTCTAAGGGATCTGTCGATGCCATATTCACCGAAAATGTTTGTCCGAGATTGTTGGATGAGTCGGAGGACGTTAAGCCGCCTTGAGGAGAGGCAATGGCGTCTTCAGAAGCCGCAAGGGAGGTCGGATATCCTAACCCGAAGCGGGTTTGTCGGTAGCAAGAGTTGCCGAGCAGCGGCGTACGCCTGCCCCTCCCATTGTTGAGACCTTGGTTCCGCTTTAGATTGTAGCCCATATTCTGCATGATCTTAAGCGCTTGTGGGCTGTATCGGCGAACCTGTATTTCCCCAGTATCGTCGTCGAAAGCATCTTCTTGGATAGCTGGTTGATTGCGCATACGGCCGAAGAATATCGGACGCTGAGTGCTGTAGGTAGGTGGGACGATGAAGATAGAATCCTCATGGGGCCCATACATTGTGACAACGTTGGATGATGACGCTACTTCCCATACATATGGATGATAGGCCTTTATAGCTCCCAAGAATTTTTGTGCTATTGGTTCTATCTCGTCAATGTACGGGGAAAGGGGACTTTTATTGTCACTAGCAACCGCGTTAGTAGTTTTTACATCCCTTGGTTTTTTGTCGCGCCGAAGGTTGATGACCAAGGGTGGAGGCTTTTTGTTTAAGGTAATTGCCAAAGGATCACCCCCCTTTCCTGACCTAGCATCGTTCAGGTGGGCGGTCATAGGCTCTGTGGCCTTTGGACGAGCAGTCCGTCCTTTCACCTTGATCGACAGAGGTTGTTTGACAGAGGGTTCTTCTGGCTCCCGACGGGATTCCTTCTCTGTCTGGGCCGTTACCTCTTCTGTGTAGCTCTGAGAGTATAACACGGCATCGGAGTAGTAGGATTCCACCCCTCTGAACGGGTTTAAGTCTGCAAACTCGGTTTGCACCGCTCCTTTGGCATCTACATATTTGAAGCATTGATGTAGAGTTGAAGGAACAATGTTGTGGTCGTGGATCCACGGTCTTCCCAGCAGGATGTTGTAGGACACCTCTGAATCAATGACGTAGCATGTAGCCACTGATCTAAGATTGCCAATCTGGATTCTCAAGCGAATCTTCCCCAATGGTTTACTCTTTCCAGCGTTAAAACCCACAATTGTAGTAGTGGTATAGGCCAGTTCGCTGGTGGGGATCCTCAACGGCCTGAGCAGACTGTGAGGAATGATGCTGATTGACGATCCCGAATCTATGTGAATCCGGTCGACTTCCATGGAACCGATGTATCCGGTGTGATAGAGAGGCCTGTCATGCCTGTTGTGTTTCAGCAGCATGTCGTCTTGGGTGAAAGTGATGTTTGGTACCACCTCCATCACACTGTGGCATTGAGGGCACGCCACGGGTTCCTCGTTGGGGGACTTGAGCTGGGTTAGGCACACATCCGCTTGCATCAACGCTTCGCTCAGGGCTAGACGAGTGTCTTGGGAGAGCCTGAGTAGCTCGAAGATGGACAACCTGGCTGGCGTATTGGCCAGTTGGGCCAGGATATCGAAGTTGTACGGTTTCTCTAAACCTTTGTTTGGAATGTTCTTCACAGGTACATCGAAGCATACTTCCTTTTGTTTTCCCTTGTCCGCTGGAGTTGGTCTTGAAGGACCGATCTCTGGTGTGGCAGGCTCGGGTCCCGAAGGCTTGGTGGCTGGGGCGTCTTCCGGGCTCGTGCCGTAGTCCTTGAGGTAGGCTTTCCCTGATCGGGTTGCTGTAGCCAACACCTCGTCTTCTTCTGGAGTTGCAACCATATGGCATGGTTTGCATTTGGAGTTCTTTCTAGACTTAGCTCTGATAGTATCAGTCTCTTCCCCGATTTCTGACACCAGGTCGGGATGAACCCACATAATCTCGCCTTGCCGGGTAGTTAGGGGTACCAGGTTGCGATTTTGATCCCGAGCTGGAGGAAGATTGATGATGTTCATCGTTGCTCAAAAAATAGGCATGACACCATCCAGGATCGTTCGGGGAGGCAGACTGCCAAACTGGAGAGAGATCATGTTGGCCGTGACCGTCTTCTCGGTGTTGTGCAGGGTGATCGCCTTAGCATCGATTAACCCCAGGATCTTCCTTTTCAGTATGTAACACGCCTTTGTTGGGTGGTGTACGTATCGATGGAAGACACAGTATTTGGGGTCGTTAGTATTGCCAACTTCCTGGGGCCGCCTCAGCTCTGGAAGGGTGATCTTGCCACTCTTGACGAGACACTCGAATATGCTCGGGACATCGTCGTCGTCGAAGGAGTAGACTTCAACGGGTCTGGAAGTCCCGGGTTTTGCTTGCGCAGTTGTCGCAATCTTTGGTCTGGCCGTATTAATTGCCAGGGCTTCTTTCCCTTTGGGACCACGAGGGTGGTCGCTGCTAGGAGATGGCCTCTTGCCTCTGTCGGAGGCGGAGATCATGATGCCATTATCGCGCGCCTTGCGACTATTGTCTTCGGCTGCTACCGCCGAGATGATTAACGAGGGCCAATCACGGAACTGATATGGTCCTGTGAACACCGAGACCACGGGAAGGAGGTTCTTCCTGCAAATGTCCACCAATACAGAGTCGGGAACTCCTGGAGGCATTTGTAAGGTGGCCTGACGAAAACGTTCGATGAAGATGCGAACGTCTTCCTTTTCCTTTTGCTTGACTTCGATGAGAGAGGACATAGACATGTCCATTCCTCCCTCGTAGAACCGTGTGAAGAATAAAGTTCTGAAGTCTTCGAAGGAAGTGATGCAGTTATCCGCCAAGCTGCGGTACCACTAATAGGCTACTCCTGAGAGGCAACCTTTGAACACCCGAGTAAGGAGGGCGTCGTTCCCTTGTAGCAACACCGTCATCATGCTGAAATAATTCATGTACTGGCTCGGCGATATTTTTCCCTCGAACAGGGCCATGGTCTGAGGTTTGTACCTTGGCGGGAAAGGGACTTCCTCCCAGATAGCTGGGTAGGGCTGGTTGATTCCCAGTTTCTTGAGCTGATCCTTGTGTTTCAAGGCGTCAAACTGGGCCTTCAACTCCCGGACTGCCTGCATCAGATTTTCAGTCGGAAGCGGGGCCATGGAGTGGTGCGGAGTTGGTTGTATCGTAACCCCAGCGGGAGGTAAGGCACTCTCTGAGTGAGGAAGCAGAGGAACTTCTGACTCTTGATCCAGCGCGGGCTCTTGGCTCGGGTAGGATGGTGGTAAGTCCACCCCCACACGTATCTGAGTTGGCGGGACCGACGCTTGAGCCATGGTAGCTGCGTGCTGAGTTAGCATCATCTGGTGCATGTTTTCCATCATGGATTGTATTTGTTGCAGAGATGTTTCCAGCGTGGTGAGGCGTTGTTCCGCGTCTCCTGATGGTGAAGCTTCCTCGCGTTCATCTTCAACGGCGTAGGCTCCCATCTCCCTGGGCGTCATTGAAGGATTAGTATAGGTCGCTGTAGAAGTCGACTCTACACTTTCTGCTTCTGATTCTTGGCGACCCCCAGCGTCGGAATCGGAAGAGGATGGAGCTGGCTGTCGTGACTTTGCGCGAGTGTTCTGGAATACTCCAGCTTCAGTGTCACTGAACCTCCTTCGGCTCGGGGGCTTGGAGGGATGACGTCTTGAACTCGACCCTCCTCTACGCAGGTGTGAGGCCATGTTTACAGGCGCATGCGCGGGTTCCTCTCCCTGAAAAGACAGAGAGTAGCCCAATCGGTCGAAGATCGATCGTTTTGTTTTGGGACAGCAGCAATTAATCACAACCTTGTGGCTATTACAATGATGCTCGCTAGGAGGCGTAATAGACATGTTGGAAGGTCCCCTCTTTTTACGCTTCTGGACCAGATATTTGCGTAGGTCAGGAGGAGTTGCCGGAGAGGCCCTTAATCGGCCATTGGTTTCTCGCGTGATCCGGAGGGTAGGCATTCTGTTCCTTCGCTGGCGTGAAGGCCGAGAGGTTAAGTAGCCTGCCGCTTGCTTTCCTTCGCGGAGATCACAGCGCTTATCTGGTTTATCGTAGAGGTCAGATGATGTCTTGCGCGTGGAGCGAGATCTGTTCTTCCGTCTTGGCGCCGAGGCACCATCGGAAGTTCTGTCTGTACCGCGCGGAGTGGGAGACAGATTTCTACGCGTAAAGTGCAGTGAAGGCTTCTGGGTTAGCGCTGAGGCTTCGCCCGAAGTTTTGTCTTTACCGTGCGTAGCGGGAGACTGGTTCCTACGCGTAAAGCACAGTAGATTCTTCGGGGTTAGCGCTAAGGCTTCGCCCGAAGTTTTGTCTGTACCGCGCGTAGCGGGAGACTGAATTTTACGTGCGGGGCACGGAGGGAGCGTCGCTACAACCTCGTTGGCCGAAGAGATCGGAGAGATCGGAGAGATCGGAGAGTCCGGAGAGATCGGAGAGATCGGAGAGTCCGAAGAGATCGAAGAGTCCACAGAAATAGTAGAGGATATCTTGGGCGTCCACACATTGCGCAGCTTCCTGTTGTCCTAGACGGAGAGAGGGCGAGAGCTACCCCCGGCTCGAAGCATGTCTTCGTAGGCTGACTGGTCGAAATGAACGACCAGCGTCTTCTTCACGGTTCCCACGGATACCGTATCGTGTTGAGCAATTACTTCCTCGTCAGAAGAGAAAGATGTCCCCAGCAGAGTCGCCATCTTGTTTGTGGTATTAAACGAAAGGAATGAAATTGTATTTCAATGACGGAGTTTATGCGAAACCCGCGCCCTTCTGTTTACAAACAAACTTGTACAATGTAATCCTATACGAGGATGTGGGAGTACAATTTATTTAATTTAGGTATAAATTGCTATAGGTGTCTGATCTGCGGTCGATCACTTTAGCCCTTGGACCACACGATGTTGAAGAAGTGCCGTGGAAGACAGGTAGCAGCTTCGAAGGTTGCAGAAGAGGTTGGACGCACGAGGCCAAGGTCGTCGATCCCTGCTCTTTGCCTGCTCTCCGGGCTCTCTCTCTTTCTCTCTCTCTCCCTCTCCCTTTCTCTCTCTCTCTCTCCTTGGACGATAATTCTCTCCTGGATGATAATTCTTTTTTTCCCTCCTTCCCCATTGATAGGGGTCTCTATTTATAGAGTTTTGGTGACAGTGACCACTCCGTCGGTGTAAAAACCGAGAAGTGGGAAGTACAACACCCTTTTACACAACGGTTAAAGTAACCAATGCCTGCGTATGGATGATCTTTTGAATGAGCGTATGACGCGGGTACAACTAAGGGAACACAACGCGTACTATTGCTACGAAGATCACGGCGTAAGAGCCACGTAGGTAGGTATCCCGTGTGTAGAAACGGTTGGCGTAGAAGCCAAATGACTGTCACCCTGGCATAGAGGCCAGATAGGCATAGAAGCCGAATAGGCGTAGAAGCCGGATAGGCGTTAAAGCCGGATAGGCATAGAAGCCGGAGAGGCGTTGAAGCCGGGTAGGCGTAGGAGCCGGAGAGGCATTGAAGCCGGATAGGCGTAGGAGCCGGACAGGCGTTGAAGCCGGAGAGGCGTTGAGAGCCGAAGGGGCACAGGTCTTGAATGGGCGTAGAAGCCGCTGCGTACCATGCCCGAGTGCTGACGGGGACGTCTTAGCCGGAATCACGGCTTTCGAAGATGTAATCAAATCTTCTACAGAGATTTGCCATCATCCTGTGCATTAAATACGAAGACTTGTTTCGAAGGTCTGCAGCCCTTCTGTGCATCCGTTGCAGAGACGTGCCTTGACTGAACCTGTCACCGCTCCGTGCAATTAGACGTAGAGACGTGCCTTGAGCCCCGTACGATGTGCAGCTTTTGACGTGGCAGGTGGTTTGTCTACTGCGGAGCATAAACCGGCTTATGCCTGCCTGTGTAAAATAATACAGCGTATCCCTCTGTGCGAAAAAGAGCGGTTTATGCTGAGGGGACGTCAGTAAATGACGGTTCGGTGGTATCTTAACCCAATCCTCTGCATTAAATGCAGGGATCCGCCATCATACTGTGGTGTGCGTCCCGAGGGGTCTGTGCCTGTTTCCAGCCGTCGTCTGGGTCGCCGTGCAGCACTTTTTGTCAGGAGTCAGAGGCCAGGTTCACTGCGTGACTTGACAGGTTTATTTCGGGGAAGACGAAGCGTTCCTCGTACGCTATTTTAACGCTGCTTTGAGAGCGGCTGAGTTTTTACGCCCTGGAGGCGATGGGGGGGGGGTCCCGTCTACGCCGAAGCAGTTTTGGACGCGCTGCACCCTTGAGCTCTTACGCCTGATGGCACTGAAGGCCTTTGTTTGCGCTGCTCTGTATCAATACGCCGCGTAGCTTTTGCCAGCGTATTTTTCATGCTTCTACAGTCCCGTTTGGCGGGGCGTACTCAGTTTCGGGGTAAAACAGGGTCTGGTTTTTCCTGTTTTTGGATCGCGGTGTGCGATCACCACAGGAGGTGATGCCCCGAGCGGTTTATCCGGGCACCGAGAGGGTTATACAGGCTTCGCGTAGAAATTTACGGAATCGAATTCCGAGCTACGAGGAGAAAATTAAGCGTACCTGAACAGGGCCTTCGAAATGGGGTTTCCGGTGTCCGACACGCGAGTTCGTGTCCTGGACGATGTGTCCACGCTGTGCCCGTGTCCGGTTGTGCCCGTGTCCGGCCTAGGGTGCTTTGGTGGGTCGGCGGAGGCTGCCAGTGACCGAGCTGGCCGGCGGCGGGTCGTCGGATCATCGGTGGAGGTATTGGAGTCGGGGGAGGGGACGCTGGACGGCGGGAAGGTCGGCGTTGGGTCTGTAAACCCCCAGATTTTGCAAGAATTTTAAATTGGGATTTTTCACAATTTTCTGGAATTTTCTGTAAATTTTCTGTAATTAAATTCAGGGTTTCTAATTATTAAATAATTTTTTACTTGTAAATAAATAATATTAAAATATTATGAAAATAATATTTTTGGGTGTAAAATGGAAAACTGGACTTAGGGTAATTTTTCTGGAATTTATCGGGCCCCGGACCTATTTTTAAATCACCTAAAACTATTTATTTAATTATTTAATTAATTAATTATTTATTTATTTAATTATTTATTTTCTTAAATAATTCAGCCCGCGGCCCAACTCTCAGCCGGCCCATTTCCCCCAGCCCGGCCTACGGCCCAGTCCCCTCCGGCCCATTAACCTTAACGGGTCGGGTCGGGTCCACCCGAACCCGACCCGCACCCGAACCCAACCGCCGCGCCACGCAGCCAACGCCTCCGCCCGCTGCGCCCGATCCCGCGGCCCTAGCCGCCTTGCCCGGCCTCCCCGACCTCCTCCCTACCCTTTTTAAAGCCCTCCCCCGTCGATCTCCACCGCCTCCAGCCACCTCTCCTCCGCCTCACCTCGACACGCGCCGCCTCCGCTCCGCCCGACGCCGGCAGCCCGCCTCCGTCGTCCCAGCGGTCCCCGCAGCCCCAGCCTCCTTCCTCCCTCCCCGCAGCCACTCCTCCGGCCGTCCCCGCCGCTCCAGCAGCCGCAGCCGAGTAGCCGACCGCCTCCGCGAGCCGCCCGGCGAAGCCCCGGCCTCCCTCCGCCTCAGCTCCGGCGAGGCCTAGCCGCCGGAGCTCCGCCGTCCAAAACCCTAACCCTAGCCCTAATTCTTCTCTGTGTCGGACATGGGACACAGGACACAGTGTCCTGTGTCGTGTCGGACACGATTCGACCCCGATTTTCGGGTCCTGTTCAGGTGCGTGTATCTTCTTGATCGTAGCTCCGTTTTCAATTCCGCAAATTGCGTTGTGAAGCCTGTATGACCCTCTCGGTGCCCGGATAAACCGCTCGGGGCATCGCGTCCTGTGGTGATCGCCCACTGGGCCGGGCCGGGCCCCAAAATATAAAAAAAAAACAATAATAATAATAATAATAACAGTAAATTAATTTAATTAGAAAATAGTTTTTAGGCTTTTAAAAATAGGTCCGAGGCCCAATAAAATCCCAGAAAATTACCCTAAGTCCGATTTTCTATTTTACACCATAAAATCATATTTTCATTTTATTTTAATATTATTTATTGGCAATTAAAAATTACAAACTCACTACAGGGCCTATGTAAATTCCTGAAAAATTGCATATTAATTCCAAAAATTGATTTTAAAAATCTAAAAATATAGGGTGTTTACAATCTACCCCCCTTAAGAGATTGCGTCCTCGCAATCGAAGGGTAAACTATAAAGGCAAGATTTACAGAATTAAAGAATGCTTAGGTTCTACCTGATTCTGCAAATAGGTGTGGATAACGTTGCCGCATAACATCTTCTCGCTCCCAGGTCAATTCGCCAGGAGAGTGCTGCTTCCAAGCTACTCGACCAGCCTGATTGTCTGCCCTCGCAGTATCTTCTCGCTAGTGTCGAGTATACTCACTGGCTGTTCTTCGTATCTCAGGCTAGGTCCCACCGAAATCTCGGAATAATCAACTATATGACTTGGGTCCGTCACATATCTCCTCAGTTGTGAGACGTGGAATACGTCATGCACTCCCTCTAAGGATGGAGGTAATGCAAGACGGTAAGCCACCTCACCAATGCGTTCCAAGATATCAAATGGCCCAATGTACCTTGGGCTTAACTTGCCTCTGCTGTCGAATCTGATAGTACCTCTAGTGGGCGAGATCCTCAAAAATACATGCTCTCCTTCCTTGAACTCCAGGGGTCATCTGTGTGCATCGGCCCAATGCTTCTGTCTATCCTGGGCTGCACGGAGATGGTTCTGAATCTGTTTTACTTTCTCCACTGTCTCCGTTACCAGCTTTGGACCTAGTAATTGACGTTCGCCAATGTCGCTCCAGCATACAGGCGATCTGTACTTCCTTCCATACAACGCCTCGAAAGGTGCCATCTGAATGCTTGCCTGATAGCTGTTGTTGTAGGAGAACTCCACTAAGTGCAAATGATCTTCCCAAGATCCTCCGAAGTCCAGTATGCATAATCGTAGCATATCCTCCAGGATCTGAATTATGCGCTCTGACTGTCCGTCTGTCTGAGGATGATAGGCAGTACTGAATTTAAGCCTGGTGCCGAGACTCTCTTGCATGCTTCGCCAGAAGTGAGATATAAATCTCGAGTCTCGATCTGATACAATACTAACCGGCACTCCATGTAATTTTACGATCTCACGCATATACATGTCGGCTAGTACTTCCGTGGATTGTCCGACTCTGAACGGCAAGAAGTGAGCCGACTTAGTGAGTCGATCCACGATGACCCATACTGCATCCTTACCACTAGGGCTTCTTGGAAATCCAGTGACGAAGTCCATGGTAATATGCTCCCACTTCCATTCAGGGATGGGAAGCGGCTGCAACATACCTGCAGTCCTTTGGTGCTCGGCCTTCACCTGCTGGCAGACTAAGCATTTTGCTACAAATCGGGCAATCTCCCTTTTCATTCCATGCCACCAGTAATATTGTCTTAGGTCCCGGTACATCTTGGTCCCTCCTGGATGAACAAAGTATATGGAGCTATGGGCTTCTGTCATCAATTCCTGCCTTAATTCTCCATTTGGAACACATAGGCGATTTCCGTACCTTAATGTTTCGTTCTCATGGATGCGAAGTCCCGTCTGTAGGCCTGCTTTTGTTCTTTCTCTCAGCCTTCGGAATCTGGCATCATTAGGCATAGCTTCCTTGATTCTCTCCACTAGCGATGACTTCACTTCGAGGTTAGCCAGCAAACCATTTTGTCCAGGTAGAACAACCTCTATCTGCAGATCTTGCAAGTCTTGTAATAGCTGAGGCTGCTCCGTTAAGAAATAAGCCAAGGGTTTTCTGCTGAGGGCGTCGGCTACAACATTTGCTTTCCCCGGGTGGTACTGCAGATCAATGTCAAAGTCCACCATCAACTCAAGCCAACGCCTTTGCCTCATGTTGAGCTCCTTCTGTGTATAAACATACTTCAAGCTCTTATGATCAGTGAATATCTCGACCTTTTCTCCATACAGATAATGTCTCCAGATCTTCAATGCAAAAATCACTGCAGCTAGCTCCAGGTCGTGTGTTGGGTAGTTCTTCTCGTGGACCTTCAGCTGCCTCGATGCATAAGCAATAACCTTGCCATGTTGCATCAAGACACAACCTAGTCCACTACCGGACGCATCACTATAAACAACAAAACCTCCTGACCCTGAGGGAAGATTCAAGACTGGTGCTGTTGTTAGACGCCTCTTCAATTCGTCGAAGGCATTCTGGCATTCTTTCGTCCATATGAACTCCTGATCCTTCCGTGTCAGCTTAGTCATCGGCTCTGCGATCCTTGAAAAATTTTCTACGAACCGCCGGTAATACCCAGCAAGTCCAAGAAAACTTCTCACTTCCGCAATAGAGGTAGGGGTAGGCCAGGTTTCTATAGCAGTGACTTTTTCTGGGTCCACAGACAATCCTTCACCCGAGATAATATGCCCTAAGAATGGCACCTTGTCCATACAGAACTCACATTTGCTGAGTTTGGCATATAGCTTCTCCCCTCTCAAGGTTTCTAGCACAATTCTAAGGTGTTCCTCGTGCTCTTCGTGGTTCTTGGAGTAGACTAGGATATCATCAATGAATACCACCACTAACTTATCCAAGATTCAACCGCCTGATCCAGGGCAACATGACGGTGGAGGAATATAACGCCGAATTCATTCGCCTGAGCCGCTTTGCCCCTTCGCTAATTCCTACCAAAGAGGAGAAGGCGGAGAAATTCTTTGATGGGCTCAGGTTTGAGCTTCAGAAGTTAATCGGATCGGTCGCGCCCACCTCTTACTCCGACGTCCTAGCTGCAGCACGTCGGCTGGAGCGCGTTACTCGGAGGGAATCAAGCCTGAAACGTCCCTTCTCCTCAACACCGTCCAAGTCATCACCAGGGGAATCTGCTAAACGGCCCCAGAAGAGCCCGCCTCCAAGAGCAGCAACTAAGAACCTGCCTACTTGCCATTACTGCAGCAAGGTAGGACATATTGAAAAGGAATGTCGACGCAAGCTGGGACTCTGCCTGGTTTGCGGATCTGGACAACACTTCTCAAAGGACTGTTCGAAACATCGAGAGGGAGTTCCGAATCGACCAGCTCCACCTGCAGCTCTTCCAGTTGGGGGAGCAACACAGACAGGGCCTGGAGGAGCCAGGCCACCTCTACCACCTCAGGCAGCATTGTTCCAACAAGCTCGTCAGCAAAGGGGTCCCGCTCAGGGACGAGGTCAGGCATATGCACTAGCAGTCACTGAGGAAGCTACTGCAGGCGAAGTGATAGCAGGTACCATATTAGTAGCTTCAGTTCCTGTTGTAGCATTATTTGATTCTGGAGCTTCGCATTCATTTATTGCTGCTAACTTCGTAGCCACACATAGAATAGCTACCGCACCTCTCTCGAAGATGAAGAGAATTCTAACGGGAGGTAGAATTATCCCGGTTAGTGATACTTGTAGATCATGTTCGGTAGTAGTCTGTGGCCGAGAGATGCGAGCCCAATTCCTGATCTTTTCTATGCCTGATTACGATGTTGTACTTGGTATGGATTGGTTAAGTCAGTACCATGACACTGGATTGCCGGCTTGGAAAAGTGATATTTAGACCCCCTAGCCTTCCTGAGTTTGAATTTCTACGAGGAGCTGTAGAACAAGGGGTCCAGCCAACTCTTAGGGTATTGACTGTAGAAGAAGATTCAAGTTACCCAAGAGTCATAACGGAATTTGTGGATGTGTTTCCCGACGATCTTTCAGGTTTACCACCTGATCGGGAGATAGAATTCATAATAGACCTAACTCCAGGAGCCGAACCTATCACTTCATCGGTATATCGGCTAGCACCTAAGGAGTTAGTGGAGCTAAAAACACAAGTTGACGACCTTCTGGAGAAAGGATTTATCCGGCCCAGTATTTTACCATGGGGAGCACCTTTACTTTTTGTACCCAAGAAGGATGGATCTGTACGACTGTGCATTGATTACAGAGCCCTTAATGCTGTAACTATTAAGAACCGGTACCCATTACCACGCATTGATGATTTGTTTGACCAATTGAGTGGTGCTAAGGTATTCTCAAAGATTGACCTTAGATCCGGTTATCACCAGATTAGGGTGAAGAAGGAAGATATCCCAAAGACGGCCTTCAGAACTAAGTATGGACATTATGAGTTCCTAGTTATGCCGTTTGGTTTACCAACGCACCCGCCGTATTTATGAGTTTGATGAACGGGGTCTTCCATCAGTCTGACCGAGCCACAGCAGGGATATACATTTCCTGGAAGAGTCTGGAGAACTCCTCCCAGGTAACCTGATCATGTCCGAGCCTTCTTTCTTTGGACAACCACCAATGATGCGCATTGTCCGTCAGTTGCATCCTGACGGCAGTCATCCATTTGTCCCTTGGTAGTTCGGCGGCCTCCAACTGATGCTGTGTGTTCGTAAGCCATTCATGCACTTCAGTTGGTCCTTCCTTGCCCGAGAAGGTACGGGGCTTGAGTTGGCGGAAATCTGTAATAGATCCCGTCGCTGGCCGCCTATTTGGTGGATTTGCATGCTCCAATGCTGCGACTAGGCTGTTCCTTAGGTTCTCGGCCTCCCGGCGTTGGGTCTCCTGTTGAATCTGTTGTTGTGCCTGCATCATGGCGTAGAATATCTGGAATATTTGCTGGCCGTCCATTGCCTGTCCTGGGGGAAAGACCGGCATCGCAAGAGGGAACTGGGGAGGAGGCGGGATGTCATCACGCCTGAACCTGGAACTTGGCTGGCCAGTTTGATTGCTCTGAGAGGATTGTCCTCGGATATCTGGCGTCGTTCCAGCTTCGCAGGTAAACCCTGCTTCAGTCGGTGTACCCAAGGGGGTCTCGTCACCACCTCTGGGATCCATAACTCTGCACCAAAAGGAAACAATGAGAACGCACAGAGGAATCAAAACAGGATGCAATTCAAGCAATTAAATTGAATTCGACATAGAGTTCAAAAATGATTCAATCGATGGATGAGATCCTACAACCTATCTTAGTGCAGGCCTGTCCGGTCCCTAAGTTGAAACCGAACTATTTAGATCAGACCCGCATGGGCCACCACAAAAACCATGTCACGCCCCAGTCCCAAAATGCCGAGGGACTGGAGATGCGTGGCAATGGCCAGCAGCACGCACCGATGGATAACCCAATTTAATGGAACCATCAGGGCATACTTAAGCTGTAAATAAGGTCTACTACCACAAGTCCCACTAATCTTATCCATAAAGATAAAGAAATTAACTGCATAATCAAATGGAAATAAGTAGCAACAACATCACAGCAAGTCAGTCGGAGGAACATTCCGACTATAGTCTGAATAAGCTGGCTCTATAGGCCAGGAACAAGAGATATAAACATAAAATAAATAAATAAGTACTGGAACAGGCACTCAGGAGAAGTCCTCGGCAGTTATCTCGTCTTCAGTGTTCGGTTCTGCTCCAGCAATAGTCTCAGCTCCGGTCCCGTATACCTCGGGATACTGCTCCTCAGCTAAACCTGGGGACATAATCCATTCCAGGTCCTCAGTGGACATAGCAAGGCACAAAATAAAATAAGCCAAATGAATAAGCAGCACAATAAATAACTGAACAGCAGGGTAAACTAAGTAACCATCTATGTGATATGCAAATGAGAGCAACACCAGTACTCAGGCTGAGACCGCTACAAGCTCTGTGTCGGGGAGCCGGTAGCAGTAATAACACGTAAAGGGTCTAGCTCTGTTGGAGAGTCTACAACCTCACAATAATAGTAGATATATATAGAATAGCCTATAGCCTGTGTGTCTCTCCCCACCCAATGTAATCACGCAAGCCATGACCATAATGTCTCATGTCCATGTCAGCGGGATTATAACTAATGCAACCAGTCATACTGTCTATAAATAAATGTCTCTATCAAGTCCTGTATCCTATTCAGAATCACCATGAATACCTCAGGAAGATTCTGTCCATGATAGTGTCAAGTGTACTGGGTTGTAGGGTACTTGATAGGCCAAGTACAAAGTAAGGGGATCGTAAATCCATCTCTAAATAACGAACCCAACACCGCGTACGGTGTCGGTACCCGACTATGATCGGACACTAGGTACGTCATACGTTCCCTAGGTTAAGCAGTTTAAATCAGTTTATATGTATTTGCACAAGAAATCTAGCAGAGTATTTTTACAGAAAATATAAAAATAATGACTACAAGTTTGGCAATGTGCACTTGCCTGAGGTTTGGATTCCACTTAGGTCTTGATTTTGGAAATTTCCAGAGATATCTCTGAAAGATGAAATAAATAGTACCATCACACTCAGAAGGTGTCAAACAGCTAGGATCGCCTGTCCTTGGGTCCAATTTGGAGACAAGGGCAAAAACGGCAATTTCGGCCCAAAACGGGGTCCGCCGATGGGCCCGCCTTGCACCAAAAAACGTGTCAGGGTCAACGGTCTCCAAATTCACCAAACTTAGTGTCAACAGGTCAGGAACACTGATACGAACCCAACGAAACTTTCAGATTTGAATTCCGATGAGCCAATCACGAAATCGCCCGTCGAGCGGGACCTGTGTGGCCCACGACACGCGATTTCGTCAACGTTCTCAGAATCGGACCAAACTTGACCCACAGGACCAGCGTATCGCTACGAGTCCGATGGCATAAGTTTTGTCTCGATCCGACGTGTGTGCACGAAGTTAGGGTAAATTGCAGAAAAGGTGGATACGGGGCGATGTTCGCGGATACGCGTTGATTTCGGTGTGCACGCACACCCGAATCAGCTTCCGCGAAATCCTACACGTCCGTATCGACGAGGCGCACGTATCTGTGAAGACCGTACGCGACCAAGTCGTCCCGTTTGGCGGGGCGTACTCAGTTTCGGGGTAAAACAGGGTCTGGTTTTTCCTGTTTTTGGATCGCGGTGTGCGATCACCACAGGACGCGATGCCCCGAGCGGTTTGTCCGGGCACCGAGAGGGTTATACAGGCTTCGCGTAGAAATTTAAAGAATCGAATTCTGAGCTACGAGGAGGAAATTAGGAGTACCTGAACAGGGCCTTCAAAATAGGGTTTCCGGTGTCCGACACGCGAGTTCGTATCCTGGACGTTGTGTCCACGCTGTGCCCGTGTCCGGTTGTGCCCGTGTCCGGCCTAGGGTGCTTTGGTGGGTCGGCGGAGGCTGTCAGTGACCGAACTGGCCGGCGGCGGGTCGTCGGATCACCGGTGGAGGTGTTGGAGTCGGGGGAGGGGACGCTGGACGGCGGGAAGGTCGGCGTTGGGTCGGAGGAGAAGAGGGAAGGAGGGAGGAAGGGCTCGACGGCGGCTGCGGGAGGAGGTCGGCGCGGCTGGGGGTGGCCGAAGCCGAGGTCGGCAAGCTCGGGGGGGGGTAGCCGGAGCTAGCTTTCAGGCGGGTTAGGGGGAATGAGGCGGTGGAGAAGGGGAAGGGGAGGGTTTTATAGGGGTGCTGGGGCCGTTCGTGGCGGAGGAGGCGGGATGAGGGGAGGACGTGGCCTCCCCCGGCGGAGGCGGCACGGTTTTCAGCGGTGGCGCGGGAGAACCGGTCTCCGGTGATCGTGGGGGAAGGGGAGATGGGTGCAGCAGGGTCGGGTGCGGATCCGGGTTTGGGCGGACCCGCCCGACCCGCTAGGAGTGGCCGGGCTGGGCTGAATCTAATGGGCTTGGCCCACTGGGCCGGGCCGGGCCCCAAAATATAAAAAAAAACAATAATAATAATAATAATAATAACAATAAATTAATTTAATTAGAAAATAGTTTTTAGGCTTTTAAAAAATAGGTCCGAGGCCCAATAAAATCCCAGAAAATTACCCTAAGTCCGGTTTTCTATTTTACACCATAAAATCATATTTTCATTTCATTTTAATGTTATTTATTAGCAATTAAAAATTACAAACTCACTACAGGGCCTATGTAAATTCCTGAAAAATTGCATATTGATTCCAAAAATTAATTTTAAAAATCTAAAAATATAGGGTGTTTACACTTTTAGATCAATTATTTAATAGAAATTATCCTGAAAAATATAAGGGAGATCAGAAAATACGATAGAATACACCGATTCAATTGATGAAACCACAATATTTCAAGAATACTCACCGATCGACGAATGCCTCGAGCCAAGGAACTGCTTGTAGCACCGCGATTCTCCTTACAGAAGCTGGTGGCTCCTTTCAGGAAATGGATCAAAAACCTACCACTCAAGTTCAAATTAATAAAATCAAAGAAGGTTTCGGATCAAACTAGATCTCGCCGATGAAGACTCGTCGACAAAGACGATCTTCCCGGAGAAAGAATCTAGACTCGTTGATGAAGGCTCGTCGCGAAGGACGATCTTTGTCAATGAAGACTGTCACGACCCGCACCTGAAAAATTGGGCATGAGTCGTGGGTACGTCCAGCCTACGCCGCAATATCGGCGGTAGAACGCTTTTTAGGTCTACTATCTAGCTAACAATCTCAAATAATCAATATATAGGTACCTGTCAAGATCTCAACTCCAAACGGAGGAGCAATATAATAATGATAATCACAAGTACTCAATTACGAATCTAAGCACGATAAGAAAACAAAGAAGTCTAACAATTACAAAGTCTAAAAAACTGCTACTAAGACAACAACAACAATAATAATAATACAACAATATCCAGAATCAAATATAATACAAGGTCTCAATCCAAAACCGGAGACAAATCCGGTACCAAAAGCTAATTAATACAACAACTGAGGTCCTAGTGATCCCGGCTACAACCTAGAAATCACTCCTGATCTAAGGGGTCCCTGTCTGCACCATCGACAGGCTGAGGTCCATAAAACGTCGGACACCAATCCTCCGGATCCTCTGAAAAATATATCCAGTCATGATTGGAGCAAGTACACCTCTAACAACAGTTCCAGTTAAATGATAAAAACTATAAAGCAGTTATAGCAAGTAGCAAGTTGAAGGAAATAAAGTATGAACAAGAAATATATACATATCACTGGTGCATAAAGGTAAAGATGCATGAATATCAGAAGCAAGATAGTAATGACTGCAGGATACAAGAAATCTAAACTAAGAGCAAGTATGTGCACAAGAACGTGAAGTGAGTCCAGCAAGAGACAAATGTAATAAGTCTAGTCCAGAAACTATAAGTGAGACCAGTCAAGAATGCAAGTGAGTCCAGACTAGAAAGAATGAACTCGTGTCTTTGAAATACCTGTTTCGACATGTATACTGCTAAGGGTAAGTACGGCTCACCGCACACTGGGTGTGCGGATGCTATCATTCCAGATTAGACACGAGGGGGTGATTCCAGTAATTCCAGTTGGGAATGTTTACATGTCTACTCGAGTATTTCTCCATCCTGACTAGTACAAGTGAATACAAGACCCAACACGTAAATCAAGTATGAGTCCAGGCAGAAATATGAGTGATGCCTATAGTGAGTCACGATGTGATGCTAGTAGGTGATTCCAGAATAAAGGCCAGAAATATGAAATATACGTGTCGCAAGTAAATGAATCTAGAAATACTAGTCCGTGTCATGCCAGAAAAATTAGAGAATACTATACTAGAAACTGAATCATAATAATCATCAGATAATGAAAACTATCAAAGAATATACACGCCTGACGTCCTGAGCAACTAGCGATCCGAACTGGCATCGCAAGGACCTATTACGAAAAACAAGGTTAAACGGAGTTCTAATAAGTTAAACAGATATAAAATATCTAAAAACAAGCTTCTAAGGTTGTTCTAGGTCAAACGGGTCAAACCGATGAAATCTGGATCAAAAAGTCAACTCTGGGTCCAAAAAGTCAACTTCGGGTTAAAACTAGGTCAAAAGTTGACTTTGGCGGTCAACCGGGTTAACTACGGTCAACTCTAGGTCAAACAAGGGTGCCCCTAAAATTCTAGGTCAAAACTAGGTCATTAAGCTAGTAAACCCTCAAACTCGCCTCCTTGAGATATCAGGATACCCTCGATATCCGATACCTCAACCTACGCTATACGTCCTGCCTATACCCTCTATAATATATACTAGCACGTATATATATATATATATATATATATATATATATATATATATATATATATATATATATATATATATATATATATATATATATATATATATATATATATATAACTATATATCTAAAAGCATCTCTAACCTCAATCCTAGGCTAAAACTCAATACCTTGCCCCAACGCTCAATACCTTGAGTATATCAAGGTATTGAGATACTCAAGCCTTACCCCTCACTAACACTAGCTAACTAATTAACTATCTATATATATATTACCATATACTAATATATATAACATATATCTAACTATATATATATATATATATATATATATATATATATATATATATATATATATATATATATATATATATATATATATATATATATATAACCTAGTGTATAGGCAAACACCTCATCGCCGATACCCAATCTTACCTCAATACCTTGGTATCTCAAGGTATTGAGATACCTTACCCTCTAATTCTAGCTAACTAGCTAACTATCTATGCATATATAAATATACCTAGCTATATATCTAGGCTAATATATATATCTTACACATATGTATATATACCTATATATATATATATATATATATATCACACATACACATATACATACATACCCATTACCCAACATATATCTCCATATATATCTATATATCTACCTATACTTATACTTATGTACATATCTATATATCCATATCTATATATACAATATATATCTATATCTATATATAGATATCTATATACCTATCTATCTATATATATCTCTATCTATCTATGTAAATATATCTATCAATACACATATATATCTATATGTATATATAGCCATACATATATATGTACTTATATTTATATCTATCCATATATATATACATCTATCTATATACATATATATATATATATTCACCTATATATATATTCATATCTACATAAAAAAGAAGGGGGGAGGGGGTAAACTAGCTGTGCGCTGCACTGAAACGTATTGCTTTTGCTGCCATTGCTGTTGCTGCTGCCATTGCTGTTGCTGCTGTTGCTGCTGCAGCTGCGGCCGCGGAGTGCTGCCGCTGCTGCCGCGGCGCTGCGCTGCGCGGCGCTGCAGCCACTGCCGCGGCGCTGCTGCCCTGCTGTTGCGCCTGCAGCTGCTCTACTGCATCGCTGCGCTGCGGCCTCTCCCTCTCGCTCACTCTCCTCAATCTCTCTCCCTCTCCTCAATCTCTCTCCCTCTCACTAGCTCATACACACACACACCTCGACACACACTAACACACACACAATTAGATACTTAGATATATATACACAAACATATATGCCTATATATATACACACACAACCATATATATATATACACACTTATACACATATGTATATAGGTACACACACACTTACACATACACACACATACATGTATATAAACACTTAGATACCTATATATATATACACACACACACAAACACACATATATGTATATATAAACACTAACATAATCATATATATATAAACATACACACACACACTCATACATATATAAACACACATATGTATATATATATACATACACACATTCATACATATATATACAAACACATATATATATATACACACACACTCATACATATATAAACACATACACACACACACACACACACACACACAGACACACACACACACACACATATATATATATATATATATATATAGACACACATACATATATATATATATATATATATAGACTCATATATACATATATATATACACACACTTAAACACAACACACATAACACACACAACACACAAACACCAACACCAACACCAACGCACGTACAACCACCCAAACACCTAGAAATATATATAAATATATAAAATATAACTCGAGAACTCTAGCACACACTCTACGAAGCTAAACCAACGCGCGCACAAGCTCGAAACCTAGAAACCAAGTCGAAATGGCCATTCGGTCATTTCGACGAACACGTGGAGTGCGGTTCGCAAAACCTCGTAAAACGCACACCAAACCTACTCGAAATTGGTCCAAAATTTATCCACGAGTTCTAATCGTGTTTTAGAACCTAGAAAAAAATGCTAACCCACCGATTCTAGGCCCGTGACAAAAATGCGCACGCAAACGGAGCTTACGACGACAAAAAACCTCTAAATCGCCCGAAATGTCCAAATCTCCGCGACACGATCTCACGTGTCCAAACGGGGACACGTACTTACCCTCAAGACACCCAAGCACGTCTACCTAGGTCCGTTTAACCTAGGGCAACACCAAAAATTGGGCCAATCTCGGATTTTACCCAAAATTGACACAAAACCCTATGCCAAAGTCTCCAAACACATCCAAACAAGCTCCAACTTCCTCCCATGGATAGCCCTAAGGTCTAGGAAGGTTCTAAACTACTAATTACACTATATTAGAGTAATCACAAGCGAAAAAAATTAGGGTTTACCTCTTGGGAGTTGGAATCCCTAGGCCAAAGTCTCCAAAATTCCCAAAATCTACCACACCAAGCCTCCAAGCCTCCAATCCAAGCTCCAACACCCAATCTAAGCTCTACACACCTAGGTTAGGGAAAATCAAAGGATTAGGGTTTGCATTGATGGAAGAAATAGAAGAAGGAAGAGAAGAGGTGAAGAACTTACTTGAATTTGGAAGAAATTGGAAGAAGGAAAGAAGAAGTAAATGGGGAATGGAATGATGAAGAAGAAGAATGGAATCAGGAAAGAAGGATTTGGTCATGAAGAGGAGTTAGGGTTAGGGGAGGGCCGGCCAAGTATATAGAAGAAGGTTTACATTAATGAAATGACTAAAATGCCCTCCATTTTAGTCATCCTAACAAAGGGTTAGGTTTGGGGTTCCAAATACGCTCTAATAAATCTCTAATCAGTCTAACTAGCTAATTAAAATATAAATAACTAATCTACACCAATAAATAAGTCTGACATGGGTGTTGGTTGGGTCTGACATGGGTCCACTAGGGTCTGACATGGGTCCAGGCTAGCCAAAATACTAAAATAACTAATAAAAAAATACAACCAACTAATTAAATATTATTATAAATATTTATGATAAATACACAATTTATCAAATTAAAGTAAAAAAATATCCTGCGCTGGAAATGGGGTAGTGACAAGCCTATCCTCCTTAGAAAATTTTGTCCTCGAAATTTAAAGTAGATCGCACTTCTTCTTGGTCAAACCCCCAACAATCACAGTTAAGAAATTCTACCTAAACAACATGCAAGATCATGGTCCTACTGGTCGTGTTATCACAGTCTCAATCAGGGTCACTACACTATCTACCACAGCACAAAGAAAAGTCTAACAGGTACTAATGAAGCATACCATAAGAAATGAAAAAGGACAGGAAGAAGAATAAAGAGACAGACCTGCTAACCCGACACCGGTAGCATCGGCCTCCTCGACCGTCAACGCATAAGCCCTGCCCTGCTGAGGCATCTCCCTCTGCTGGTGCGGGGCATGATGATGTGCCACAGATGGCCTAGCTCCAACTCTTCGATCCTGTGCTCCACCAAATTGAGGTGCAGTGGGACAATCTCGCATCTGGTGAGCAGCAGATCCACAGAATAAACACACCTTCAACCTCCTCCTACAAACATCCCAAGTGTGTCCTGCCTTCCTGCAGTAGGCACAAGTGGGCACTCTTTGATCCTGATCCTGCTGCGTTGTCTTCTGCCCATAGGGACGCTTAGCCGGTCCCGCACTACCACTCGCACTACCTGAATCATCCCTGCCTCTCTTGGACTTGAGCTCCAAGTCATCCTCTGTCCTTTGAGCGTCTCCTACTATCTGCTCGAAAGTTGCCTCGCGGTCACTCCTAGTCAAAGACTTGACCGCCATGACCAAGACCTTGCGAAACTTTCTTGCCTTTGCTGCCTCACTCAAGCCCTCCATAAATCTGCCCAGACGGCAGAACTCCGCTGTGTACTCGTCCACTAGCATGCTCCCTTGGACGAGTGCCTCGAACTGGCTCTCCAAAGCACTGAGCGCCACGTCTGGGAAAAACTTCTCCTTAAAAAGCCTCTTGAAAGCCTCCCAAGTAAGCCCTGGTGCCGCGATCCTCGTATCTGTGTGATACTATGTCAAAGCGAGGTCGAACATCTGACTGCCCGCTGCCTCTATCTCAATACTGTCTAGAATCTGTGCTAGCCGGAAAATCCCCTCAATCTGCTCTATCCAGTCATCCGCGTACAAGATCCCTTTTGTACCCCGGAACTCCTTGGACCGCATCCTCTGGAAGTCAATGATGCTGCCCGGCCTCGGATGCTGAGCCTGATCTGCCTGTGGCTGAATCTGTGGCACCCTATCCACTGTCGTCATAGCCACCTGGTGGGCATTCTCAATGCCCAGCCTCATCACATCCACCTGGCGGTACTGCGCGTCTATCATCTCCCTGAAGAACGCAAACAACTGTACGGCGTCTACTGGTGCAGGAGGTGGTGGAGGAACCACCGGAACTACTGGGGTAGTCCTCGGATCGACAGGTGGAGGAGGATCCCAGAGAGAAACAGATGCTCCCTCAACCGCATGAGTGGTGAGTGGAGCAGTAGCAGCTGCCTGAATATGAACTGGACGAGAGGTAGCAGACCTCTCGGTAGCAACTGCTGGGACGGTATAATGGGATCGTGTCTTCGGAGGCATCCTGAACACCGATCAAAAAAAGTCAATATGGCGCAAGATACGATATCATCAAGGAAGGACACTAATATTTCAAAAGAAGCAATTTCAGAATAATTAGATTGGAATTGTTCCTAGTCGTGATTGAGTACACTCTCATCCTAGATCCTAGATTCTATATCCTAGAAAAGGCTCGCAGCAGTACAACTAAATTATTGCACTACCACGATATCGCACTAATTGCGAATCGAGACCTGCGTGGGCCGCCACCAAAAATGTGTCACAACCCACACCCAAAAAATCGAACATGAGTCGTGGGTACGTCCAGCCTACGCCGCAGCATCTGCGGTAGAACGCTGTCTAGGTCTACTATCTAGCGAACAATCTCACACAATCAATATATAGGTACCTGTCAAGATCTCAACTCCAAACGGAGGAACAATATAATAATAATAATCACAAGTACTCAATCACGAATCTATGCACGATAAGATAACAAAGAAGTCTAACAACTACAAAGTCTAAACAACTGCTACTAAGACAACAACAACAATAATAATAATACAACAATATCTAGAATCAAATATAATACAAGGTCTCAATCCAAAATCTGGGACAAATTCGGTACCAAAAGCTAATCAATACAACAACTGAGGTCCTAGTGATCCCGGCTACCAACCCGGAAATTAATCCTGAACTAAGGGGTCCCTGTCTGCACCATCGATAGGCTGAGGTCCATAAAACGTCGGACACCAATCCTTCGGATCCTCTAAAAAATATATCCAGTCAGGATTGGAGCAAGTGCACCTCTGACAGCAGTTCCAGTTAAATGATAAAAACTATAAAGCAGTTGTAGCAAGTAGCAAGGTGAAGGAAATAAAGTATGAACAAGAAATATATACATATCACTGGTGCATAAAGGTAAAGATGTATGAATATCAGAAGCAAGATAGTAATGCCTGCAGGATACAAGAAATCTAAACTAAGAGCAAGTATGTGCACAAGAACTGGAAGTGAGTCCAGCAAGAGACAAATGTAATGAGTCTAGTCCAGAAACTATAAGTGAGACCAGTCAAGAATGCAAGTGAGTCCAGACTAGAAAGAATGAACTCGTGTCTTTGAAATACCTGTTTTGACATGTAAATGGCTAGGGGTAAGTACGGCTCACCGCACACTGGGTGTGCGGCTGCTATCATTCCAGATTAGACACGAGGGTGTGATTCCAGTTATTCCAGTTGGAAATATTTTCATGTCTACTCGAGTATTTTTCTGCCCCGACTAGTACAAGTTAATCCAAGACCCGACATGTAAATTATGTATGATTCCAGCCAGAAACATGAGTGATTTCTGTAGTGAGTCACGATGTGATGCTAGTAGGTGATTCCAGAATAGAGACCAGAAACATGAAATATACGTGTCGCAAGTAAATGAATCCAGAAATACTAGTTTGTGTCATGCCAGAAAAATCAGAGAATACTATACTAGAAGCTGAACCATAATAATCACCAGATAATGAAATCTATCAGAGAATGTACTCGCCTGACGTCCTGAGCAACTAGCGATCCGAACTGGCGTCGCAAGGACCTATTACAAAAAGCAAGGTTAAACGGGGTTCTAATGAGTTAAACAAATATAAAATAGCTTAAAACAAGCTTCTAAGGTTGTTCTAGGTCAAACGGGTCAAACAGGTAAAATCTGGGTCAAAAAGTCAACTCTGGGTCCAAAAAGTCAACTTTGGGTTAAAACTAGGTCAAAAGTTGACTTTGGCAGTCAACCGGGTCACCTACGGTCAACTCTAGGTCAAACAAGGGTGCCCCTAAAATTCTAGGTCAAAACTAGGTCATTAAGCTAGTAAACCCTCAAACTCGCCTCCTTGAGA
>JAYESA010000378.1:57500-219355 GCA_036927795.1 Iris macrosiphon
GACAATCAATCTTCATGGCATACAAAAGTACCTGTGCTATTCTCACCACCTTCCTTCTCCTCCTTTTCCTCAGCCTTCCCTTCTCCTCTACTGCCTGCAGTAAGGAGGACTTCCAAGCCCTCGTTTCCTTCAAGGAGACCTTCTCCCCCAACACCTTCCCCACATGGTGGGGTGCTTCTGCCGACTGCTGCTCATGGGGCAACATCGCCGGTTGCGAAAACGGCCGCGTCACCTCTCTCCGTATCACAAGCGACGTGTTCAACCACCACGTGGCCCCTCTCGAGCTCCACGGCTCCCTACCGCCATCCCTCGGCGACCTCTCCGCTCTCACGAGCGTCGATATCTACGAGCAGCCGAACCTCCACGGCCCTATCCCTTACAATTGGTCTAAACTGAAGAATCTCAAGAGCATCTCCATCTACAGCACCAACGTCTCCGGCCCGGTCCCTTCATTCCTCTCTCAGCTCACTTCCCTCCAAGTGCTCCTGCTCGATTTCAACGAGCTCACGGGTACCATCCCTCCTTCTCTGGGCAACCTCGTCAGCCTCAACACAGTCTCGATTAGGCAGAATAAGCTCACGGGGACCATCCCGTCGACGCTCTTCAGCAGGCTCAAGAAAGGCATGCTCGCCGACCTCGATCTGGGTGTCAACCAGCTGACAGGCGCCATCCCTAAGTCCTTCGGCAGCGTCCCGTTCAGCCGAATCAGTTTGCGCGACAACAAGCTCACCGGAGACGCTTCGTGCCTCTTGGGCAAGTCCAAACCCTTAGCTGAAATGCTTTTGTACAACAACAAGCTGTCCTTCGATCTTACCAATGTGGAGTACCCAGTAAAGAATCTGGACTACTTAGACATCAGTAGTAACGAGATCTATGGGAGCATTAACGAGCAAATCACACAAGTTCTACGGAAGTTTGAATTTAGTGTGAGGTCTAACAAGCTGTGTGGGAAGATACCAAGAGGCGGGAATTTTACTCCGACGTACGCCGGTATCTTCGAAGACAACAAATGTCTGTGCGGATACCCACTTCCGGCATGTAAGTGAGAGACAGGAAAGTATGTACTTGATGGTCTGCTAGTATTATTATTTATTGCTTTTCCTTTTCCTTTTCCTTTTCCAGCAGCGTGCAATGTTTAATGATGTAATGTTGGAAAAAGTTGAATTTAGTATTTACATCATGAATAAAAGGTGCTAATTCTGTAGCCAACCAACATCATTTCGTTCTATACATGATCGTACGGAATCGTCATGATTGGCCGGTCCTGCATTCTTCTCATTATGACATGTCAAAATTATTCTCTTTTTTTTTTTTTGCTAGGAAAAAAAATAAAAAACCTTTATTCAAATTACTAAGAAATGATACAAATAGACTCAACAAGCTGGTCTATAATACAAGGAAGGGGATGATGAAACATCCAAATTGAATCAGTACATAAAGAGAAAGATAATTGGGCTAATGTATTTGCAATTGCGTTAGATGCTCTTCGAGAGTATGAGAGTGAACTTTCCAAACAGTTGGGGAGAAATAATTTCTTGCATTCTCTACTTGAAATCTGATTAGCCTGGGTACATGATATGTTTAAATGTTGACTGCATTGATCAATGCAGTGAGCATCCCCTTCAAAGAGAACCTTTTGATAACTCTGTGAACTGCAAAGGTCTATATCAATTTTAAGAGCTAAGCTCTCAGCCTCCAGAGGTGAATTAACCTCCCCATTTAGTTAATGCAACGCCGCATAATTCACCTGTTCAATTTCTAATTATGACAACAACTGAACCCATCTTACCATCCACAAATGCGACATTGAAATTGCATTTCATGGATCCTATCGACGGAGGACTCCATGACTTTAGAGTAGAGCATGCATCAGTTTGCAAAAGATCATTAGGTAGTCCATTTGAAGATAAGCATGCCTTATTATCTGCAATAAATTTATATGCAGACTTAGATGAGAAGGAAGTGCTCGCCATTGAAGTAAGTTTAGAGAACTTTCGTTTAACAACAAACAAAAAAGTACAAAGAAATCATAAACAGAAAATCTAAGTACAATATTTTTTGATCTGGGTAATGTGACGATGGAGATCGAGTACTGCAGCGACTCTTTTACTCCGTTGACGGTCTGACGAGGGAATGAGTATGCTCTATTCTCCCTTCTCTCTCCTAAGCTTGTGTGCACGTACGTAGTTCTCCTGGAGGGGTATGGTCTCTGAAGTAGAAAAAATCAGCCATTGGAACGTCCAAGTTGCTCCTATTTATAGCCATCATATTGGTGGGCTATAGGTGCCGCATATGCTTCTGTTTGGTGGCCGCAGGGGACTCCTTCAACAGAATGCGGTTGCAACTGTAGGCGCGTACTATGGACAGACTACCACTTGTACATCCTTAACATGATGTAGTTGAGTCCAGGCCGAGCTGCCATGTGGACGTTTGATGCGATTTGCTATTGCTAAAGATCTGGGCAGTTCTCATCTTTTGTTTACGTGACTTGGTCAGCTTGACACGTGGTCCGCATTTAGTTGGAGAGAATCACTTCAGTCGCAGCAGAAAGATGTTGTCTCAGAGAACCCTGCCACGTTGGACGCATGGAGTCTGGGACGACGCATGGAGTCTGGGACGCATAGGAAGCATGGAAGGCATGGGGCCTGGAATGCATGAGGCCAAGGACGCATGGAATGCATGGAGTCTGGAACGTATGGGACCAGAGACGCATGGACCGTAAGGAGTCAAGAATGCATGGGGCTAGAGACACATTGAACGCATGGAGTCTGGAACTAATGTGGCCTCGTATACGTAGTGCTACACGCCTGTCAGGAGTAAAGTTCATACTGGCGTGAGGTTCTGTAGTTTAGTGTGCTCACGTCTTTCGAGGCATTCAGAAAGTCCTTTTTGTCATGATTTTGTGTCAGACATAATCTTTGTGTCAGCCCTTTATGTGGCCAGTATTGTGGCACATGGATGCTTGAGGGAGTAGTGGCGCATGGCACTGCTGGCGCATACGGACATTAGTTACTTATTGGCGCATGACACTGCTGGCGCATGGAAACAATAGTTACTTAGTGGCGCATGACATTGATGGCATATGGGAACGCTAGTTATGAAGTGGTTGGCGCATGACACTGGATCATTATGGTGCAGGGACTTGATTACTGCTATGCATGGCCTATGATTACTGTTGGCGCATGGTAGCTGCTTTTTTGGGTCGCATAGTCGTTCTGTGGCCTAATTTCTTTTGAGTCAATCTTGGAACGCATGTTTATTGGACGCATGGATCTAGATTTTTTTATGCTTCTACAAAACCCCCTTCAAAGTTTTCAAACTGATAAATTTGGAATACTTTGAAAAAGAAGCATGGAGGAGAAGACCTTGGGCCGCATCTGAGTGACATGCCGCATAGGCACGTTGCCGCAAAGGCGCTTCCGCCAGGCTGTCAGATCATTAAATGCCAAGATTTGGCTCGATATTTAAGGAAATTTCTTGGGGATTCTGAGTCAACGACAATTTTTGAGTAGATAAATAAGGATCACGCAAATTGAGGCATCAGTTTCATCCTCATAACAGTCTGGTTCATCGCCTCGATCTTCTCACGTGCCCTAGGAGCCTATAAATAGGCGGGCTAGGGAGGAGAGAGAACTTTTGTCTCACGGCTTCTCCCTATTTTGTGAAAGAAGATGTCGAGGGTTGTTGTCTATCTCGCCGAGGGGTTTGTCAAGAGCGGCATTAATCCGTGGCCCCTTGATACTGGAGTTCTTTTTGGAGGTAGGGGTGTGTCATGATGACAGGGACACAGAGACATAAGTACACGACCTCACAGCGTGGATGAGAAATCATCTAGAACACGCGCCCCCTACACAATTTTGTTGCATGGATGAGCAATCATCTGCAACATGAGCACAGAGAATATTTATGGCTTGGTCGAATGGATGGGAACTTATCTGCAGCATGTACGCAGAGCCTATCTATAGCTTGGCTGCATGATAAGGAATCATATTCAATCATGCGCGCAGAGCCTATACATGGCTTGGTCGCATGGATGGAAACTTATCTGCAACATACACGCAGAGCCTATTTGTAGCTTAGCCGCATGGATGAGACCTTCTCTTGCTCATGCGTGCGGACTTAGCTATCTCGAGATGTTCCCTCTTGCGTGTGGCTGCGACCTGGAAGCGGCATGTTGCCGCTGTACTATGAGACTCTGTCTCACTGTATCTATATTGGTTTATGGATACATATTTTGTACTGCATATTTTATTTTTCTGGATTTCGTGGAATATTAAAACTTGAAAAAATTAAAAATTTACTTTCTGACTGGTATACCGACGGTATACTACAATATACCGACAGTATACTGTCCGACAAATATTTGTTTTACTTTTTCAAGATTTCTCTATAAATAGTACTTAGTTTTATTTTATTTCTTTTTCTTTCTCTCTCTTCTCTTCATCCTTTTTCTTTCGATCTTGGAGCTTGGTCTTGAGACCTGGAGAGTAGTTTCTGAACTCTTTCATGGTGGTGGAGTTGAAGAGGTAGGCTGGGAGATCGCTGTAGGCAAGTACACCTTGACGAATCTATGAACTTCTTTTACTTTCTGTCATTTTCTTTCCTGGAGCTTTGGTTGTGGCTTTTTATCTTAGAATTTTTTTATTAATATTGTTCATCTTGTGATTTCTAGTGTTTTGACCGTTTCGGTTTTGATTTCTGGTAGAATCTGATCCCGTCCCTTTTTGGTAACTCGATAACGGAGACAGTACCGAAGTTATGACCGTAAAATCTAGTCCATATTGTGATATGTGACTTACCACTAGACTTGATTTCTTGTTAGACTTGGTTCTAGTCATTTTTGGGGTTTGATTTGGATCCCAGAAATCAGATTTGACTTTGGCATATTTTTTTCCAGGAAACTGGCATACGGACGGTATACGACGACATACCGACGGTATACCGATTTCGACAAACTTATATTCTAGATATTTTTTTCTGTGAACCTTATTGGTATTCCGAAGATATACTGCAGTATACCGACGATATACCGATCCTGCCGACATTGTTAGATATTTGTCTTGGCCGGCATACCGACGGTATACCTATTTGTTGGAATCCAACCTGCTATCTTTTTGATAGCTCTTGGCCAACATACCGACAGTATACTGGAGTATACCAACGGTATACCAATTTTTTAGAATTTTTAACTGCTGTATTTTTATTGTCTCTGGATCGGCATACCGAAGGTGTACTGTTGAGTACCAACGGTATACCGATCATGCATTCTTCTTCATATGCTATATGTTCTTGTGCTATTTATTGTTCTTGCATGGTGCTTATGTGTAAATTGCTTCACCCTGTTAGTTGTACCTCGGTAAGTAACTAGGGACTAGGATCGACTTGGGAAAGATCTATAACCGCGGTCCTTGTTTGGTTTAAGGGTTATAGTATTGATCTCGAGGAGTTCCCAAGTTTCTTTTAGCTTATCGGGCTATCGAGAGAGATCTATGATCCCTATCCTTATTTGGTTTAAGGGTTAGGGTATCGATCTTGATGTGATTGTATTTATGTTTCCTCTTGGCTTTACTTGGTTGTACATGGATTCACCCGGTTTCTTATGGCTTTATATTGGCGTATTTTTAGTGACTTGTCGTAGTGCACTCCTGATTACTTGTACATATATTCACTGTTGTGGCTTGTCTTACTTACGCCTTGAATTGTTAAATTCTTGGACCAGTCTTGCTTTTGTGATTATGATGGATTCTGCGGAATGCCACACCCAGTATCCTAAACTAAATTATTCAGGATTAATAACTAGTATAAAATTAGATCATGGGAGGGGAGGTTTTCTTGCTGTATGCAGTTCCATTATCCCGGCCATACTAGTGGATTTGTATCCTGCCGACGAGTAGGGCACACTTCCAGCTCACCGTCGCGTGATGCAACCCAGCTTGACATGACATGACATGACATGGATATTGATATTACTTTTATATTGACATTGTCCTTACATTATGTTTCTTTAATTATGCATTATTAATTAGATTAATTCTGTCTTTACATTTATATTGCTATTACATTTACATGGTGGTTATATTCGCACTGTCTGCTCTCGGACATCGCTATTCTTGACATGGACCTTGCCTGGATAACCTGGACAGAGTGCAGGACATGCAACCAATAAAATCTTTAGTAGTGTATTTGTTAGTAACTAGGAATTGTGATAATCCTAATTAGTTAACGTATCAAGCCGTACTATTACTTGGCCATGCTTGTTGATTGTTACTTTATGTTATCATACCATCCTTTATCTTCTCGTATTGTCATATGTTTTGGTGGGTGGCCAGAGGTTAAGTTTGGCTCAGGAAATATTCCATAACCCCGGTCCTTGTTTGGTTTACAGGTTATGATTTCCGATTTCGAGAAGTTCCTATGCTCTCTTGTCATTTGCCGGCTTCTCCTTTCCTACAGTTATTTTTTATATTATTATTATTGTAGTTGTAGATTGGAACATGTGAACGGTAATGGGGGTGGTCCCTACCTTTTGTCCTTGTTTGGTGTAAAGGTAGAAAACTAGGCCTATTGCTTTTCACGGGTTTCGTTAGTTGCTTAGTTATTACTTTCAGCTTTTGTACTTTCATTTACTCAGCTTATGCCATATTCTAGATCTTGTACTGTACATGCCCACTAGTCTTGGACGTTTTGCATGTTCCTAGTCTTGTTTTTGATCTCATGTATGTTCTCAATTTTTTTCGGTACCGCATATGCTCACATGTACACGATTTATTCTTTTTATTGATCCATGATTATTTCTCTATCACTAGTAGCTTACTATATATCATCTATTACTTATCTTATTGTCTTTTTTCTCAAGATAATTGCAATGGTAGTGCACGACTCTTGGTACACATTTATTTACTTTGTCATTAAATTGTAATTGTGTTAAGATAGTATTGGTTTTAGTTCATAATTTTGGCCTTCCTTTGTGGTACTTGCTACTGGGATCTGACCCCACTGATTTTTCTTGGCCAGATCTCGTAGCGGAACCAGAGGACACTCCTTATCTTCCGCTGGATGGTGATCACCCGGAGCACCAGGCGACTTAAGTGGATTTTTACCTTGATCACCCACTAGATCTTGTACTATATTCTTTTGAGGCATTTATCCACCGAGCACGTATTTAGCTCGTATTTTGGACTTGATTTCTAGCCTACGGGCCAGGCATGGTTAGCTTATTCTAGACTATGAGTTGATCATGTATTACTTATACTCTGCCAGTTCTTTATTTTGTATTACTAGCCTTATGATCATCTATGTATATTTGGTTTGTGATGCTTTTACTATCTTGCTCCAGATGATCATGTTCCTTATATGTTATTATTTGCTTGTGATTGAGACACCTAGAAATGTTTGACCTAGGATTGACTATTGGATTGCAGCATTAACCCCCATGATCTACAGCTTTACCGTATATGCAGAGTACTGGTGTGTTCCTAGTATACGTAGCTGGCCATTGTCCGTCCCGACTCTCCAGTATTCTGGTTTTCGGGTGTGATATAGTTTTAGTGGTGGCCCATGCAGGTCTATTTTTTAGACTTGTAGGGGTTATTGTGATTAGAAGTCTTAATCCTGATTATTTCTCCTTGATATCTCTTGTCTTATTCTATACCTCTGATTTGGACCTGTTATCTGGTTGATCGTTGACATATCCTGTCCCTTCGATTTATTTCTTTTGTCCTTTAACTTTCAGGGCACTGTTCCTGATCCTTCAGATCAGATCGTTCGAGTTTCGATGATGGCAGAGCAGCGACCAGTAGGCCATTAGATTCCTGGGGATCAGCCCTAGCATTCAGGAGCAGAGTCTAGGATAGATACAAGAGCAGAGCAATATGTTCAGTCCGACCAGCCGACAGCGTCAGTTCAGCCAGAGTAGCCTGATGTTGCTCGATCACTTATGGATGTTTTGAGAGACTTTATGGCGACACATCAGCGCCATAGTGACATTCTCAACTACTCAGTTCAGACGGCCCTTGAGGGAGGTGACCCTCAGATGTCTAACTTTATGAGGGACTTCAGGAATCTCCGTCCCCCATATTTTTATGGTACAAATAATGTGATTTTGTCCGATGCTTGGCTTCAGGGCACTGAGTCTATGCTTTAGGCGGCGGGGATTCTAGCTCAGGAGAGAGTAGCAGTGGTCAAGTTGCAGTTATTGGACTTGGCTAGAGATTGGTGGGGAGTACAGAAGAGTACCATGGTGTTGCCAATATTATAAGAAGACGTCAGCGAGAGGTTCCGGACATGATACTTCAATACGGTATCGCGATATGATCTTCAACAAAGGTTTAACAACCTCAAGCAATAGGGGAGATCAGTTGATGTCTATGCGACAGAGTTCAGTCGATTGAGCCGGTTTGCTCCCAGTTTGGTGGCAACCGAGTTGGATCGTGCTAGGAGGTTCCAACAGGGCCTTCACTTGGAGATTATTTTGGCGATAGAGCAGCATGAGTTTCAGACCTTTGACGTCGTGATGAGGGCAACACGGAGGAATGGGTAAACTTCTTAGAGGATTTCTGAGAGGACCGGAGGACAGAAGAAGTCTCGTTATACTTGGAGGAACTCTTTCACCTAGACTACAATACCAGCACCGACAGTCAGGGCATTAGAGATTGGATCTCAGAGGAGACCAGCACCAGTGCCATCTTCCCAGCAGGCACCTCAGACCCGTCCTCAGCATCAGAGGACACCATCATCAGTTGGGTGTACCCATTGCGGGAAGCCAGGGCATGTTCTTTCTGAGTGTTGTCGGGTACAGGGTTTGTGTTTGGCATGCGGAGCTTCAGACCACATGATTAGGTCGTATCCCTAGAGAAATTTCGATGAGCCATTGTCGATCCAGCCATTAGCTTGGATAGCCCTAGATCCGTAGTTTAGGGAACCAGTACCAGATAAGCAGCATCCGAGTTTGAGGCCTTTGCTGACCCAGACTCAGACCTTCCAGCAGCAGAGGCCGCATCAGTATGCGCAGGCTCAGGCTAGGCATGGAGGCCAACAACAGAGGGGACCAATACCCAGAGCTCTGGGTCAGCAATAATTTAGAGCAGCAGTCCCGAGGTAGGTGCATGAAGAGTTTGGCATCTTGGAGCAGGTGTTGACAGAGGACAGTCAGATTGGAAGTGATGTGTTGGGCATCTTTTTGGTTCTTATCTATTTTCCTTGGGTGTGCATATTTTCGGAGGTTGAATCATGAGTCACTCTTCTTCCTGCGTATCTCGTGATACGTGATATTTATCATATATTACGACTACGAAGGTATGTCCTGGGCAAAGTCATGTCTTTGATTTAGTCGTTGGTACTGACTTATCTCGAGACTTGACCCTTATCTATTTTTGGGAATCAGTGTAGGCCAGCGAGGACGGATCCCTACTTAGCTTATTCCAGAGGCATATTTGTTCATGTGCCTCCAGCTCTTCTTCCTGGTAGTATAGTTGCTTATGCATTTATTATATTGCTGATTGTTTCCATTTATTGTCTATATGCCATGATTATTTTCTTGAGTTAGTTATATTTTTTGGAGCTTCTTGGTTTTTGTGTCTTAGTGAAATTCTGAGGACAAAATTTTTCTAAGGATGGGAGAGTTGTGAGACTCCGTCTCACTGTATTTATATTAGTATATGGATACGTATTTTGTACTGCATGTTTTGTTTTTCTGGATTTGGTAGGATTTTAAAATTTGGAAAAATTAAAACTTTACTTCCTGACCGGTATACCGACGGTATACTACAGTATACTGATAATATACTGTCCAACAGATATTTGTTTTACTTTTTAAAGATTTTTCTATAAATAGTGTAAACCCCCTGAATTTTTAAAATTATTAAATCTTGGATTTTTCCAATTTTCTGGAATTTTCTGGGAATTTTCTAAAATTAAAATCAAGGTTCTTAATTATTAAATGATTTTTATTTGTTAATAAATAATATTAAAATATCATGGAAATAATATTTTTGGGTGTAAAATGAAAAACTGGACTTAGGGTAATTTTTCTGGGCCTCAGACCTATTTTTAAATGCCAAAAAACAATTTTTTTTAAATTAACTATATAATTAACTGATTTTTTTATTTTATTTATTATTTATTTTATTTATTATTTCTTTTTTCTCTTTTTCCTTCCTTGGGCCGGCCCGGCCCAGTGGACCGGCCCAGCAGCCCAGCAGCTCGCCTTCCTTGCGGGTCGGGCGGGTCTGTCCGGACCCGTTAGCTGCCCGACCCTACCCGCGCGAACCGTTCCCCCCAGCCCCCCACGCCGCCCGCATCCGGCGCCGGCCTCCGCGCGCAGCGCCGCCCGCTCCGGCCGGCTTGCCCCGCTCCCCGCGGCCACGTCCCCCTCACCCTCCGCCTAGCTCGGCCCCCTAACCGCCCCTCTCCCCTATAAATGGCCCCAAGCACCTCCCCTCCGGCCATCACCTCACCCTAACCCTAACCCTAACCCTAGCCTCCGTCCCCGGCCAACCCTCTCCGCCGTACCCCGCCAACGACCACCGCCGCCTTGCCCCCAACCTCGCCGCTGCCCAGCCACCCTGCCACCGCCGTCGCCGTCGCCTCCAGCCGCCTCCCCCTCTTCTTCCCCGTTGACAGCAGCCGCAGCGCCTCCCTGGGCCGCCCCCGCGCCGTCGCCTCCGCCCGAACACTGCGCCGCCCTCCGCCGCAGCACCCCCAGCCCCCTCCGCCGCAGTCCAGCCGCCGGAGCCGCCAGCCACCGCCTGAGAAGCAAACCCTAACCCTAGTTCAATTCCTGTGTCCGACACGTGTCGGACACGACTCGACCCTGTTTTCGGGTCCCCTTCAGGTACTCGTAACTTTTTGTTCGTAGCTCCGTTTTTAATTCCGCAAATTGCGTTGCGAAGCCTGTATGACCCTCTCGGTGTCCGGATAAACCGTTCGGGGCATCGCGTCCTGTGGTGATCGCACACCGCGATCCAAAAACAGGAAAAACCAGACCCTGTTTCACCCCGGAACTGAGTGCGCCCCGCCAAACGGGACGACTTGGTCGCGTGCGGTCTTCACAGATACGTGCACGTCGTCGATACGGACGTGTGAGATTTCGCGGAAGCTGATTCGGGTGTGCGTGCACACCAGAATCAACGCGTATCCGCGGACATCGCCCCATATCTGACTTTTCTGTAATTCGCCCTAACTTCTTGTACACTCATCAGATCGAGACGAAACTTGCGCCATCGGACTCGTAGCGATACGCTGGTCCTGTGGGTCAAGTTTGGTTCGATTCTGAGAACGTTGACGAAATTGCGTGTCGTGGGCCCCACAGGCCCCGCTCGACGGGCGATTTTGTGATCGGCTCATCAGAATCTAAATCTGGAAGTTCCGTTGGGTTCGTATCAGCGTTCCTGACCTGTTGACACTAAGTTTGGTGAATTTGGAGACCATTGACCCGGACACGTTTTTCGGTGCAAAGCGGGCCCACCGGCGGACCCCGTTTTGACCCGAAACTGCCGTTTTTGCCCTTGTCTCCAAATTGGACCCAAGGATAGGCGTTTCTAGCTATTTGACATCTTCTGAGTGTGATGGTAATGTCTATTTCAGCTTTTGGACTCATCTCTGGAAATTTCCCCGAGTACAATTAATTGGATCCAAACAACAGGCAACTGCACTTCAAGTTAAATCTTTATATTATGATAATTAATTCCCTGCTTTACTAGTACCCTTGATGATTCCACCTAGCGTTAGGAATGCTGGATTTTATGTCTTGAATATTTGGGGTTCATGTCTTATTTTTCATGTCGGGTGGGAGAATACTAGAAGGCATGTAGTTTACCCTTCCCCTTGTCATGTTTAATAGCTGTTGTTACGCGACTGTACCTCAGCCGGATCCCGATTTTCCCTGTTTAATAGCCGTTTATGACTGCCGGATTAGCCTTATAAACCCCTACATGACAACTATGTATTCTAAAAACAAACACAAGTTCACACAGATAGTTTCTGGTCTTGTTATATATCTTGCTGACTATTGTAGTTTTATTTCCTGTTTCATTTATTTTTGTTTTCTCATATTCCTGTTTATAGCATTAACTCTGAGATATTGATGTTCTTTTATGCAGTTTCTCAACATGATATTTAATTTAATTGTCATAAATATTTAGTTTAATCTTGTTGTGCACTGTATACTTTGCTCCTTTCCTGACTGGATCTGTTGATTTAGGCGATGATGAGGACCTTGCCCCTACATATTATGGTCCCTATGAGGGTACAGATGATACCTATGAGGAGCCAGAACACACCCAGGAGACCCCTGCTGCAGAGTAGATAGCAGTAGCTATTTTCATTTATTTGCTCTTTATCTTAGTAATCGGGTTTGTCCCCGATTTCATTCTGATTTCTGTACTAAACATTTGAATCTGTTGTCGCATTTATTTCAATTGCAATCTTAAGTATCTGTTTCCCTTTATTATCTTGCCTATGCTATTTGTGAATGAGCTAGTTTAGTTAAGTGTGGATTTGACCTAGATAGCGTACTACCGCCGACTCTGCGGCGTAGGCTGGACGTACCCACGCACTCGTGCCTGAATTTTCGGGTGCGGGTCGTGACACGTTTTTATGGTGGCCCATGCAGGTCCTATCCTTAAATAGGGTAATACCCTAGGACAGGGTATGGAATAAGATTGAGGATTCTAGGAAAAGCTTATTCACAATATAGGGTCCTTATTTCAATTCTTGATATCATTTCTGCTCAATTTTCCTATCGCCTTTGATTTCCAAGTAATCTATTCTGATCTTCTTGTCCCTTAATCTTTCAGAATGGTCCAGACAAGGAACACAGTAGGAGGCACATCAGAATCAGCTGAGCAAAATATGCTCGAGACTCTTGCACTCCCGCCGCCTCCATCTATTCCGACAGTTACTCTGGATGGGGCACAACTACTTGGAGTGTTCCAGGGACTGGTGGAATCCCAGAAAGAACAGACTGCACTTCTGCGGACCAGCCTCTCAGAAGCTCTTAGGTCCCAGGAGTCGCCACTCAAGAGGCCAGGGAGTGCCAAAGACTTCAAGAACCTTAGGCCCCTGGAATTCTACGGAACTGAGGGCATTCTCTATGCCGATGAGTGGATAGAGAATGTCGAGAGACTCCTGAAGACTGCTCGGGTTCCTGATGATCTCAAAGTGGAGTCCGCAAGCCTGCAACTGTTCGACATTGCTCGAACCTGGTTCAGAGATGAACCCCAACTATCTGCTTCTGACCTCACCTGGGAGGACTTCAAAAGGCTATTCAAGGAGAAATTCTACCCCGAAGTGGCTCGGGAAGCTCTCGAAAGCCAATTCGAGAGACTGGAACAAGGTAACCTATCCGTTGATGAGTATACTGCTGAATTTAGCAAGTTGAGCCACTTTGCGGAGTACATGGTTCGTACCCCGGAGGACAGAGCCCGTAGATTCAAGAAGGGGCTGTCTCCGGACATTCGCCTTGCTGTCACCACCAGCCGAGCTCGCACCTATGAGAAAATCCTGAGCGTGGCACAAGGCGTTGAGAGAGACATGGGGCATAAACTAAAACGAGAGAGAGATACCGGAAATGCGGGACCCAACAAACGCCCTTTTCAACAACAGCAACAGCAGAGGGCCCCGCAGCAAACTCAGCGTCCTCTCCCTCGAGCTCCAGCACCCCAACACCAGGCTCAAGGACAGAACCAACAAGCTGCTGCTTGTAACTTTTGCCAAAAACCAGGTCATACTTGGCAAGTCTGCAGGAAGAGGCTAGGTGCCTGCCTCTACTGCGGCTCAGTAGCGCATCAAATGAGGGACTGTCCTGCTGCTCAAGGATGCACCGCTGCACCAAAGGCTCCAGTCCAGGCCAGGGCCCCAGCAGCACAGCAGAGGGGACCCCCGCTTCCAACACAACAACAACGCTTTGCTCAGCACCAACAACAGCAACAGAGGGTTGCACCGCAGCAAGGCTGTGCTTATGCAATGACTCTGGAAGAAGCTGAAGCCACAGCAGACGTGATCACAGGTTCTGTGCTTATAAATTCAATACCAGCTATTACTTAATTTGACTCTGGAGCTTCACATTCATTCATGTCAGTAGATTTCCTTATGAAGCATAGCTTAATCACTAAACCCCTTAGGAATTGTTATAAGATCATTACCGGTGGAGGAATCATCCCGGTTAGTGATGCCTGTAACAATTGTCCTATTACATTGTGTGGAAGAGAACTGTATGCTAGGCTACTCGTAATGCCAGTGCCCAGTTTTGATGTTATACTGGGTATGGATTGGTTGAGTCAACATCATGCCACTATAGACTGCCACAGAGGTAGTGTAATCTTCAGGCCCCCTGACAAGCCAGAATTTGAATTTGCTAGAGGTTATAGAGAAATGGGTAATAATAAAATTTGTGGAGCCCTAGTAACAGAAGAATTGCCACTACCCATCATCTCTGAATATCTTGATGTCATCCCTGAGGATCTTCCAGGCTTACCCCCAGACCGAGAAGTTGAATTCTCTATTAACTTAGTGCCAGGAGCAGCACCAGTATCTCAAAATCCCTACAGAATCAACAAGAAGGAGATAATAGAACTAAATGAGCAAATCAAAGAACTAGAAGACAAATGCTTTATTAGGTCTAGTGTCTCACCCTGGGGAGCTCCAGTATTATTTGTGCCCAAGAAGGACGGAACATCCCGAATGTGTATTGACTATAGGGCCTTGAATGCCTTAACAATTAAGAATAAGTATCCCCTGCCCAGGATAGATGACCTATTTGATCAGTTGAGTGGAGCTCGGGTATTTTCAAAGATTGATTTGAGGTCTGGTTACCACCAAGTAAGAGTAAGGAAGGAAGATATCCCTAAAACTGCTTTCAATACCCGGAACGGACACTACGAATTCTTAGTAATGCCGTTCGGGTTGACGAATGCACCAGCAGTTTTTATGAACTTGATGAACAGAGTATTTCAGAAATATCTAGACAAATTTGTAGTGGTCTTTATTGATGATATTTTGATCTACTCCAAGACCCCCGAAGAACATGAAGAACATTTGAGGCTAGCATTGGAGACTTTGAGGAAGGAAAAACTTTATGGAAAATTATCTAAATATGCATTCTTCCTAGACCAAGTAGAATTCTTGGGACATATTGTGACTGGAGATGGAATAGAAGTAGATCCTAAGAAGATAGCGGCAGTAGAATCCTGGCCCACTCCAGACTCGGTAGCAGAAATTAAAAGTTTTCTGGGACTAGCTGGCTACTATCAGAAGTTTGTGAAGGACTTTGCTAGAATTGCTGAACCCATGACAAAACTAACAAGGAAGGATGAAGAGTTCACCTGGACTGATGAATGTCAGCATGCTTTTGAGGAATTGAAGAAAAGGCTGACTACTGCCCCTATTCTGACCTTACCTTCTGGAACCGGAGGTTTCGCTATTTATAGTGATGCTTCTGGAAAAGGTCTAGGTTGTGTATTGGAGCAGAACAAGAAAGTAATAGCATATGCCTCTAGACAGCTTCGACCCCATGAAAAGAACTATCCAACTCATGATTTAGAATTGGCAGCTGTCATTTTTGCTCTTAAGCTATGGAAGCATTATCTTTATGGAGAAAGGGTGGAAATATTTACGGACCATAAAAGTCTAAAATATATCTTCACTCAGAAAGAGCTGAACATGAGGCAAAGAAGGTGGCTGAAACTAATGAAAGACTTTGATATCACCCTTCAATATCATCCTGGGAAGGCCAATGTAGTTGCAGATGCTCTAAGCAGATATCCTATGGCGATGTACTTGACTATGGACCGACACTTGCTCGAGGACTTGGAAAGTTTAGGTATTGAAGTAATTATCCCAGGAAAAGAAGGCCAAATGATGAAGTTGCAGATTCAGTCTACTTTAATAGACAAGATCAAGGAAACTCAGTTTCAAGACGAAGGCCTGCGGAGCCTTCGAGGTCAAGTGCAAGCTGGATTAGTAAAAGATTTCAGAATTCATGAAGATGGATCACTGAGGCATGGCGATAGATTATGTGTACCTCAAAGAGACATAAGGGAAGAAATTATGCAAGAGGCGCATAGATCGCAATACTCTATACATCCAGGAGCCAACAAGATGTACAAGGACCTGAGGATGCATGTTTGGTGGCATGGTATGAAAAGAGAAGTAGCCAGGTTCGTATCTCGTTGTTTAGTGTGCCAGCAAGTCAAGGCAGAAAGACAAAGACCTGGAGGATTGCTTCAACCCCTACCCATTCCGGAGTGGAAGTGGGAACATATCATAATGGATTTTGTTTCCGGACTTTCAAGGACACCTAGTGGAAAGGATGCAATCTGGGTGATAGTAGATAGACTGACCAAGTCTGTACATTTTCTACCCTTCAAAGTAGGGCTATCTACAGAGAAGCTGGCAGATTTATATATCAGATACATTGTCAGGCTGCATGGAGTTCCAGTAAGTATTGTCTCCGACCGAGATTCAAGATTTACCTCTCACTTCTGGAAGAACTTACAAGCCAGTTTGGAGACTCAACTCAAATTCAGCACAGCTTATCATCCCCAAACCGATGGACAATCGGAACGTACAATCTAGACACTTGAAGATATGCTTCGTACATGTGTTCTGGATTTTGGAGGATCCTGGGAAGACTATCTACATCTTGTGGAGTTCTCTTATAATAACAGTTACCAAGCAAGCATTGAGATGACTCTATTTGAAGCTCTGTATGGACGAAGATGTCGTACCCCGCTATCATAGGACGACGTTGGAGAAAGAGCCCTGCTGGGTCCAGAGATGGTGATCGATTCAACTGAGAAGGTAAAACAAATAAGGGATAGACTTCGAGTGGCTCAAGACAGGCAACGACATTGGGCAAATAGCCACCGAAGGCCCTTGGAATTTGAGGTAATTAAATTTATGAAATTCAAGCCAATTTAAATATTTTGATTATGGAACTAAGACTTGATTATGACTTTGTTAAAGGTTGGAGAACTGGTATTCTTGAAGATTTCCTCGACACGTGGCACCATTAGGTTCGGAAGGAGTGGAAAACTCAGCCCAAGATTTATTGGACCTTTTGGCATTCAGGAGAAAATCGGAGAAGTGGCATACCGACTGGCATTGCCACCCTCTCTGGATGGAGTCCATAACGTCTTCCACGTGTCGCAGCTGAGAAAGTACGTGTCAGACCCCAGCCACATTTTGGATCACTCAGAGCTCGAAGTAGGCCCAAGTTTGACTTACCAAGAGCAACCCGTGGAGATACTGGATCGATCGGAGAAAGTTCTACGGAACCAGATCATTTCTCTGGTTCGCGTAGCTTGGAAGCACCATTCTCCCGGCGAATCCACCTGGGAGCGAGAAGACAAGATTAGAGAACGCTACCCCTATCTTTTTGAACCCTGAGGTATATTTTAATTTCCGGCCTTTCCTTTCGTCCCATTGTTATTCTTAAATTTTGAGGACGAATTTTTTTATAAGTTGGGTAGGTTGTAAACCCCCTGAATTTTTAAAATTATTAAATCTTGGATTTTTCCAATTTTCTGGAATTTTTTGGGAATTTTCTGAAATTAAAATCAAGGTTCTTAATTATTAAATGATTTTTAATTGTTAATAAATAATATTAAAATATCATGAAAATAATATTTTTGGGTGTAAAATGAAAAACTGGACTTAGGATAATTTTTTTGGATTTTTCTGGGCCTCAGACCTATTTTTAAATGCCAAAAAACAATTTTTTTAAATTAACTATATAATTAACTGCTTTTTTTATTTTATTTATTATTTATTTATTTTATTATTTATTTTTTCTCTTTTTTCTTCCTTGGGCCGGCCCGGCCCAGTGGACCGGCCCAGCAGCCCGCCTTCCTTGCGGGTCGGGCGGGTCTGTCCGGACCCGTTAGCCGCCCGACCCGACCCGCGCGAACCGTTCCCCCCAGCCCCCCACGCCGCCCGCATCCCACGCCGGCCTCAGCGCGTAGCGCCGCCCGCTCTGGCCGGCTCGCCCCGCTCCCCGCGGCCACGTCCCTCTCACCCTCCGCCTAGCTCGGCCCCCTAACCGTCCCTCTCCCCTATAAATGGCCCCGAGCACCTCCCCTCCGGCCATCACCTCACCCTAACCCTAACCCTAACCCTAGCCTCCTTCCCCGGCCAACCCTCTCCGCCGTACCCTGCCAACGACCACCGTCGCCTTGCCCCCGACCTCGCCGCTGCCCAGCCACCCTGCCACCGCCGTCGCCTCCAGCCGCCTCCCCCTCTTCTTCCCCGTCGACAGCGGCCGCAGCACCGCCCTGGGCCGCCCCCGTGCCGCCGCCTACGCCCGAACGCTGCGCCGTCCTCCGCCGCAGCACCCCCAGCCCCCTCCGCCGCAGTCCAGCCGCCGGAGCCGCCAGCCACCGCCTGAGAAGCAAACCCTAACCCTAGTTCAATTCCTGTGTCCGACACGTGTCGGACACGACTCGACCCTGTTTTCGGGTCCCCTTCAGGTACTCGTAACTTTTTATTCGTAGCTCCGTTTTCAATTATGCAAATTGCATTGCGAAGCCTGTATGACCCTCTCGGTGTCCGGATAAACCGTTCGGGGCATCGCGTCTTGTGGTGATCGTACACCGCGATCCAAAAATAGGAAAAACCAGACCCTGTTTCACCCCGGAACTGAGTGCGCCCCGCCAAACGGGACGACTTGGTCGCGTGCGGTCTTCACAGATACGTGCGCGTCGTCGATACGGACGTGTGAGATTTCACGGAAGCTGATTCGGGTGTGCGTGCACACCGGAATCAAGGCGTATCCGCGGACATCGCCCCGTATCCGACTTTTCTGCAATTCTCCCTAACTTCTTGTACACTCGTCAGATCGAGAGGAAACTTATGCCATCGGACTCGTAGCGATACGCTGGTCCTGTGGGTCAAGTTTGGTTCGATTCTGAGAACGTTGACGAAATCACGTGTCGTGGGTCCCACAGGCCCCGCTCGACTGGCGATTTTGTGATCGGCTCATCGGAATCCAAATCTGGAAGTTCCGTTGGGTTCATATCAGCGTTCCTGACCTGTTGACACTAAGTTTAGTGAATTTGGAAACCATTGACCCGGACACGTTTTTCGGTGCAAAGCGGGCCCACCGGCGGATCCCATTTTGACCCGAAACTGCCGTTTTTGCCCTTATCTCCAAATTGGACCCAAGGACAGGCATTTTTAGCTATTTGACATCTTCTGAGCGTGATGGTAATGTCTATTTCAGCTTTTGGACTCATCTCTGGAAATTTCTCCGAGTACAATTAATTGGATCCAAATAACAGGCAAGTACCTGCATTTCAAGTTAAATCTTTATATTATGATAATTAATTCCATGCTTTACTAGTACCCTTGATGATTACACCTAGCGTTAGGAATGCTGGATTTCATGTCTTGAATATTTGGATTTTATGTCTTATTTTTCATGTCGGGTGGGAGAATACTAGAAGGCATGTAGTTTACCCTTCCCCTTATCATGTTTAATAGCTGTTGTTACGCGACTGTACCTCAGCCGGATCCTAATTTTCCCTATTTAATAGTCGTTTATGACGGCCGGATTAGCCTTATAAACCCCTACATGCCAACTATGTATTCTAAAAACAAACACAAGTTCACACAGATAGTTTCTGGTCTTGTTATATATCTTGCTGACTGTTGTAGTTTCATTTCCTGTTTCATTTATTTCTGTTTTCTCATATTCCTGTTTACAGCATTAACTCTGAGATATTGATGTTCTTTTATGCAGTTTCTCAACATGATATTCAATTTAATTGTCATAAATATTTAGTTTAATCTTGTTGTGCACTGTGTACTTTGCTCCTTTCCTGACTGGATCTGTTGATTTAGGCGATGATGAGGACCTTGCCCCTACATATTATGGTCCCTATGAGGGTACAGATGATACCTATAAGAAGCCAGAACCCACCCAGGAGACCCCTGCTGCAGAGTAGATAGCAGTAGCTATTTTCATTTATTTGCTCTTTATCTTAGTAATCGGGTTTGTCCCCGATTTTATTCTGATTTCTGTACTAAATATTTGAATCTGTTGTCGCATTTATTTCAATTGCAATCTTAAGTATCTGTTTTCCTTTATTATCTTGCCTATGCTATTTGTGAATGAGCTAGTTTAGTTAAGTGTGGATTTGACCTAGACAGCGTACTACCGCCGACTCTGCGGCGTAGGCTGGACATACCTACGCACTCGTGCCCGAATTTTCGGGTGCGGGTCGTGACAAATAGTACTTGGTTTCATTTAATTTCTCTTTTCTCTTTCTCTTTCTCTTTCTCTTTCTTCTCTTCATCCTTTCTCTCTCGATCTTGGAGCTTGGTCTTGAAACCTGGAGAGTGATTTTTGAACCCCTTCGTGGTGGTGGAGTTGATGAGTTAGACTGGGAGCTCGCTGTAAGCAAGTATACCATGCAGAATCCATGAATTTCTTTTACTTTATGTTATTTTCTTTCCTGGAGCTTTGGTTGTAGCTTTTTAGCTTAGAATTATTTTACTAATATTGTTCATCTCGTGATTTCTAGTGTTTTTACCATTTCTGTTTTGATTTCTGGTAGAATCTGGTCCCGTCCCTTTTTGGTAACTCGGTAACGAAAACGGTACTGTTGTTGTGACCGTGAGATCTAGTCCATATTATGATATGTGACTTACCACTAGACTTGATTTCTTGTTAGACTTGGTTCTGGTGATTTTTGGAGTTTGATTTTGATTCTAGAAATCAGATTTGACTTTGACATAGTTTTCCCAGGAAACCGGTATATCAACGGTATACTATGACATACCGACGGTATACCGATTTTGGCCGACTTATATTCTAGACATTTGTCCTGTGAACCTTATCGACATTCCGACGGTTGTAAACCCCCTCACCAAAAATAGATATTTTGTGTGTATTTTATATTATTATATTTATTATAGATATTAAATTACTTTAGAGTATTCTCTTAGTTAATTAGAAAATAAATTTCTTAGTATATTTACTTATGTAAATAATTATTTAGAATCATTTTTAGGTTATTTTAAATTTTTGGAGATTTTTCTAGAATTTTTGGTAATTAAAACATAGGAAACATAAATTTCTAGGACTTCTATGATTTACTATACGACCATACTTGCATGTTGTTCCTACCAAATATTTATTTTAATTTAAAATATTTAATTATATTTTTCTGTAATTTATTTAGAATTTTAAGAATTTTATTAGATATTTAAAATTATTTAAGATTTATTTGGATATATATAGTCTTAATATTAGATAGATGCTAATTTAGTGTTAATAGATATTAATAAGATTTTATAAATTATTTGTATTATATTTAATTATATTTAAGATTATAAATTATTGAGATAAATTCAAACTCTATTTTAAATTAATTCAAATCCTGAACCTACTATGAAAGCATCTTCATGCATATCCTATCCTTATTTAAATTTATCATAATCCTATCCAAATTAACCAATCCTAGTCGTATTTAATTAAGTAGTGTCCACCATTATAAATACCTCATCCTTCATATTTTTCTTTCCCAAATTCCCCTCTTTTTCGTCCAAAAATAGTCAAAATTCGTCATAAATTCAGCCTCATTTTCTACTAGTTATGACGAATTAAAAAGACGATATCTCCTAGCTCCGACTCTAAATGCGCTCCAATTTTTTTGTTAGAACTATATCAAGGTTAGTTTTCTGATTATATAAATTATTTTAATAATTTATGAACCTATTTTTCTAGAAAATTCTAAAAGTATCAGTTGTCCGAAATCAGACGTATTTTGGTGTTTTTGAGATTACGGGAGATCCCGAACTCGGAATTATGAGCCGTTTGAAGTTACGAAAATATGACATGATAAAATTTCATAAAATTATTTTTACAGAATTTAATATATAAATTTAATCTACTGTAAAATTTGTGCAACGTAGACATAAATAGAAAACCACTAAAACTGTCATCTGTGCGCCCTTGTGGCCATAACTCTTTACCGACTTGTGATTGTATGAAATTGTCGATTCCAGTGTTCATGTAGCATTGAAATATATAGGATTCCATACACAAATCTAGGATTTGAGTCGGTTAACTTTTTGGTCAACGAATTGCCTCGATTTGCGTGCCACGGATCACAAATCCTTAAAGTTGACTTTCTTTGGACCAAAATTAGAGCTTAACAATAAAATCAGATTATAATAAGATTAAAAATACTATTTTAGGTTATTTTATTCAGAATTAAAATAGATTAAACGGAGGAACCTATTTATCCACTTTTGTAACCTAACTTGTTTAATTTATGTGACGGGTAGATCGGACGACGCCTTGAGTTAGGACTTCATCATTTTCAGATCAGGCAAGATATCTTGCCAAATTGTCTATAGTACTTTGCATGCTATTTATATTTTTGTTTATTCATTGTATTTCTGTATTTTTCTTGCATGTGTAGTTTTCCTTCAGTCATTACTATGTATTAGATATGTTAACACACACATGAAACCTAGTATCATGAGAGGACAATCATTAGGCGTATGGACTTTTAACCACTCTGGTAAACCATAGTATATAGCTCGTACTACGGGCGTGTGTCGCGCTGGTCGCTACCCCCGCGGTATGTCAATTTCTGGAGCCTCGCTGGTCACTACCCCCGCGGTATGTCAATTTCTGATGTCCACTGACGTGTGTGTGAGTTGTGAGGTAGATCGAGTAGCCTATCCTTGCCCATACGTCAAAAAGTTGTCCTCATTTGTATTCATATAGATTGTCTTGTACAGCGTACTTATTTATTTTCAAATATTATACATGTTTACTGTATTCAAATTGGCTTGCTTTTCTATATCTTGTTACGTCCCTTTGAGGACCTGGTCCCCTGCCAGGTGTATCTGTTCTTGAGTATTTGCAGGAGCACAGATTGGATGGTTATATATGTTTCGAGGATGTCTACTCTTCGAGCCCGTGATTGTTAGCTGGTATACTTATATTGTGTTTATTATGTTGTACCTTTACCTTCGAGTTGGTAGTGGATTTGTTTCCATCCAACTATCATCCTTAGATACTTATATTGAGATCTAGTTTCGTAGACACTGGTTATTTATTTATATTTGATTTTCGTGGATGAGATTTAGATTATATCCTGTAACTTGTGACATATGTTTATACCACTTGTGGATTGATATTCATATTACAGCGTACGTGTGGGTTTTGGTTTCCATATATTGGAGTTGCCATATCTATGCGGCTGGCATGCTTACGAATCCTAGTCCTACGTATTTTGGGACTCGGACGTGACAACGGTATATTGGAATATACTGACAATATACCGATCCTGCCGACATTGTTAGATATTTTTCTTAGCCGGCATGCCGATGGTATACCGATTTGTTAGAATCCAACCTGCTGACTTTTTGGTAGCTCTTGGCCGGCATACCGATGGTATACTAGATTTTATCGACGATATACCGATTTGTTAGAATTTTTAGCTATTGTGTTTTTATTGTCTCTGGACCGGCATACCGACGGTGTACTGGTGAGTACCGATGGTGTACTGGTGAGTATCGACGGTATACCAATTATGTACTCTTTTTTATATGCTATATGTTCTTGTGCTATTTATTGTTCTTGCATGGTGCTTATGTGTAAATTGCTTCCCCCTATTAGTTGTACCTCAGTATGTAACTAAGGACAAGGATCGACTTGGGAAATATCTATAACTCCGGTTCTTGTTTGGTTTAAGGGTTATAGTATTGATCTCGAGGAGTTCCTAAGTTTTATATTGCTTACTTGCTTATCGAGAGAGATCTATGACCCCGGTCCTTGTTTGGTTTAAGGGTTATGGTATCGATCTCGATGGGATTGTATTTATGTTTCCTTTTGGCTTTACTTGGTTGTACATAGCTTCACCTTATTTCTCATGGCTTCATACATGCGTGTTTCTAGTGACTCGTCGTAGTTCACTCCTGATTGCTTATACATATATTCACTGTTGTGTCTTGTCTTACTTGCGACTTGAATTGTTAAATTCCTGGCCCAGTCTTGCATTTGTGATTAGGATGGATTCTGCGGAATGCCACACCCAGAATCCTAAACAAAATTGTTAATATTAATAACTAATATAAGAATTAGATCATGGGAGGGGAGGTTTCCTGGTTGCATGCAGTCCCGTTATCCCGGCCACACCAGTAGATTTGTAGCCTGCCGACGAGTAGGACACACTTTCAGCTTACCGTCGAGTGATGCAACCCAGCTTGACATAACATGGATATTGATATTGCCTTTATATTGACATTATCCTTACATTATGTTTATTTAATTATGCACTGTTAATTAGATTAATTCTGTCTTTATATTTATATTACTATTACATTTACATGGTGGTTATATTCGCGTTGTCTGCTCTCGGATATTGCTATTCTTGACATGGACCTTGCTTGGATAACCTGGACAGACTGTAGGGCCTGCAACTATTGAAATCCTCAGTAGTGCATTTGTTAGTAACTAGGAATTGTGACAACCCTAGTTAGTTAACGTATCAAGCCGCACTATTGCTTGGCCGTGCTTGTTGATTGTTACTTTATATTACCGTATCATCCTTTATCTTCTCGTATTGTCATATGCGTCGGTGGGTGGCTAGAGGCTAAGTTCGGCTCGAGAAAGGTTCCATAACCCCGATCCTTGTTTGGTTTACTGGTTATGATTTTCGATTTTGAGAAGTTCCTTTGCTCTCTTGTCGCTTGCCAGCTTCTCCTTTCCTACAGTTATTTTTCATACTATTATTGTAGTTATAGATTGGAACACGTGAACGATAATGGGGGTGGTCCCTACCTTTTGTTCTTGTTTGGTGTAAAGGTAGAAAACTAGGCCTTTTGCTTTTTATGGGTTTCGTTAGTTGTTTAGCTATTACTTTCAGCTATTATACTTTTATTTACTCAGCTTATCCCATGTTATAGATCTTGTACTGTACATGCCCACTAGTCTTGGAAATTTTGTATGTTTCTAGTCTTGTTTTCGATCTCGTGTATGTTCTCAGTTTTCTTCCGGTACCGCACATGCTCATATTTACATGATTTATTGTTTTTATTGATCCATGATTATTTTTCTGTCACCAGTAGCTTACTATATATCATCTGTTATTTATCTTATTATTTTTTTCTCGAGATAAGTGCAGTGGTACTGCACGACTCTGTCATTAAATTTCAGTTGTGTTAAGATAGTATTGGTTTTAGTTCATATTTTTGGCCTTCCTTTGTGGTACTTGCTATTGGGGGTCTGACCCTACTGGTTTTGTATGGCCAGATCTCGTAGCGAAATAGAGGACACTCCTTATCTTCCACTGGATGGTGACCACCCGGAGCACTAGGCGACTTGAGTGGGTATTCTCCTTGATCACCCACTAGATCTTGTACTATATTCTTTTGAGGCATTTAGCCACCGAGCAGGTGTTTAGCTCGTATTTTGGACTTGATTTCTAACCTACGGGCCATGCATGGTTAATTTATTCTAGACTATGAGTTGATCATGTATTACTTATACTCTGCTAGTTCTTTATTTTGTATTACTAGCCTCATGATTATCTATGTATATTTGGTTTGGGACGGTTTACTATCTTTCTCCAGATGATCATATTCCTTGTATGTTGTTGTTTTCTTATGATTGAGACACCTAGAAATGTTTGGCCTATGATTGATTATTGGATTGTAGCATTAACCCCCATGATCTACATCTTCACTGTATATACGGAGCACTGGTGTGGTCCTAGTATACGTAGCTGGCCGTTGTCCGTCACCGCTCTCCAGTATTCTGGTTCTGGGGCATGACATCTACACTTTTTCAATCTTCGTTGAGACTGATATGTATTCTCTTTATGCAGATTTTACCACCCTTCGCGGTGCCCATGATGGAGCATGGAAGGATATCATAGAACCCGTCATTCGAAGAGAATGCCAACCTTATACGACGATTTTTTTGCGAAGAACTGATCCAAGAGACGAGGGTGAACATCTCGCGTCATGCATGGAGCTTGTAAAACCACTCACCCAAAATTAGGCATATTTGGCATAGATAGAGAAACTAGGGCTAGTTTGTATCCAGTTAGAAGTAGGACACGATATTCTATTTAATTATACAATATTTATATCACTTAGTGCACCCTACCGTTGCTTCGATAATTGGAGCACTATACTAGCCATTGCCCTCCTACAAATTTTACATCATTGTCCTAGACATGCCCGCCTTCTATTCTGACCTTCGAGTAACTCATAATTATGCTCTCTTGTGCTATATTTTAGTCACACAACATTCATCACAGACGTTTATATTTAATTTTAAATAATTCTAACTTTGTATCCTTGTGCGTTCCAATCGAAATTGGAGACACAATCTTGACATATTTTGTACAACCTAAATTATGACAATATTCTATTCTGAGTCCCCTATGTCCATGACACTTGTGTCCCACCTAATTTTATTCTCATGTACTTCAAATTAAATATAGAATAGCTTGGGCATTAATTTTAATTAAATTAATTTAATTTCTATCTTTGTGCAATTTTCCAATTGTTGGGCGCTTTTATACAAAAAATGTAATAAGGTGTCAACACTATTGGATATGACACATAAAAAAACCTATTTTTTATTCATATGATTTTTTCCTATAATTTTTGGAATGTGCAATGCGCAACATCGTCCCTCATTTAAACCTAGCCTTTGCATTTAAACAATGCAAATTTTAGCCTCCAAACCTCCCCATGTGAGCCCAAGGCCCAAGCCCAAATATGTTAACCAAGCCCAAAATTTTAGGTCAAACATTCAATCCCCTTCACATGTATAAATATATTTTTCCTATTTTTCTTACCTAAAATCAACACCCAAAAACCTAAAACTCAGTCGACCCTTACCATCTCCCTACTGTTCACCTCCTCCCTCCTCACGACCGCTGGAGCAGTTCCCTTCTCCGGCCAGGCCGCCAAGTCCGGCCAACGCACGCCCTTTCTTTCAGCCTCGTCGACGACAGCCCAGTCCCGTCATCCTCTTCCATCTTTACCTTCTTCCTCTTTCTCCCGCTGCCGGAGCCCAAGATTCTGCCGACCGCCTGATTTCGACGCCGCTGCACCCCAGCCCCTCGCCAGAGCAGCCCCGTCACCACCAGTACCCGACCGAGACACCACCCCCGCCTCTCCTTCCTTTTCCCGACTCACCTGCTTACATCCCCGACTTTGAACCCGCCTGCATGACAACCACCCGCCGCCTGCACGAGCCGCTGTCTGTTCGTCGACGACCACCGCACGTGCCTGAAGCCGACTCCCTGACCACCAGTCAACTCCTCTCTCTCTCTCTTCTCTGACTTCCTTTCCCCCTAAACTTCTCCTCTACCTCGGATCTCCTCTCTTCCCTGCCTCCTCCTCTTCAACCACCACCAACATCACCATTACCACCAGCACCACCCGAGCCCCCTCCTTCTTCCACCCTGTCCACCACCTATTACCACCACTGTCCTCCTTAGCCGGACCCCTGGCCGGAGCAATATCCTCATCCCTGTTATCATCATCATCATCAATCACCCTATCATCATCATCAATCACCATTCATCATCATCATCAAACACCACATCATCACCATTAACAACTTCAGCATCCCAATCATCATCCTTGTCATCACCAATATCCCAATCATCATCCTTGTCATCACCATTGTAATTATCATCATCAACATAACCATCATCATTACCCTAAATACCTTAACCTAATTATCTCATCATCACCATCACATTAACCTAATCACCTATGTGAATCAACACTACCATTCTCATCATCATCAGTATTAACCCAATCATTATTACCCTCATCATCATCGTCATCACGGACTCGTCACCCTCGCCAAAGGCAACCTGCAGTCGTCACCCCGATTTCAGTGCCCGTGCGCATACCTCGAGGTTCGAACCTGCCCCCTCCTTTCTTATTTCGTATATGTGCTTGTGTGTAGGGTTTTAGCATATTGGTTTAGTTAGTTGACACAAGACCGTGTCGGTCAACCCAATGACTTTTACGCGTATACGTACGCGTACGCGTATATTATTCAGCTTGGTATATATGTATATATTTAGTATATGTATTCAAGTGGGTATGTATATAAATTATTGGTTATATTATTATATATATATATATATATATATATATATATATATATATATATATATATATAAGTAGGTAATTAGATGATAATAATAATTAGGACTATATATATTTAAACTGTATGACCCTAGGATACTGTGGACTGTCCTGTATTTACCTTGACCATGTTAGTTGACCAGTGTCACCCCTAGTGTACCCTCTGAGCCCAGTGTCATTATAGTTATGTGTGCGTTAGTATAATGGCTAATGTTGTATTGTATTATATTATATTATATTATATTATATTATATTATATTATATTATATTATATTATATTATATTATATTATATTATATTATATTATATTATATTATATTATATTATATTATATTATATGTATATAGGACCTATTGGATTTATCTGCGCGACTTCTGGAGCAGGTTATTGGTACTACGCAGCTTCTTGCCAGGCAAGTATACCTTGCCATTGTACTGTTATTCATATTCCATATATTGCATGCATCTTTATTTTCTGTCATTAGTTCATATATTTTAACTGCTACATAAAATACGCGTCCAAGGAAACTTGGGTTCAACGATGTTGTCATCGTGATATATTTTTATTATATTTATGCATTGACCTTGTTTATGAGATCGCCCCATTATTATAAAGCATCATTAGGTTTCATTGACCGTGACACAGCTGTTACATGAGTGTGAGTCTCATACAGATCACGGACTGCGTGACAGGTCTGGCATCGTGTACGTATGGGCCGTGCGTTAGGGATAACTATTGTTAGAAACTTTGTATGCTAGAAGACTTAGCAGTTATTAAGAGTCCATGGACATAGCCTATTGTAGTACGGTGGTCCAATCCTTGTCCTTGTTTGGTTGCAGGGTTGGGCTATTGTACTACAGATAGGCTATGAACCAAATCGTGTCATGGATGTGACATGCCTAGAGCATGGGGTAGGGAGAACAACAAGTACGACATTTGGGCTCCTTTGCACTTTCCTTTTATGTAACCCGTACGCTCTCCGAAGATACGCGGTCGTGATGACCCCTATATTACCTGGCGGCCTCTGCCATTCAAAAGACGATATGCTTTGTAGGCCCCTGATTCTCCGAGAGAATCATGCCAATCCTATTTTATGGCCAGATAGCCCACTTGTAAGAAAGTTGTTCTCAAACTACATTCACATAGATGGTTAGGCGACCCATTGGATGTTTATTTCAGTACTTTATTGGCATGCTTCTATGTATCTTGTTATGTCCCTCTGAGGACCTGGTCCTTTTCCAGGTATAGATGTTCATGAGTATTCGCAGGAGCGCAGATTCGGACTGGTTACTTATATTTTGAGGAGGTCTTCTCTTCGAGCCCGTGATTGTTAGTTGATATTCTTATATTGTGTTTGTTGTGTTACACTTATATATTCTAGTTGGTAGTGGATTTGTTTTCATCCAACTATCATCTTTAGATACTTTGTATTGAGATCTAGTTTCATAGATATTGGTTATTTATTTATATTTGATTTTTGTGGACGAGATTTAGATTATACCCTGTGACTTGTGATAGTTTTACCACTTGTGAATTGCTATTCATATTACAGCGTACGCATGTGTTTGGTTTCTATATATTGGAGTTGCCATATCCATGCGGCTGGCATGCTTACGTGTCCTAGTCCTACGTATTTTGGGACTGTGGCGTGAGATATTTTTAGTGGTGGCCCATGCAAGTCGAGAGCATATTGTCTCGGTTACGTTACTGTACCAAGCAAGCCTGCACCTAGGATTAGAGTATAGGATCTCATCCACAATTGACTATGATTCACTTTTCTCCCAATCCATTCCATTTAAATAATTGCATCCTGCTTGAATCATGTGCTTCCCTAATAGTTTCTTGGGTATAGCCCCCTTCTAGAATATAGAAGTCCATATTGTTAGATAATAAGTAGGATAACCTTCCTATTAAGAGTACAACTAGGATATTGACACATTACTAAGATGAGAATACCTAATGAACCCTAGCATGCCACCTTCCCTTAAGAAACCATGATGTTATCTAGAGTATCTTTATTTTAATTTTCTATCTAGTTCCACTGAAATCTTAGCACTCGCTATTTGTGCGACGACTAATTTTGCTTTTCTTTTCTTCATCTTTCAACTTGTGCTACCTGACATTTCTGATTGTAGACCGAATGAGTTCTTTTATGATAGGATATATAGCTTGCTAGGATTATAGTGTAATCTTGAATTTTGAAATTATGTGCCTTGTAGTTATAACCTGATAGTTGAGTTATTCATTTAGATTGTGATGATTATCCTTTATTTGTAGATCACGTAATTTGTATCCATAACTCAATACAAGTTTAATTTGTATCCATAACTCAATACAAGTTATAACCCCTTTTCCCTTGAGGCCAGTAACTTTTCCATTTTTACTTTCAACACTTGTTCTATAAACACTATGATTAAGACTTAAGATGACCGTTACCTATATAATGCAATGGGAGACCTTAATGAGTACCAAGATCTTTTCCTCGTATACCCCAATAAGAGTCTCTGTTTAATTTACAAGTGCAAGGTTATTTTGTAGAATCCCCTTAAGACTGTCACAATATTAGTTAATTCTTTAAGTTGGGTAGTATGCCCAAAGCCCTTTTTGACTGATTAATGTAGTGTAATTGAATGACACTAACTGTATGCTAGCATAAGAAGATAGTGTTTATTCAGACTGTAGAACTTAAATGCCCATACCCTATTTTGTCGACTAACGACTTAGACAAGGAGATAGCATGACAACTGTAGAGATTGTAGAGTCTTATCTTCTTGTGAACTTGAATTATTGTGTGCCTGCTTTCATCATAATCCAGTGTATTTATATTTTATGTACTACCTTGACTTATGCTGCTATTATAGCCTAGTTTTTGCAAGCTTATTTTTTTATTGAGCTTGCTCATGACATATGTATTATTGGGTGCACACAATGATACAATTGTCTAATCAGAATCAGTGTATTAGGGTCTAGCTAACCTTAGTAAATTTGGTTCGCCCTTCGTAATATTTTACGTGGATTGAGATATAAAGACTAGTAGACGAATGTACTTGCCCTCTAGATATATCAGAGCATATCATATCAAGTACATAATTGTGCTGATGTGAGCGTGTGAATAAGAATTTACCAAAATAGGATTTTAATCCACAACTGCCTTGACAATTCCTATTGAATTCTTTAAACGCCTTGATCCCCATACTTGTATTCTATTACCTCCTCCTTGAACTCTTTATTATTGTTTTTCGTCTTTCCTTATTTCGGAAGATGAAACCTCGTGCTTGGTATAAGTTTGATACATTGATAGTACTAGATATACCCATAGGCTAATCACATGACTTGGTAACTCTCTTTTATAATTGATTAAGGGCATACCATATATGATATATTTATGTGTTAGAAACTTTGAGGATTGAATAACATGATTAAATAATTTAAAAAATATTTTCTTAGATGTATAGCCAATTATGATAGATGGGTAAATTCTAAGTTGGGTAGAAATTGTATCGTTAAACTTGAGGTGAATTCTTTTAGATTGTGACCAAGTAAGATTAGATAGAAAGACCCTACATTGTTTTAATTTTGAGGACAAAATTGTTTTAAGTTGGGTAGATTGTAAACCCCCCACCCAAAATTAGGCCTACTTGGCATAGATAGATAAACTAGGGCTAGTTTGTATCCAGTTGGAAGTAGGACACGACATTATATTTAATTATACAATATTTATATCACTTAGTGCACCCTACCGTTGCTTCGATAATTGGAGCACTACACTAGCCATTGCTCTCCTACAAATTTTATATCATTGTCCTAGACATGCCCGCCTTCTATTATGACCTTTGGGTAACTCATAATTATTCTCTCTTGTGCTACATTTTAGTCGCACAATATTCGTCGCAGACGTTTATATTTAATTCTAAATAATTCTAACTTTGTATCCTTGTGCGTTCCAATCGAAATTGGAGACACAATCTTGACCCATTTCGTACAACCTAAATTATGATAATATTCTATTCTGAGTCCCCTATGTCCATGATACTTGTTTCTCACCTAATTTTATCCCCATGTACTTCTAATTAAATCCAGAATACCTTGCGCATTAATTTTAATTAAATTAATTAAATTTCTATCTTTGTGCAATTTTCCAATTGTTGGCCGCTTTTATGCAAAAATGCAATAAGGTGTCCACACTATTGGACATGACACATAAAGCAACCTATTTTTTGTTCATGTAAAATTTTTCCATAATTTTTGAAATGTGCAACGTGCAACATCGCCCCTCATTTAAACCTAGCCCTTGCATTTAAACAATGCAAATTTTAGTCTCCAAACATCCCCATGTGAGCCCAACGCCCAAGCCCAAAGATGTTGACCAAGCCCAAAATTTTATGTTAAACATTCAACCCCCTTCACATGTATAAATATATTTTTCCTATTTTTCTTCACCTAAAATCAACACCCAAAAACCTAAAACTCAGCCGACCCTTACCATCTCCCTACTGTTCACCTCCTCCCTCCTCACGACCGCTGGAGCAGTTCCCTTCTCCGGCCAGGCCGCCAAGTTCGGCCACCGTACCCCCTTTCCTTCAGCCTCGCCGTCGACAGCCCAGTCCCGCCATCCACTTCCATCTTCACCTTCTTCCTCTTCCTCCCGCTGCCGGAGCCCGAGATTCCGTCGACCGCCTGATTCCTACGCCGCTGCACCCAGCCCCTCGTCGGAGTAGACCTGTCACCACCAGTACCCGACTGAGACACCACCCCCGCCTCTCATTCCTCTTCCCGACTCACCCGTTGCCATCCCTGACTTCGAACCCGTCTGCACGACAACCACCTGCCGCCTGCACGAGCCGCTGTCTGTTGTCGACGACCATCGCACGCGCCTGAAGCTGACTCCCTGACCACCAGTCAACTCCTCTCCCTCTCTTCTCTGACTTTCTTTCCCCCTGAACTTCTTCTCCACCTCGGATCTCATCTTTTCCCTGCCTCCTCCTCTTCAACCACCACCAACATCACCATTACCACCAGCACCACCCGAGCCCCCTCATTCTTCCATCCAGTCCATCACCTTTCACCACCACTGTCCTCCTTGGCCGGACCCCTGGCCAGAGAAATATCCTTATCCCTGTTATCATTATCATCAATTACCTTATCATCATCATCATCAATCACCATTCATCATCATCATCAATCACCACATTATCATCATTAACAACTTCAATATCCCAATCATCATCCTTGTCATCACCATTGTAATTATCATCATCAACATAACCATCATCATCATCACCCTAAACACCTTAACCTAATCATCTCATCATCACCATCACATTAACCTAATCACCTATGTGAATCAACACCACCATCCTCATCATTATCAGTATTAACCTAATCATTATTACCCTCGTCATCGTCGTCATCATGGACTCGTCACCCTCGCCAAAGACAACCTGCAGTCGTCACCCCAGTTTTTGTGCCCGTACGCGTACCCCGAGGTTCGAACCCGCTCCTCCTTTCTTATTTCATATATGTGCTTGTGTGTAGGGTTTTAGCATATTGGTTTAGTTAGTTGACACCAGACCGTGTCGGTCAACCCAATGACTTGTACGCGTATACGTACGCGCACGCGTATATTATTCAGCTTGGTATATATGTATATATTTAGTATATGTATTCAAATGGGTATGTATATAAATTATTGGTTATATTGTTATATAAATATATATATATCCATATATTTATATAACAATATAATATATATATATAAGTAGGTAATTAAATGATAATAATAATTAGGACTATATATATTTAGACTGTACGACCCTTGGACACTGTGGACTGTCCCGTATTTAACTTGACCATGTTAGTTGACCAGTGTCACCCCTAGTGTATCCTCTGAGCCCAGTGTCATTATGGTTATGTATGCGTTAGTGTAATGGCTAATGTTGTATTGTATTATATGTATATAGGACCTATTAGATTTATCTGCGCGACTTCTGGAGCAGGTTATTAGTACTACGCAGCTTCTTGCTAGGCAAGTATACCTTGACATTGTACTGTTATTCATATTCCATATGTTGCATGCATCTTTATTTTCTGTCATTAGTTCATATATTTTAACTGCTACATAAATTGCACGTCCAAGGAAACTTGGGTGCAACGACGTTGTCGTCGTGATCTGTTTTTATTATGTATATGCATTGACCTTGTTTATGAGACAGCCCCATTATCATGAAGCATTATTAGGTTTTATTGGACGTGACACAACTGTTACACGAGTGTGAGTCTCATATAGATCACGGACTGTGTGACAGGTCTGGCCTCCTGTACGTATGGGCCGTGCGTTAGGTATAACTGCTGTTAGAAACTTTGTATGCTAGAAGACTTAGCAGTTGTTAGTAGTCTATGGACATAGCCTATTGTAGTATGGTGGTCCAATCCTTGTCCTTGTTTGGTTGCAGGATTGGGCTATTGTACTAAAGATAGGCTATGAACCAAATCGTGTCATGGATGTGACATGCCTAGAGCATGGGGTGGGAAGAACAACAAGTACGACATTTGGGCTCCTTTGCACTTTCCTTTTATGTAACCCGTATGCTCCGCCAGAGATACGCGGTCATGATGATCCCTATATTACTTGGCGGCCTCTGCCGTTCAAAAGATGACATGCTTTGTAGGCCCCTGATTCTCTGAGAGAATCATGCCAATCCTATTTTATGGCCAGATAGCCCACTTGTAAGAAAGTTGTTCTCAAACTGCATTCACATAGATGGTTAGGCGACCCATTGAATATTTATTTCAGTACTTTATTGGCATGCTTCTATGCATCTTGTTATGTCCCTCTGAGGAACTGATCACTTTCCAGGTGTAGATGTTCATGAGTATTCGCAGGAGCGCAGATCCGGACTGGTTACTTATATTTCGAGGAGGTCTTCTCTTCGAGCCCGTGATTGTTAGTTGATATTCTTATATTGTGTTTGTTGTGTTGCACTTATATATTCTAGTTGGTAGTGGATTTGTTTCCATCTAACTATCATCTTTAGATACTTTGTATTGAGATCTATTTTCATAGATATTGGTTATTTATTTATATTTAATTTTCGTCGATGAGATTTAGATTATACCTTGTAACTTGTGATAGTTTTACCACTTGTGAATTGTTATTCATATTACAGCGTACGCATGTGTTTTGGTTTCCATATATTGGAGTTGCCATATCCATGCGGCTGGCATACTTACGTATCCCAGTCCTACATATTTTGGGACTGGGGCGTGACAGAGCTGTCCCTGTTTATGCAGCGTGCTAGCTGCGTTTCTCTCATTTATGCGGCTTGCTATCGGCCGGGGGCCTGCGGTGTCGATGACAGAATTTGGATTAATTTTTATTCCTGTCTTCGGTATTCCCGTATGATTGTAGAGTACCTTCTCTTGCTTCTCCCTTGCTATCCATAAGTTTTGATTCTTTTCCATATACTGAGATTTGTACTGTGGAGTGATGATCCAGAAAGCATTGAGCTCTACTGTTGGCTCTACTTGTCTTGGTAGTAACAACAGCACGGAGGGGCGCCTCTAATAAAAAATGAACGTGTTAGCGAGACTTCATGGAAACCCTTAAAAATATGTTTCCATCATATGTACTCATGACATTGAATACTAATAAAAACCCTTAAAAATGAATTTCCATCATATGTACTCATGATCTTGAATATTAATCAATAAAGTCTCTCCTTTTCCAGAATATCTTCTTTGTATTTTTTATATTGCATGTTGTGGACTTTGGGTATTGTGCTAGAGGTAATATGGACATAACACAATACCGTAGTTTCTTAGCGACATCCCAATGGGGGATCTTTGGTGGACCTATTACCTTTTGCGCACTGGAGTGCAAGTAATAATTTTGAAATGAAACCCTATTAGAGGTGATATGGACTCGGTCAATTTTGTGGACTTAACACCGCTAGAGTACTTAGAGTTAAGTACGGGTGATAAATTTAGATGACGCCGATATAAAAGGTAAAAATCTATAGTCATATATAGAAGTTTGCTCAGAGGTAAAAATGACATTACAAACACTATTGGGGAGGATGTGAGGACGATAGCTCAGTGGTAACGTGGGCGTGAGCTAAATGATAGTCATACCGAGAGGTTAGGTACAATTATGGTATTTTTCTGGAAGAAAAAGGAAATAAGCCAGAGGTAATATGGACATGGCTATTTTCTTTGGATGGTAAACATGGGCAGCTCATAGTTCAGAGGTAATATGGACGTGAACTATTTGCTTTTGTTAAGGATATCCTACTGGGGATATTTGGTAGACCTATTACTTCTTACGCACCAAAGTGTAAGTAATAAGTTCAAAACGAAACCCTATCAGAGGTGATATGGACATGATAGGTTCTGTGGCCTCATTAATTCTTGCGCACTTGAGTACAAGTAATAAGTTCGAGACAAGCCCTGCCAGAGATGATATGGAAGTGACAGATTTTGTGGAATTAACACCGCTGGCATACTTAGAGTTAAGTATGGGTAATAATTTTAGATGACGATCGATGTCAGAGGTATTATGGACGTGACAATCGTTTGTCATACAAAGAGGTTTGCTCAGAGGTAATATGGACATGGCAAACCCTGCTGGGGATAATTTGTTAGGAAAATAGTTTAGAGGTGATTTGGACGTGAACTAATGCTCAAGTAAACTGATTATGAGTGGTTTACCCAAAAGTGTGGATAAACCTGAAGGTGGCTCCGCTGGGGAGCTTTTTGAGGATCCATTGTCTATTGCATATTCAGGATTCCTGAATACAAATAATGGCTTTCATCAAACTTTTATGGAAGAGAAGTGCATATTGTGCTTACACACTTGCTGGAGATAAATAACGGGGAATGTATACTGTATATTTTGGTTGTCCAGTTGATAGTAAAAGAAGTACAAGTCTAGCTTAGACATAGTACTTTTTGAGAAACTTGTTGTTGATAGGTATCATGAGCAAGTCTCCATTGGGTTTTGTGAGCCGATAGGTACCATTGGAGAACACGAACTCCACAATGAACAAACCCTCCCATTTAGGTTAGAATTTACCAGCCTTCTTGTGGGTCATAACCATCGGTTTTTTTACTGTCAAGACAAGGTCACCCACTTGTTAAGTCCTCTTCTTGACCCGTTTATTGAAGGCCCCTGAGAGGCGTGCTTGGTACAGCTCAATGCTCTGCTGAGCTAAGAGACACTTCTTGTTGAGTGCTTTCCACTATTGTAGCAGTCGGCGGTAATTATTTTCAATGGTCAATCGGTTGGACAGATCCACTCGGAGTGACAAAATTTGGATCATGAGTTGGATGGCCACTTCACTTTCGTCAATCAAGATGAATGACGTGCTGCTAGTAGGTGTTCGAACCTTTGTGCGGTAGGCCTAGAGATATTCACCCAGCTTCTCATTCTAATTGCGCTTATTGGATGACACAAACTTCTTGAGTAGATTTATAATGGTCTTGTTGAATACTTCTGCCAGACCATTTGTTGCTGGATTTTAGGCAGTCGAGGCTACATTCTGGATTCGGTTTTTATCACAAAACTGGTAAAAGCGTAACTTTCAAACTATGGACCATTGTCATGGATGATCCTTCGTGGCAAGCCAAAGTGTTATATGATATGATGCTTGAAAAAGCTGATTACGTTTGAGGTCTTGACTTCAACGAGTGAAACAACTTTCGTCCATTTGGAGAAGTAGTCGGTGATAGCCAAGATGAACCGATGCCCCTAAGAAGAAGGTGGACTAATTGGTCCGATATTGTCCATTCCCCATGCTTCAAACAACCAAGTTTCTACCGTGGGTATAAAAATTCTGAGGGTTGGTGGATAAATTCTGCTTGGATTTGGCACGCTTGGCACTTCCTCGCATAGTCAATAGCCTCTGCTACCATTGTCGGCCAATAGTAATCCATTCTCCGGAGATGATCCTGTAGCTTGGGTTCGGGCTGATGGGCACCGTAAACTCCGTCGTAAGCCTCGTGAAGATCCTGCTTCATTTTTGTATTCGATAGGCATCGTAGAAGAAGACCGTCGTAAGAACAACGATGCAGTATTTTGGTAGTCGTATCGTAATAGAACATGAGGGAACGTCTTCTGATGGAAGTGGATTCTTTTGGGTTCTCGGGAAGAATTCTATAGATTGAGTAGTCGATGAATCGGAGTCTCCAGTCTTGGGAGTCAGTGTTGTCTCTACTGAGTTGCTCAGTCACAGACAGATTATTTTTTGGGCAAACTAGCTCTTGACCGACCACTGTGATAAGCTGATAAGTTTTGACCGAAACTTCCAGGGTGGCAGCGAGTTCGTCCAGGGCATCAGCCTCGATGTTTTACAACCGAGGGACGTGCTCTATGGAGAACCCCGGACCTGACTGACTAGGGAATTACGTTCTCGTGCCGGACCTCGTATTCGCCCCGGACCTGACTGACTATCAGCTTGGAATTGCCGTAGGCTTCCAAGTAGTCTACTTGCACTTTATGTAGTGAGTTGGAGCCCAATGGTGAGGGCGTTATAATCTACCATATTGTTGGAGCATGGCTCTATGAGAGAGTAAGCGCAATTTATGACAAGATCGTATGGGAAAATTAGTACTATCCTGACGCCAGCAACAATATCGTCTTTGGGCCATGTTCTTGATGCACCGACAAAAAATATTCGCCAGACGGCTTCTATGCTTGTGGTCATATTTGAGTCCGCTACTTCATCTTAGATCTCCTCGTAGAGCTTCAAGGTTTCCGGTACAGGGTGGGATGCCAAAAAAATTGTCAATGCTTGATCTTTGACCGCCTTTTGTGGGACAAATTCCATGTCGTACGGCGACAACAGTATTGTCCATATGGCTAGACGAGAGTTAAGCACTCCGGGTTTAGTCATAAGGACCCTGAGAGGATTAACTCGCGAGATCATATAGATGGTTTATCCTTCCATGTAATGCCGAGTCTTCTGAATAGCGAAGACCAGAGCGAGGCACTCCTTCTCAACGGGGTTGTATCTGTGCTCTACGCCGGCTATTATTCTGCTGAGATAGTAGATGGCATGTTCATGACCTGCATCCCTTTTCTGGGCTAGTAGAGCTCCAAAGGAGTAATCCATTGCCCGTACATATAGCAGGAAGGGTATTCTCATAACGGGGGCCATCAATACTGGGGGGTTCATGAGATATTCCTTGATGTCATCGAAGGCACGTTAGCATTCTTCATTTTAGACAAAGGAGACTCCCTTCTTCATGAGGTAAGTGAACGGTTGAAAACGTCCAGAGAGGTTTGATATAAACCTCATAATGTATGTCAGTCTTCCTTGAAGGCTATGAAGTTCTCTGAGGTTCTTCGGCGAGTGCATTTCAAGGATTGCTTTAGTCCTGTCGGGGTCTACATGGATACCCTTTAAAGTTATGAAAAACCCAGAAATTTGCCGCTGTAAGCTCCTATGAAGGATTTGGTAGGGTTCATCTTGAGATGGTGTACACGCATCAGGTCAAACACAGTCTTCAAGTCTTGGAGGTGATCATCTTTAAAGAGACTCTTGACAACGATGTCATCAATGTAACACTCCACTATCTTGCGTAGATAGTCACGAAAGATGGTGGTCATAGCTCACTGGTATGTAGCACATGCTTTCTTCAGACCGAAGGGCATGACTGTGTAGCAGTATACTCCTATCGGCGTTCAGAACGATGCATGCTTCTCTTCGTAAGAAAATATCTTGATTTGATTGTAGCCTGAGAATCCATCCATGAAGGACATGCGCTCGAAGCCACAAGTGTTGTCGATCATTATGTCTATGATCGGAAGGGAAAACTCGTCCTTAGAGCATGTCGCGTTCAGATCACGAAAGTCAATGCAGATTCGAATCTTTTTATTCTTTTTGACGATGGACACGATGTTGGCTACCCAATCCGGATGTTGTTCCTCGCGGATGAAGCCACTAGCTATCAGTTTGTTGACTTCAACTTCGATGGCATTCATGATGATCGGCCATTGCTATTGCTTGACTGGCTTAGCGTTCGACAAGATATTGAGTTTGTGGACTGCGATTTGGGGGTCTAGTCAAGGAATGTCTTCTTAAACCCAGGAAAAGACATCAATGTACTCCCTAACGAGCTGTAGTAGAGAGTCCCGATCCTCATCGGACAGTTTTTTGCTGATTAAGATAGGTTTAGGGGAGGATTCGTTGCCCAGATTCTATTTGTACAACTTCGTTCTCAGTGGGAGGTTCCCGTTGCTAAAACTGCATCTTCTATTGTGCGTCTAGGCGTTGGGCCCACAGTTCTACTTCAAATATTTTATGTGGATCCTCGTCGTCTTCCTCCGGGTCACCTGACACCATATTAGCTGTCACTACCATATTCTAGATGAGGATATTCTTGTCATTTAGCATATTTATTATTTAGTAATTTAAATATTTATATGTGTGCTACTAATTAATTATATTTTATTGTGCTATTTATTATTGGTTAGTGGGCTAGCCTATTTTATTTTGACTTATCATTAGTGGACCAATTAGATTATCATGACACATTGAGTCTAACATTGAGTTAGGCCCATTAGACCCATTCCCTAAATTAATTAAGGAGATTAGATTAGTTTCATAAATTATTATAAGCTTCCTAATATAGCCCTCACTAATTAAACCTCATGACCAACTAGTAGGGGTAACTTGGACATTGTACATTGGTTGGGAAGGGGGAAAAAGGGGGCCGACCATTAGAGGGGAGTCTCTCTCTCTCTCCTTTCATTAATTCATTTATTTAGATCCCCAATTGTGATCTTTCCTAAATTCACTCATCCCTCCACCAAATTTACCCCAATTCACTCTCATTCTCTCTTAATTTTATTATCTAAGAAGCATTGGAGCTTGGATTGCAAGGAGCACTTGAAGGAGGAGGAATTGATAAGGAGATTGTGTCCTAATTGTGTCCATTGAGTATTTTATTGGGAATCTCCCAATAGGTAAATTTTGAATCCCCTATAATATATACTCTAATTCGTGTATTTAACCATTAGAAAATCTTTCTTGCTTAAGGTTACCCATATGAGCAAGAACTAGGTTTATATGACTTGTATTATGATTATATATGGTGATTTGTGCCCATTTTGGAGAAATTTCGAGATTGATATATCAAGTATGTGTCATGAGACCAATTAGATTTAATTAGACTTAGATTAATTATATGGAACTAGATACGTATCCATAATTGGACATGAGTAGAGCATATCATAGTAATTTATGATACGGTGTGATACATGGTTCATTTTTGGGTAATTTGTGCATGTGAGTGTGATTTCTCTTCAAATTCCATGGTAACTAACTATTTTAGTTGTATTAATATGTAATTGAGTTGTATTATTGGTATTAGTGGAGAATTGAGAACTTTAGCATCTCATTTGAGAACGTATCATAGAGTATCCTATATAACTTGCCAAGTGTTTGATTAAGTGCTCATAGTGTATATATATATATATATATATATATATATATATATATATATATATATATATTGCTAATTATATATGTGGGTTGGATGTGTGTAGAGTGCACTATGTCAGTGATTGGGAGGTAGTGATGCTTGTGGTAATTCTTGTGATTATTTGTGGTGGTATTAATTGTAAAAAGAAAAAAAGGATTAATAGGAACAATGTTCAGTGAAGTGTAGGCTCAGGTTGTGGGGATTTTGATCTAGTGCATGTTGGCCCATCCGGTCCCAGTCAACTTGATTTTGGTAGTTAAATAAACCATGCATTAATATGTCGCGATCTGAAAACTCAACATTGTTGTTACATGTCGTCTGTACTGTATCTTTCAAATGTAATCGTTTATTTATTGAGTCTAGGATCGATGTAAGCTGAGTCACACTAACAAATCAAAGTACTTATATCCAGATACCCAGTTCACTCAAATAAACTATCAAACCTATCTACCAAATCAGGCTACATTCATTAACAAAGTCTACCATACTTAGCAACCGAACTCGGGTCGAATTCATGTCAAACTCGGATCGAACTTGGTTACCACTTTGGTATGAAATTAGTACAGTAGTAATATCCCTGATTTTTTGGCCCAACGTTCAAAATTTTGAATTGAACCCCAACCGAATTTTGGCCGAGTTCTGTTTGCCAATACACTATAAATAAGATTGGATTTCTATATTTCTACTCACTAATATTCTCTTAATCCTTCTATCCTATTGTGAGCAAACATCTGAACATTAACTTTTCCATCTCCAAGAGCAACTCCCTAGCTTTCCTAGTGCCAAGTGCGGTTTTGGTCTAGAAGTCTACCGAGTTGTAAAGAGCTTGGCTCTATCAGTTTTTTCTTTCTCTCTTTCTAGTTGTGAAGTTGCGAGACTTTAGATCAAATCTCGTGTTGTAAAGAAGTGCCAAGCCATCAGATCAAATCTTGTGATTCACTATTGGTGATTATAGTGGATAAAACTCTGAGCTAGAGTTCTCGGGACTGGACTAGTCCTCTCAGAGGAAAACCAGTATACATCTTAGTGTTTGTGTTTGCTTTCTCTCTCTCTAATTTACTGCTTTAGTTCACTAATTTATATACATTTTTAGTTAGCAACTGCCTTTATTCTGATATTTTTAAATTGGGTAGATTATTTCGCTGTACTCTATTCATCCCCCAGAGTTATCCTACGGTCCTTCAGTACAGACCTGCAGTTGATTGTTACAGCAACAATAAGTATAACTTGTGCATATTAGTGCACAAGTGTAGGTAAGGCAGTGCAATCTTTGGGAATTGGACAAAGTTGGGGCTCGAGTTTTAGGATAGTAGTTAGTAATAGGGGATATGGTTGCACAGTTTTGAGTAGGTATGTGAGTATTAGTTTGTGTGTAGGTGTAGTGGTTATCAGTGGTGTATCAGTCAAGGTGTAGTGTAATTGCCAGGATAGTTCGGGGCATCGAGTTCAGTATTAACGAGGAGAAAATTGATACCTGGTATCAACTAAGGGTCCCTACTACAGTTGCAACATCGATGCAAGAGAGGCTCTTCTGGAGATTAACTGAAATAAGGCATTACAAGGGTTTTTTTGGCTTCGGGGTGAATGAACACTGATACATAGCATCAGTAAAGTAGGATATGGTAGTGGTGAGTAGAGTTTAGTGTATATGTTTGTAGGCTAGTTTAGAGTTGGAAGGGGCAATTTTGGTGTCCATTGACTTAATGTTGGAGGTATAGGATGAATTGCTTGATGATGAACACATTAATTAGTGAAGGGGTAATCAATAGCAACAACAGTTAGTTACAAGTGCATGAGACACTTGTGTATAAGAGTGCACAAGTGTAAGTTTGGTGCTGTGAGCACATGGTAGTGCTGGTTTGAGTGACTGTTGAGGTCATATTAGGGTGTATAAGGTATTGATTGTGTTAAATTGTGTGTTATATCTGTGTATATGTATGATAGTGTTTAGGTATCCTTGTAATACTAAGTGGCTTGAGTATTGAGTATTGAGTATCGAGGAGATGTTGATATTGATGTAAGTTTCGAGTTGATACCTAGTATCAGATACCAAGTGGTAATTAAGCATGTATCTATTATGTAATATGAGAAATAGAGATAACTATATATAAGATAAATATATAGATATTGGTAATGTTAGCCTACATAGTTAATATTCAATGTATTGGTCCTTGAAGTCTAGATATGACCTAGTATAGCTAGAGATTAGCTTAAAACCTAACCTTTGACCTAGTGTCACCTAATATTGGCCTAGAAGCATATTAGTGCATTTTAACTCATTTCTTATTCATTACACCAAGTAACATGATATTTCCTATTTAAGTGTGTGTGACACCAGCTCAGATACCGAGTCATACTTGTTGCTCAGGACCACATGCGAGTATATTATCTGATAGTTTCCTTATTTAATAGCCTGTATGTTTTATGTATTTAGTATTAAGATATTTGATTCCTGACACGATGGTTACACAGATTAGTATACGTGGATCTTGGTCATGAGATGTTATTGTTGTGATGACTCAGTGATCATCGTGTCGTGCTTCATGATTACTCAATGATTACCGTGATATCTTAGTAATTATATAGACTATGATTATAATACATCATATTATAGACCGTGCAGTGTGATATACGTGTTATAACGTGTCATGATTTGGATTCGTATACTAGTCAGGGGTTAAAAAAATATCAGTGGATATGTGATCATACCTTATAGCCCATAATTTAGTGTAGCCCGTGATAGCTAGCAGATCATGCAACTCACGTGTGATCACGCTAGCTCACTTTTTATATATAGCCCGTGCTAGGCCCAAGTCGATCACATTATCTTACTAATATTTTATGGCATATTTATTATATTATTTATTTTATTCCAGTTCATTACTTTGATGTTCCTCACCATATTTTTCTCAGTTGATTGCCATTATTTACCATGATACTCTTCCTCATGATGATTACTAGTTCAATTACTTCCATTATTTTTTATTGCTATTGTTGTTTCATAGTTTCTGTCAATTATTGGAACTGCTATTGGGTTATACTTTGCTCTAATCCTGACTGGATATAATTTTCAGATGATTCATTAGAGGACTGGTGTCCTACGCACTACGGGCCAAAGGATGGGGAGCCAGTTGAGTTAGCACCCATAAAGCATATTGAGATAGTACCAGCAGTCGATGAGACTTAGCTAGTTCACTTATGATATTGTATATGTCAGTTAGATACTTTTGGCATATATTATATTTGAGATCACTGAGTTATGATTAGACTTGACTTGTGATGTATTATGACTCTGTATTTCTTTCCTTCTATTGCATATCATGCCATATCTTTCTCTAGTTTATTATTGTCATTGCGTATTGTTTACCATTATCATATTATCATATTATCCACATTGGGAGTTGAGATATCTTGAGTGGTACATTATATATATTATGTAAGATATTTAGATAGTATTTATAAGATGTTAGATAGTATTGTTGACCTAGACAACGTTCTACTGTCGATGCTTGGCGTAGGCTGGACGTACCCACGTATATGTGCCCTTACACCGGGCGTGGGTCGTGACACATTTTTGTTGTTGTCCATGCAGGTCTAAAAGTCCTCTGCATAGTAGTACTCATAGTTGGAGTATTACTATAAGCTTGCTATAGGATATAGGACTAAGGATATAAGATAAGAGGATACTCAATCACAACTAGGAATATTTCCAATCTATTGAATTTATTACCTTTATCATTCAGAATAATTATTTTCTTTGAATTATTACTGTCCTTCCTTGATGCTATCGTATCTTGCACAATATTGATCCCTTTGTTTTGAATATGTCTTCATGATGCCGCTAAAGACCCGATCGTAGTGCTCTAGAGCAGTTTTGGCGAGGTCAGTTACTTCGTCACCTCAGAGAGAGATAGCAACCTTTATTGGCCGATCTTGAGAGCTTGGGTATTGAGGTCCTGGTACCTGGTATCGAGATACAGATATAGGGATTACAGATACAGTCTAAGCTGATGGACATCATTCGAGCTATGTAGTATGTCGATGAGTCTCTGAAGAGAATCAGAGCACATGTTCAGATGGGATTGTCCAAAGACTTCACTATTACTGAGGATGGATCAATATGGCACGTTACCAGATTGTGCGTGCTAAGTTGGGCATTATGCGAGGAGGTTATTCAGGAGACGCATCGATCATAGTACTCTATATATCCAGTGCCAACAAGATATATAAAGATTTGAGGAAGCAATTATGGTGGTATGGTATAAAGTGAGAGGTGGCACACTTCGTATCCAGATATTTAGTGTGCCAGCAGGTAAAGGCAGAGAGGTAGAGGCTAGGTGATTTACTTCAGCCTTTACCCATTCCAAAGTAGAAGTAAAAGCATGTTACTATGGATTTTGTTTCGGGACTTCCGTGTTCTCCAGGAGGGAAAGACGCAATTTGGGTCATGTAGACAGGTTGACCAAATCGATTCACTTCTTGTCATTTAAAGTGGGTACTTCTACGGAGAAGCTAGCGGAGATATATGCTCGACAGATTGTCAGATTGCATGGAGTTCCTGTGAGCATCATCTCGGATCTGGATAGTAGCTTCATATCCCACTTATGGAGGAGTTTGCAGGCTAGCTTGGGCACCCAACTCAAGTTCGGTACCGCATATCACCCCTAGAAAGACGGGTAGTTGGAGAGGACTATTCAGACTCTTGAGAATATGCTTTGTACTTATGTTTTGGATTTTAGAGGCTCTTGTGAGAATCATCTTCACCTGGTAGAGTTTGCTTACAACAACAGTTACCAGGCCAGTATCCAAATGCCACCATTCGAGGCTTTATATGGAAGGAGTTGTCGCACTCCTCTATCTTGGGATGATATTAGTGAGAGAGTCTTGTTGGGACAAGAAATGATTGTGGATGCAGCTGAGAAGGTAAAGCTCATTAGAGATAAACTTCGGGTGGCGTAGGACAGACATCGACATTGGGCCGATAGCCACCGAAGATCTTTGGAGTTTGAGATATATATTTTATTTGTATTGCTTGTGATTGATTTATTTTAGGTTGAGTGTTAAGGCTGTATTTTATTCGATGTTGGCGATCTGGTTTTCTTGCGGATTTCTTTGACACGGGACACAATTCGCTTTGGTGGAGGCACAAAACTTAGTCTACGGTACATCGGACCCTTCAGTGTTCTTGCGAGGGTCGGTACAGTGGCCTACCGACTAGACTTGTCGTCTGTACTGGAGGGAGTGCATAATGTGTCCCATGTGTCACAGTTGAGATGGTACGTTGCATATCCTAGCCACGTATTGGATCACTTGGAGATCGAGGTGGGTCAGACTCTCAGCTACCCAGAGCAGCCAGTAAAGATTCTGGATCGCAGGAAAAAAGTACTACGGAACCAGAAGATTCCCTTGGTATGCGTCACGTGGAGGTATCACTCTCCGGAAGAGTCTACCTGGGAGATGGAAGTCGAGATGCGCGAGTGATACCCTTATCTCTTTGAGCCGTGATGTATCGTTCTTTTTTGCTTGCTGTGATTGCTTGTTGTAGTAATAGTTCTTTCCTTAAATTTTGAGGACAGAATTTTTCTAAGGAGGGTAGACTTGTCACTATTACATTCTAGATGAGGGTATTCTTGTCATTTAGCATATTTATTATTTAGTAATTTAAATATTTATATATGTGCTACTAATTAATTATATTATGTTGTGCTATTTATTATTGGTTAGTGGGCTAGCCTATTTTATTTAGATTTGTCATTAGTGGACCAATTAGATTATCATGACACATTGAGCCCAATATTGGGTTAGACCCATTAGACCCATTTTCTTAATTAATTAAGGAGATTATATTAGTTTAATAAAGAATTAGATGCTTACTAATATAGTCCTCACTAATTAAACCTCATGACCAATTAGAAGGGGATAACTTGGACATTGTATATTGCTTCAGAAGGGGGAAAGATGGGGTCGACCATTAGAGAGGAGTCTATCTCTCTCTCCTATTTTATTAATTCATTTATTAGATAATCAATTATGTTCTTTCCCAAATTGACTCATCTCTCTACCAAATTTACCCTAATTCACTCTCAATTTTATTATCTAAGAAGCATTAGAGCTTGGATTGTAAGAAGCACTTGAAGGAGAAGGAATTGACAAGGAGATTGTGTCCATTCAATATTTTATTAGAAATCCATCTTCCAATAGATAAATTCTGAATCTCCTATAATTTAGACTCTAATTCATGCATTTAACCATTAGAAAACCTTTATTGGCTTAGGGTTAACCATATGAGCAAGAACTAGGTTCATATTACTTGTATTATAATTCTACATGGTGATTTGTGTCCATTTTAGAAAAATTCCGAGATTGATACATCAAGTATGTGTCATGAGATCAATTAGATCCAATTAGACTTAGACTGATGATATAGGACTATATACATGTCCATAATTGGACACGAGTAGAGCGTATCATAGTATTTTGTGATACTGTTTGATACGGGGTTCATTTTTGGGTGATTTGGGCATGTGAGAGTGATTTCTCTTCAAATTTCATGGTAACTAACTATTTTAGTTGTATTAATATGTAATTATGTTGTATTATTGGTATTAGTGGAGAATTGAGAACTTTGGCATCTTATTTGAGAACATATCATAGAGTATCCTATATAGCATGCCAAGTATTTGATAGCCTCTATGTTTCATGTATTTAGTTTTGAGATAATTGATTCTTGACATGATGGTTACACAGATTGGTATACGTGGATCTTGGCCATGAGATGTTATTATTGTGATGACTCAGTGATCACTGTGTCGTGCTTCGTGATTACTCAATAATTACCGTAATATCTTAGTGATTATATAGACTGTGATCATAGTACATCATATTATATACTATGCAGTGTGATATACGTATTATAACGTGTCATGATTTGGATCTGTGTACTAGTCAGGAGTTGGGGAAATATCAGTAGATATGTGATCATACCTTATAGCCCATGATTTAGTGTATCTCGTGATAGCTACCAGATCAAGTAACTCACATGTGATCACGCTAGCTCACTTTTTATATATAGCTCGTGCTAGGCCCAAGCCGATCACATTATCTTACTAATATTTCATGGCACATTTATTATATTATTTATTTTATTCTAGTTCATTACATTGATATTTTTTACCATATTGTTCTCAGTTGATTTCCATTATTTACTATGATGCTCTTCCTCGTGATGCTTACTAGTTCAGTTACTTATATCATTTATTTTCATTGCTATTGTTGTTTCATAGTTTTTGTCAATTATTGGAACTGCTATTGGGTTATACTTCACTCTAATCCCGACTGGATATAATTTTTAGATGATTCATTAGAGGATTGGTGTCTGTAAAACTCCTTCCTAAAAATCGTATATACCCTTTTTATTTATTAATTATTAATTTAATTGTAGTAATTAGTGGCTAAATAGGAGAAATAGATTTTTAATAATTTTTATTTTAGGTGTTCGGACACTTAGAGGATTTATGGGACCATCAGAAATTTTTCGGAATTTATTTCATGTAGGAGACCCCTTGAGCAGTTGCTAGCCTAACGGTGTGCATTATTCTAATCTATAAATTTTCTTATGAGTATATATATATAATATATATATATATATATATATATATATATATATATATATATATATATTTTAAAAAGAAAAAGGAAAAGAAAAGAAAAGAAAAGAAAAGAATTATTAATAAACTAATAATAATACTAATAAACTTATTAATAACCAACCACTAATAACCAAAGCCACTATTCTTAAAGCAAAACTTTAAGCAAACAAAAGCATAGCCCCATCCCATTCCACGAGCATCCAACAGACCCGCCCAAAACCCCACGGACCCGCCTCCATCTCCTTTCTCTCTTTCCTATATATATATATATATATATATATATATATATATATATATATATATATTTATCTTTCATGAAACCCTAACCTAAAATCTTCACACCCTCCTCTTCTCATCTAGACCTAGAGAGAACCGCCACCGCAGCCAGAGAACCCCGCCAGGCCGTCCAAACAAATCCCGACGACCCCGATCCCGCGCACTGCAGATTCCCACACGAGGTACCTTCGCTCCGGAGTTATTTTCCGTCGACTCGCTCAACCAAACGCCATTCCGTCTTCACTGGTATGCTCACCCCTTAACCCTATTCCATATATGTATGATAGCAGACCACGAACAACACGAAACCCTAGGCGAAAATAGCGCCCAAGTTGGCGCAAACAAACCCAATTATGAGATCACAGAAAACTGTGGTGACAACCCATGTTGCCGAGTTCGTATCTCCTACCACAAATATCCGAATTCGGTGATTCTTTTTTATATGTGTAGAACACTTGACCTAGTTTATTTTTTGTTAAATAATCCTAGATTATTAGCTGCTGCGGACAGAATTAAATTCGTCACAAAACCCCGCGAACCCATTTTTTCTAGAATTCTAAAAGTTGTGAAACGGAGCACGCCCCGCCAAACGGGACTGCCCCGTCGTGTACCAAGTGTACCGAACGGTGCACGCAGCGTAACCAGACATATAAAAATTTGTAGGAACTGATTCAGATGCGTGTGCGCGCCGGAATCAGGCCGTATCTGCGGACACATCCCGTGTCGCAACTTTTGTAGAATCGCGCGTATTTTGTGCACGCTTGTCAGATTGCTACGAAACTTGCGTCACTGGACTCGTGGTAATGCGCTGGTCCTGTGACCCAATTTTCACGCAATTCTGAGATGGTTGACCAAATCGTCAATTGGCGGGCCCCACAGTTGACTTTTTGGACAAAATTGTGTTCGGCCCATCGGAATCCATATTTGGACATACCGTTGGATTCGTATTGACATTTAGAGTTGTTTGACCTATAGTTTGTCCCATTTAGAGATGGTTACCCTCGGCAAACTTTTCGGTGCAAAGTGGGCCACACGTGGACCCCACTTTTATCCGAAATTATCATTTTGCCCCTGTGTCCAAATTGGACGAAAGGGAAGTGCTTTTTAGCTATTTTGCTCATTCTAGAAACGTTGGTGATGTTTATTTCATCATCCGGAGACGTTTGTTCGGAGGCCTTAGTTCTAGGTTCCGTGTCCTTGACATTTGGGCGCGTACACTTTACAGATTTCTTGTCAGGCAAGTATACCTTGCCATTGTACTGTATTTACATTCCATATGATGCATGCATATTTATTTCTTCTTATTTTAGTTCATTTATTTTAACTGCTATATAAACTGCGCGTCCAAGGAAACTTGGGTGCAACGACGATGTCGTCGTACTATGCTTTTATTTATGTATATGCATTGGACCTACTTTATGAGACTACCCCATCTTCATGAGGCATTTATGTTTCATTGGCCATGACACTATTCTTACACGAGTGTGAGTCACATGTAGGACACTGACTTGCATACTCGGCTGGTCACTGGTACGTATAGGTCGTGCGACGGATAGGGATAACTGCCAATAGAAACTTTGTATGCTAGTAGACCTGGCGGTTATTAGAGGTTTATCGTGTCATGGACATGACATGCTTAGAGCATTGGGTGGGAAGAATAACAAGTATCGCATTTGAGCTCCTTTACACTTTTTCTATTGTGCGGTCGGATTCTCCGCTGGAGATACGGGCGGTGATGACCACTATATATTATATACTATCAGGCGGGCCACCGGCGTTCAAAAGACGACGTGCCTTTTAGGCCCCTGGATCTCCAATAGAGAACCATGCCAAATCCCAGGTTTTCAGCCAGATAGCTCACTTGTGGGGAAAGGTGTTCTTAACTGCATTCACTTAGACGGTTAGGCCCCATTGGATGTTTATATTTCATTACTTTATTGGCATATGTTTTTTGTATCTTGTTACGTCCCTCTGAGGAGTACCCGCAGGAGTATGGACCTGGACCTGACGCTACTTATCAGTCTGAGGAGATCTTACCTTATGATTATATGTGATTCATTGCAGCTGTTTAGAGGTTCTAGTTGCTATTCTTTTTGGGACATTTATTCTTATATTAGAGTTTATTCTCTTCTCCCTTTAGTATTTTATTATAGTCAATTTACAGTAGATTTGTTTCCATCCGACTATCATACTTTGAGACTACTTATTTGATATTCAGTTATTAATTTCCATTTATCTATTATTTGTGCTGTGGATGAGATTTAGAATTGCGTGTAATTTGTTGTGACAATATATTACCACTATGGATTGGATATTCATGTACAACGTACGTGTGTATATGGTTTCCATATATTAGAGTTCGTATACATACGGCTGGCGTGTTACGTATTCCTAGTCCTACGTATTTTGGGACTGGGGCATAACATGTTTTTAGTGGTGGCCCATGCAGGTCAAGAATATATTGTCTCGGTTACGTAACTGTACTGAACAAGCCTGCGTATAATAGAGTATAAGGATCTATTCCACACTTGACTGAAACTCATCCTTTCTATTCAATACTTGCATCATGTTTGATTTCTGTACTTTTTCTAATCGTTTCGTACATCACCTGCAGAGAGATGGATTTACAAAATGGATGTACTACCGCCAATGGTGACACAACTTCTGGAGTCAATGGTTAGACTCAAGGAGGGACCCCAACGATTCCTAGGCTTCCGGGGCCAGATGGACAGACTCACACTCCAGTTCCATCTGATCTTCCCGCTTCACCTATTGGGAACCTTCCAGCTTTCCCCGTACCGCAAGATGGACAAGCGCAGATGTTCCAATTCTTTCAGATGATGATACAGGAACAGAGGCAACAGGCAGCCGAGCAGAGGCAAGAATTCTTGGCAACACTAGAGAGGATGGCTGCACAGGCTACTGTACCAGCCCAAGCACTAGCTCCAGTACCTCGAGCTAGGGTTGGATCAGTAAAGGACTTTATTCAGATGGGTCCAAGGCAGTACAAGGGCACTGAGAACCCAGAGGAGACTACCAACTGGATCACTCACACGCAGAAGCTACTGGAGCTATCGCAGTTACCTACGGACCTATGGATGACGGGTGTACGGTCGCTTCTAGAGGGTAATGCTCATCACTAGTGGGAATCCATGGAGTGCCAGTTGGGTACATGCCAGACTTGGGAGCAGTTCTTGGAGTGCTTCGAGAGAAAGTACTTCCCGGACACCGTCAGGGATACCTTGTATGATCAGTTTCTTCACTTGGAGCAGGGGAACCGAACAGTGGACGAGTATGATGCCGAGTTTAGTCGACTCGGCAAGTATGGTGCTGCTTTGATACCAGATGACTTGGCTAAGGCTAAGAGGTTTCATCGAGGACTGACCCAGGAGCTACAACATTATACAAGCTCGCAGTCCCGAGTCTCTTATGCTGAACTACTGACAGAGGCCAGATTTCAGGAAACCATTAGCAGAGGAAAGGGAGGTCAGTTAAGGAAACAACAAGGATCGGCAAGGATACAACAGGGACCAGTCAGGACACAACAGGGAGGACCTATCAGACGTCTCTTGGCACAACAGCATCAGCAACACAGAGCCGGACCGTACCAGATTTTGGAGAAACCCCAATATAATTAATATGGGAAGATCGGACATATCTCGAGAGATTGTCGGACTCGCTTGGGTCAGTGTATGACATATGGCTCTAGACAGCACCTGGCGAGAGATTGCCAAGTGCAGCAGACACTTCCACCGCCAGTTCAGAGACTAGCGCTCCCAGCACCGAAGACAGCACAGCAGATGGTTAGACCGGGAGCACCTCGACCCCCAGCAGTAGGAGAATTTCAGAGAGGACCACCGCTACCTACTCAGGAGGAGCAGTATATGAGGACTGGACATAGACAACCACAGAGGAACGGGCGAGCTTTTGTATTGGAGGTAGATGACCTGGATCATGAGGTGGATATCATAGCAGGTATTACCCTTGCTTTTACTTTTCCTGCTGTGACATTATTTGATACGGGAGCCACTCACTCATTCATATCATCTAGTTTTATTGCCAAACACAATATTGCTTCTACATCTTTATCTAGTTGTGTTAGAATTCTTACCGGAGGAGGAGTTGTACCAGTTAACCGAGTTTGTAGATCGGGCCCTATAGTGATACGTGGCAGAGAGATGAATGCCCAACTCTTAGTCCTTCCTATGCCATCTTTTGATATTGTGCTTGGAATGGACTGGCTAAGCAAGTACCACGCTTTCTTCGATTGTTTTGGAGGAAGTATTCTTTTTAAGGTACCAGGCCAACCTGAACTTGAGTTTGCCCGAGGATCCGCAGAAATCGTTGATGGTATGCAACTCGCAATGGATGATATCGTCTATCATCCTATTATTTTAGAATTTCTAGACGTCTTTCCAGAGGATTTGCCAGGACTACCCCCAGACAGAGACGTAGAGTTTTTAATTGAACTAGCACCCAGAGCAGCACCTATAGCATCGCATGTTTACAGACTGGCAAAGAAGGAGATGGAAGAGCTGAAGGCACAGTTAAAAGAACTAGAAGAGAAATATTTCATTCGACCGAGTGCATCACCCTGGGGAGCACCAGTGTTGTTTGTACCCAAGAAGGATGGGTCAGTGCGTATGTACATTGACTACAGAGCCTTGAATGCAGTGACAGTGAAGAACAAATATCCATTGCCACGCATTGATGACCTGTTTGATCAACTCAGTGGAGCTAAGGTATTCTCGAAGATAGATTTGAGATCGGGATATCACCAGGTGAAGGAACGGAAGCAGGACATTCCGAAGACCGCATTCAGAATAAGATATGGGCACTACGAGTTTTTGGTCATGCCATTTGGATTGACCAATGCTCCAGCGATCTTCATGGACTTGATAAATCGAGTCTTCCACCAGTACTTGGACCAGTTCGTGGTCGTCTTCATAGATGATATACTTGTCTATTGGAAGAGCCACGAGGAGCACGAGGAGCACCTGCGGATTGTTCTAGAGACTTTGAGGAGAGAGCAGTTATATGCAAAGCTCAGCAAATATGAGTTCTTCTTAGACAGAGTTTCATTTCTTGGGCATGTTGTTACAGGAGATGTTATCTCTGTTGATCCAGAGAAGATCTCAGCAGTTGAGACATGGCCTGTTCCTAAATCAGCAGCAGAGGTGAGGAGTTTCCTTGGACTTGCGGGATATTACCGACGGTTCATGGAAAACTTCTCAAGGATAGCGGCACCTATGACTCGCTTGACTTGTAAGGATCAAGAATTTATATGGACCGACGAGTGTCAAGCCGCCTTTGAAGAGTTGAAGAAGCGACTGACTACAACACCAGTATTGACTATTCTGTCAGGATCAGGAGGTTATGTGATCTACAGTGACGCATCAGGGAAAGGCTTGGGATGCGTATTGATGCAGCATGGCAAGGTGATTGCATATACATCCAGGCAATTACGAGTACATGAGAAGAATTATCCAACTCATGACTTGGAACTTACAGCCGTTGTATTTGCTCTAAAGCTATGAAGACATTACTTATATGGGGAACGAGTAAAGATCTATACAGACCACAAGAGACTCAAGTACGTCTTCACGCATAAGGAGTTAAATATGAGGCAACGTCGATGGCTTGAGTTGATGAAAGATTTTGAGATAGAGCTACATTAGCATCCAGGCAAGGCTAACGTGGTAGCAGACGCGTTAAGCCGGAAGCCAGCAGCTTACTTCTTGACAGCACAGAGGGAACTATTGGAGGACTTGCAAGAGCTTGGCATTGAAGTGATATTACCTGGAGCAGATGGAACACTAGCCAACTTGCAAGTTCAATCATCACTGGTAGAGAGGATTAAGGCAGCTTTGCCTACAGACGCCAGATTCCGAAGACTGAAGGAAAGGACAGAGGCCGAAGAGCAGACATGATTGCGCATTCATGACGATGGGACATTACGATGTGGTTATCGTCTTTATGTTCCAAATGGAGAGATTCGACAGGAGCTGATGGCAGAGGCTCATAGTTCAATTTATTCTATTCATCCTGGTGGCACCAAGATGTATCACGACTTACGACAGCACTTTTTGTGGCATGGAATAAAGAGAGAGATAGCTCGCTTTGTAGATAAATGTCTGGTATGTCAACAAGTAAAGGCGGAGCACCAGAGGACAGCAGGTTTATTGCAACCACTTCCGATTCCAGAGTGGAAGTGGGAGCACATCACTATGGACTTCGTCACGGGTTTTCCCAAGAGTCCAAGTGGAAGAGATGCAGTGTGGATAATAGTGGACCGACTCACCAAGTCAACCCATTTTATATCTTTTAGAGTGGGTCAGTCTACAGAAGCTTTAGCTGACTTATATATGAGACAGATCGTGAGATTGCACGGCATACCAGTCAGTATTGTATCGGACATAGATTTGCGTTTACATCGCACTTTTGGAGGAGCATGCAAGAGAGTCTTGAAACTCGTCTGAAGTTCAGTACATCTTACCACCCGCAGACAGATGGGCAGTCGGAGCGTACTATTCAGACATTGGAGGATATGTTGAGGGCTTGTATGTTAGACTTCGGAGGATCATGGGAGGACCACCTATATCTTGTGGAGTTTTCTTACAACCATAGCTATCAAGCGAGTATTCAGATGGATCCATTTGAAGCATTGTATAGAAGAAAATGTAGGTCTCCTGTGTGTTGGAGTGACGTGGGAGAACGTCAGATTCTGGGATTCGAGTTGGTGGTCAACACCGTAGAGACAGTCAAGAAGATTCAGGGACACTTGCGAGCAGCGCAAGAAAGGCAGAAACAGTGGGCATACCTTCATCGTTGCCCCTTGGAATTCAAAGAGGGCGATCATGTCTTCTTGAGGATATCACCGACCAGAGGCACCATCCGATTCGGAGGGTGCGGCAAGTTGAGTCCAAGGTATATTGGACCATTTGACATGCTCGAGAGAGTTGGAGAGGTGGCATATCGACTTGTGCTACCACCTTCACTGGAGGGAGTACATGACGTATTTCATGTGTCACAGCTCAGGCGATATGTGGCAGACAGCAGTCATGTTCTCGACCATTCAGAGATCACCATTGGGCCGAGCTTATCTTACCAAGAGCAACCCGTGGGAATCCTTGATCGTCGAGAGAAAGTGTTGAGGAACCAGTCTATTCCCTTGGTTCGCGTAGCATGGAGGCATGGCGCGCTAGGAGAATCAACTTGGGAGCGCGAGGATGACATGTGCAAGCATTTTTTGAACCTATTCGCAGACCAAGGTATGAATTTACATTGTTAATTTATATCTTATACCATCCTTGCATTCTATCGTGGCTTAATTTTAATTTCGAGGACGAAATTTTTATAAGTTGGGTAGAATATAAAACCCCCTTCCTAAAAATCGTATATACCCTTTTTATTTATTAATTATTAATTTAATTGTAGTAATTAGTGGCTAAATAGGAGAAATAGATTTTTAATAAATTTTATTTTAGGTGTTCGGGCACTTAGAGGATTTATGGGACCATCAGAAATTTTTCGGAATTTATTTCATGTAGGAGACCCCTTGAGCAGTTGCTAGCCTAACGGTGTGCATTATTCTAATCTATAAATTTTATTATGAGTATATATATATATATATATATATATATATATATATATATATATATATATATATATATATATATATATATATATATATATATATATATATATACACAAATATATATGTATATATATTTTAAAAAGAAAAAGGAAAAGAAAAGAAAAGAATTATTAATAAACTAATAGTAATAAACTTATTAATAACCAACCACTAATAACCAAAGCCACTATTCTTAAAGCAAAACTTTAAGCAAACAAAAGCACACCCCCATCCCATTCCACGAGCAGCCAACAGACCCGCCCAAAACCCCACGGACCCGCCTCCATCTCCTTTCTCTCTTTCCTATTATATATATATATATTTATATTTCATGAAACCTTAACCTAAAATCTCCAGACCCTCCTCTTCTCATCTAGACCTAGAGAGAGCCGCCACCGCAGTCAGAGAACCCCGCCAGGCCGTCCAAACAAATCCCGACGACCCCGACCCCGCGCACTGCAGATTCCCACACGAGGTACCTTCGCTCCGGAGTTGTTTTTCGTCGACTCGCTCAACCAAACGCCGTTCCGTCTTCACCGATATGCTCACCCCTTAACCCTATTCCATATCTGTATGATAACAGACCATGAACAACACGAAATCCTAGGCAAAAACAGCGTCCAAGTTGGCGCAAACAGACCCAATTCTGAGATCGCAGAAAACTGCGGTGACTACCCATGTTGCCGAGTTCGTATCTCCCACCACAGAGATCCGAATTCGGTGATTCTTTTTGATATGTGTAGAACACTTGACCTAGTTTATTTTCTGTTAAATAACCCTTGATTATTAACTGCAGCGGACAGAATTAAATTCGTCACAAAACCCCGCGAATCCACTTTTTCCAGAATTCTAAAAGTTGTGAAAAGGAGTGTGCTCCGCCAAACGGGACTGCACCACCGTGTACCAAGTATACCGAACGGTGCACGCAGCGTAACCAGACACGTATAAATTTGTGGGAACTGATTCGGATGCGTTTGCGCGCCGAAATCAGGCCGTATCCGCGGACACATCCCGTATCACAACTTTTGTAGAACTCGCGCGTATTTTGTGCACGCTTGTCAGATTGCAACGAAACTTGTGCCAATGGACTCACGGTAACGCGTTGGTCTTGTGACCCAATTTTCACATAATTCTGAGACGGTTGACCAAATCGTCAATTGGCGGGCCCCACAGTTGACTTTTTGGACAAAATTGTGTTCGGCCTATCGGAATCCACATTTGGACATACCGTTGAGTTCGTATTGATATTTAGAGTTGTTTGACCTATAGTTTATCCCATTTAGAGACGGTTACCCTCGATACGCTTTTCAGTACAAAGTGGGCCACACGTAGACCCCACTTTTATCCGAAATTATCATTTTGTCCCTGTGTTCAAATTGGACGAAAGGGAAGTACTTTTTAGCTATTTTTCTTATTCCGGAAATGTTGGTGATATTTATTTCAGCATCCGAAGACGTTTGTTCGGAGGACTTAGTTCCAGGTTCTGTGTCCTTGACATTTGGGCGCGTACACTTTACAGATTTCTTGCCAGGCAAGTATACCTTGCTATTGTACTGTATTTACATTCCATATGATGCATGCATATTTATTTCTGCTTATTTTAGTTCATTTATTTTAACTGCTATATAAATTGCGCGTCCAAGGAAACTTGGGTGCAACGACGGTGTCGTCGTACTATGCTTTTATTTATGTATATGCATTGGACCTACTTTATGAGACTACCCCATCTTCATGAGGCATTTATGTTTCATTGGCCATGACACTATTCTTACACGAGTGTGAGTCACATGTAGGACATGTACTTGCGTACTCGGCTGGCTACTGGTACGTATAGGTCGTGCGACGGATAGGGATAACTGCCAATAGAAACTTTGCATGCTAGTAGACCTGGAGGTTATTAGAGGTTTATCGTGTCATGGATATGACATCCTTAGAGCATTGTATGGGGAGAACAACAAGTACCGCATTTGAGCTCCTTTACACTTTTTCTATTGTGCGGCAGGATTCTCCGCTGGAGATACGGGCGGTGATGAACACTATATATTATGTACTATCAGGTGGGCCACCGGCATTCAAAAAATGACGTGCCTTTTAGGCCCTTGGATCTCCAATAGAGAACTATGCCAAATTCCAGGTTTTCAGCCAGATAGCTCACTTGTGGGGAAAGGTGTTCTTAACTGCATTCACTTAGACGGTTAGGCGACCCCATTGGATGTTTATATTTCAGTACTTTATTGGCATGTGTTTTTTATATCTTGTTACGTCCCTCTGAGGACCTGGTCCCTTTCCAAATATAGATGCGCAGGAGTACCCGCAGGAGTATGGACCTGGACCTGACGCTACTTATCAGTTTGAGAAAATCTTACCTTCTGATTATATGTGATTCATTGCAGCTGTTTAGAGATTCTAGTTGCTATTCTTTTCGAGACTTTTATTCTTATATTAGAGTTTATTCTCTTCTCCCTTTAGTATTTTATTATAGTCGATTTGCAGTGGATTTGTTTCCATCCGACTATCATACTTTGAGACTACTTATTTGATATTCAGTTATTGATTTCTATTTATCTATTATTTGTGCTGTGGATGAGATTTAGAATTGCGTGTGATTTGTTGTGACAGTATACTACCACTGTGGATTGGATATTCATGTACAACGTACGTGTGTATATGGTTTCCATATATTAGAGTTCGTATACATACGGCTGGCGTGTTACGTATTCCTAATCCTACGTATTTTGGGACTGGGACGTGACAGTGTCCCACGCACTACGGGCCACATGATGATGAGCTAGTTGAGTTAGCACCCGTAGAGCATATTGGGATAGTGTAAACCCCCTGATTTTTAAGAGAATTTTAATTATTGGATTTTTACATTTTCTGGAATTTCTGAAATTTTCTGAGAATTTTTTCTAATTAAATTCAGGTTCTTTAATTATTAAAAAAATTTTAAATGTTAATAAATAATATTAAAATATTATAAAAATAATATTTTATGGTGTAAAATAGAAAACCAGACATAGGGTAATTTTCCGGAAATTTATTGGACCCCGGATGGATTTTTAAAGCCCTAAATACTAATTAATTAATTAAACTAATTAAACCAGATTTATTAATTAAACCCAATTTCCGATTGGGTCGGATCCGGGTTCATTTTAGACCCGACCCGCCTAAACCTACCCGACCCGTGCCCTATCCTAGTGGATCGGGTCGGATCCGCTTAGACCCGAACCCGACCCGAATCTCATCTCCCCAACCCGCACAGCCCCGACCCCTCGGTTCAACTCCCCGCCGCCAGAACGGCCGCCGCCGCCGCCCGTTGACCGCCCAGCGCAGCTCCTCCGCTTCCTCTCCCTCACCGGACCCCGACCCCTCACCTCCGCCGGCCGCAACCGCCGCCGTTTCCTCTCCCCATCTCCCCTATATAAACCTCCAGCCTTCCCTCCGCCGGCTGATCCGCCTTCCCCGACCTCGCCGTCCCCGACGAAGCCCGGCCTCCCTCCGCCCTCTCTCCTCCTGCCTTCCTCCGCCCAGCCAGCACCGCCACCTTTCGAGCCCCATCCTCCCCGCCTCGACTCCGTTCCAGCGCCTCGCCGGAGGACCGTAGCAGCCGACCGCCTCGCCTCAATCCCCCAGCCGCCTACGGCCAGCATCGGCGAAGCGCCGCTCCGCCCTCCTCCGGCCCGCTCCGGCGAAGTCAGACACCGGAGCCCTAAACCTAACAGTGGACAGGGCTTGGACTCGGACACAGCAAGGATTCGACTCGATTGGACACAGGACACGAGGACACGATTTGAACTCGGTTTTTCAACTCACTTCAGGTATTCATAACTTTGTGCTCGTAGCTCGGAATTCGATTCCGTAAATTGCATCGCGTAGCCTGTATGACCCTCTCGGTGCCCGGACAAACTGCTCGGGGCATCGCGTCCTGTGGTGATCGCACACCGCGATCCAAAAACAGAAAAAACCAGACCCTGTTTTACCCCGGAACCGGGTGCGCCCCGCCAAACGGGACGACTTGGTCGCGTGCGGTCTTCACCGATACGTGTGCGTCGTTGATACGGACGTGCAGGCTTTCGCAGAAGCTGATTCGGATGTGCGTGCACACCGGAATCAGTGCGTATTCGCGGACATCGCCTCGTATCTGACCATTCTGTTTCTCGCTGTAACTTAGTGTACACAAGTCAGATCGAGACGAAACTTACGCCATTGGACTCGTAGCAATACGCTGGTCCTGTGAGCCAAGTTTGGTTCGATTCTGAGAACGTTGACAAAATCGTGTGTCGTGGGCCCCACAGGCTCCACCCGACGGGCAATTTTGAGAACGGCTCATCGGAATCCAATTCTGGAATTTCCGTTGGGTTCGTATCAACGTTCCTGACCTGTTGACATTAAGTTGGACTATTTTTGAGATCTTTGACCCTGGCACATTTTTCGGTGCAAAGCGGCCCACATCTGGACCCCGCCTTGACCCGAAAATGACGTTTTTGCCCTTGTCTCCAAAGTGGAATCAAGGACAGGCGTTCCTAGCTGATTGATGTGTTCTGGACCTGATGGTGATGTCTATTTCAGCAACCGGAGTACTACTTGGAAATCCAGCTGAAGCCAGAGCAACATTTGGAACCGAAAATCCAGGCAAGTGTACCTTGCCATAAAATGCAGCATTTAATTTATTTTGATTCTCTTGTTTTAATTTCTATGACTGTTGAACTTGCCCTATCAAGTAAATTAAGCCTAGGACACCTGACACAAAGCATGATACAGAATCTTCCTGATTATTCAAGGGGGTTTGTATAAGATATAGATTTCATGACTTAAGCTTTATTTCCTTAGAACATGACTGACTACATTAGTTTTAATCTTGTGTAACATGAACATTGAGAACTGTGACGTGAGATTACATTGGGTGGGGAGAGTATTACCATATCAAGGCTGAATAAATATTATATATTATTATCTGGAAGTGTCCTAGTCTCTGACACAGAGCTTTGGCACCTGTACTGGCCCTTCGAGAAAATACTGCTATGGTTTCTTGTCACTGATCCTGTAGTAGTCTCAGCCTGAGTATGAATAATAACTCTCACTTGCATTATCACTTAGCTAGTTTAATTATTTACCCAGATTTGTTTGATAGCAACATCGGCATGCCACTGTCTTAGACTTATTAATTTCTTGTGCTTCTCTTGTGTTTACCATTTTGGTTGACTTGCATGCTCATTCACTGTATTTTGGCTCGTATTCTTCTGTACCTTGTTACGTCCCTCTGAGGACCTGGTTTTGTTCTCCAGTTATAGCAGACGAGATCTACCCTGAGGTGTACGGAACAGGGGCACTACTCGGAGCAGTACCTGAACCTGAGGACGAGGTGATCGCTGAGGACTTCTCCTGAACAATTGCTTCGCCCTGCTCAGTATTATGGCAAATAGACTTTAATTCCTGTTAATTTAAACTCTTTATTTCCTGTCTTTGAGAACTTGTGTAAACAGACTTAATATCGGATTGTTCTCCGATTTTATTTACTTAGACTGTTGTTGTTTAATATTTTTTTTGATGACTTTGCTATCTTTATTTGTGGATGAGAATAGTAAAACCCTGACTGATGTAATACAGCTTAAGTATGCCCGATGGATCCATTAAATTGGGTTTGTCCATCGGTGCATGCTACTGGCCATTGCCACGCGTCCAGTCCCTCGGTATTTTGGGACTGGGGCGTGACATGGTTTTTGTGGTGGCCCATACAGGTCAACGACTAAATTGTTCGATTTCAACTTAGGGACCGAAAAGGCCTGCAATAAGAATAGGATCAGTTTTAAGATCTCATCCACTTGCTTGAATCGTTTTTGATATCTGTATCGTATTCGAACTAATATTAACTTGCATCTTGCCTTGATTCCTGTGTGCCTCTTATAGTTTATTTTTGATGCAGAATAATGGATTCACGAGAAAATGATGAAACTCCAGCAAGAACACCAGTAGGTGCTGAAGTCACTTACGGAGAAGATAAAGTGACGCTACTGAGTGGAGACCCCTCTACTCACCGAAGCAGACAAGCAGATCCGCAATCTTCCCGATTTCGGCATGATGATATTCCACCTCCGCCCCAGTTCACTCCACAGATGCCTGTCTTTCCACCAGGCCAAGCAATGGACGGACAGCAGATGTTTCAGATGTTCTACGCAATGATGCAAGCTCAGCAACAAGTTCAAACCGAAGCCCAACATCGTGAGGCTGAGTACTTGAGGAACAGCCTAGTAAATGCACTGGAGCAGGCCAACCTACCAGCTAGACGGCAACCGACGGGCTCTATCACTGATTTCCGACAACTCAAGCCCCGTACTTTCTCTGGCAAGGAGGGACCAACAGAAGTGCATGAATGGCTCACCAATATTCGTCATCAACTAGAAGCAGCTGAGCTTCCCCAAGAACGTTGGATGACCGCCGTCAGAATGCAATTGACGGACAATGCTCATCACTGGTGGCTATCCGAAGAGACCAGGCTCGGACCAGACCGAGTTACTTGGGAAGAGTTCTCCAGACTCTTCCAGGAGATGTACATTCCGGCCATCGCTCGATCAGAACTGAGGGACAAGTTCAATCGACTCACTCAGGAAGCTATGACGGTGGAAGAGTACAACGCCGAGTTCATTCGTCTGAGTCGCTTCGCTCCTACCTTAATCCCGACAGAAGTAGAGAAGGCCGAGAAGTTTTTCGACGGACTCAACATCGAACTACAGAAACTGATTGGATCTGTCGCACCAACTTCGTACACGGACGTCCTTGCTGCAGCTAGACGCATGGAGCGCGTCACCAGGAGAGAAACCAGTCTGAAGAGGTCTTCCACCTCAGTACCAGCCAGAGCAAACAATGGAGAAGTTGCCAAGAAACCTCATCTGCACGAAGTACCACAGGGATCTGCATCCAAAACCCTGACTCTACCTACTTGTTATTACTGCGGCAAGATAGGCCATGTTGAGAAGGAGTGTAGACGTAAACACGAACTGTGCATAGGTTGTGGATCCAGACAGCATGCAGTAAAGGACTGCCCTGATCGTAGGGAAGCACCAAGGGCAAACCAACAAGCTCTACCGGCACCAGGAGGGCATCAACCAAGGCCACCCATGGCACATCAAGCAGCACCTTACCAGCAAGCCCAGCAACATCAGAGAGCACCACCTCAAGGACGTGGCCAAGTTTTTGCGATGACTGTGGGAGAAGCGCAGAACCATGGAGTTGCTAATGCGAGTAAGTTTTAGTTGTTCCGTTTCTAGCATTGTTTTAGTTGTGCCTGCTGGTTCGTGACCCCAGACTTAACCTGATAACTTTAATAATTAATAACCTAGTGTTAATCTAGTATTAAATTTGATAATAAACTCAGAATTGTTAAACTAATATGTTTTAAAGACAACCTGGTTTTCTAAAATTGTAATTTTCTAGATTTCCCACATTTGGGAAATTGCATAACTTCTACTTAGGGAAATGTTTTTCCTAGGTGTTCAAGTCCTGGACCTTGATTTTCTTTATTGTATTGTGATTCGAATAAAATTGGTAACCGTGTCATCTTTGTTGACTGGTTATTCTTTGATTGCGAGGACGCAATCTTCTTAAGGGGGGTAGATTGTAAACCCCCTGATTTTCAAGAGAATTTTAATTATTGGTTTTTTACATTTTCTGGAATTTCTGAAATTTTTTGAGAATTTTCTCTAATTAAATTCAGGTTCTTTAATTATTAAAGAATTTTAAATGTTAATAAATAATATTAAAATATTATGAAAATAATATTTTATGGTGTAAAATAGAAAACCAGACATAGGGTAATTTTCCGAGAATTTATTGGACCCCGGATGGATTTTTAAAGCCCTAAATACTAATTAATTAATTAAACTAATTAAACCAGATTTATTAATTAAACCCAATTTCCTATTGGGTCAGATCCGGGTTCATTTCAGACCCGACCCGCCTAAACCTACCCGACCCGTGCCCTATCCTAGTGGATCGGGTCGGATCCGCTTAGACCCGAACCTGACCCGAATCTCATCTCCCCAACCCGCACAGCCCCGACCCCTCGGTTCAACTCCCCGCCGCCAGAACGGCCGCCGCCGCCGCCCGTTCACCGCCCAGCGCAGCTCCTCCGCTTCCTCTCCCACACCGGACCCCGACCCCTCACCTCCGCCGGCCGCAACCGCCGCCGTTTCCTCTCCCCATCTCCCCTATATAAACCTCCAGCCTTCCCTCCGCCGGCTGATCCGCCTTCCCCGACCTCGCCGTCCCCGACGAAGCCTGGCCTCCCTCCGCCCTCTCTCCTCCTGCCTTCCTCCGCCCAGCCAGCACCGCCACCTTCCGAGCCCCATCCTCCCCGCCTCGACTCCGTTCCAGCGCCTCGCCGGAGGACCGTAGCAGCCGACCGCCTCGCCTCAATCCCCCAGCCGCCTACGGCCAGCATCGCGAAGCGCCGCTCCGCCCTCCTCCGGCCCGCTCCGGCGAAGTCAGACACCGGAGCCCTAAACCTAACAGTGGACAGGGCTTGGACTCGGACACAGCAAGGATTCGACTCGGTTGGACACAGGACACGAGGACACGATTTAAACTCGGTTTTTCAACTCACTTCAGGTATTCATAACTTTGTGCTCGTAGCTCAGAATTTGATTCCGTAAATTGCATCGCGTAGCCTGTATGATCCTCTCGGTGTCCGGATAAACTGCTGGGGGCATCGCGTCCTGTGGTGATCGCACACCGCGATCTAAAAACAGGAAAAACCAGACCCTGTTTTACCACGGAACCGGGTGCGCCCCGCCAAACGGGATGACTTGGTCGCGTGCGGTCTTCACCGATACGTGTGCGTCGTTGATACGGACGTGCGGGCTTTCGCAGAAGCTGATTCGGATGTGCGTGCACACCGAAATCAGTGCGTATCCGCGGACATCGCCTCGTATCCGACCATTCTGTTTCTTGCTGTAACTTAGTGTACACAAGTCAGATCGAGACGAAACTTACGCCATTGGACTCGTAGCAATACGCTGGTCCTGTGAGCCAAGTTTGGTTCGATTCTGAGAACGTTGATAAAATCGTGTGTCGTGGGCCCCACAGGCTCCACCCGACGGGCAATTTTGAGAACGGCTCATCGGAATCCAATTCTGGAAGTTTCGTTGGGTTCGTATCAACGTTCCTGACCTGTTGACATTAAGTTGGACTGTTTTTGAGACCTTTGACCCTGGTGCGTTTTTCGGTGCAAAGCGGCCCACATCTGGACCCCGCATTGACCCAAAAATGACGTTTTTGCCCTTGTCTCCAAAGTGGACTCAAGGACAGACGTTCCTAGCTGATTGATGTGATCTGGACCTGATGGTGATGTCTATTTTAGCAACCGGAGTACTGCATGGAAATCCAGCTGAAGCCAGAGCAACATTTGGAACCAAAAATCCAGGCAAGTGTACCTTGCCATAAAATGCAGCATTTAATTCATTTTGATTCTCTTGTTTTAATTTCTATGACTGTTGAACTTGCCCTATCAAGTAAATTAAGCCCAGGATACCTGACACAAAGCATGATACAGAATCTTCCTGATTATTCAAGGGGATTTGTATAAGATATAGATTTCATGACTTAAGCTTTATTTCCTTAGAACATGACTGACTACATTAGTTTTAATCTTGCGTAACATGAATATTGAGAACTGTGACGTGAGATTACATTGGGTGGGGAGAGTATTACCATATCAAGGCTGAATAAATATTATATATTGTTATCTGGAAGTGTCCTAGTCTCTGACACAGAGCTTTGGCACCTGTACTGGCCCTTCGAGAAAACACTGCTATGGTTTCTTGTCACTGATCCTGTAGTAGTCTCAGCCTGAGTATGAATAATAACTCTCACTTGCATTATCACTTAGCTAGTTTAATTATTTACCCAGATTTGTTTGATAGCAACATCGGCATGCCACTGTCTTAGACTTATTAATTTCTTGTGCTTCTCTTGTGTTTAACATTTTGGTTGACTTGCATGCTCATTCACTGTATTTTGGCTCGTATTCTTCTGTACCTTGTTACGTCCCTCTGAGGACCTGGTTTTGTTCTCCAGTTATAGCAGACGAGATCTACCCTGAGGTGTACGGAACAGGGGCACTACTCGGAGCAGTACCTGAACCTGAGGACGAGGTGATCGCTGAGGAATACTCCTGAACAATTGCTTCGCCCTGCTCAGTATTATGGCAAATAGACTTTAATTTCTGTTAATTTAAACTCTTTATTTCCTGTCTTTGAGAACTTGTGTAAACAGACTTAATATCGGATTGTTCTCCGATTTTATTTACTTAGACTGCTGTTGTTTAATATTTCTTTTGATGACTTTGCTATCTTTATTTGTGGATGAGAATAGTAAAACCCTGACTGATGTAATACAGCTTAAGTATGCCCGATGGATCCATTAAATTGGGTTTGTCCATCGGTGCATGCTGCTGGCCATTGCCACGCGTCCAGTCCCTCGGTATTTTGGGACTGGGGCGTGACAGATAGTACCAGCAATCAATGAGACTTAGCTAGTTCACTTATGTTATTGTATATGCCAGTTAGACACTTTTTATATGTATTATATTTGAGATCATTGAGTTGTGATTAGACTTAACTTATGATGTATTGTGACTCTGTATTTATTTTCTTCTATTCCATATCATGCCATATCTTCCTCTTGTTTATTATTATGATTGAGTATTGTTTACCATTATCATATTATCATATTATCCTTCATTGGGAGTTAAGATATATTGAAAGGTACATTATATATATTGTGTGAGATGTTTAGATAGTATTGTTGACATAGACAACGTTCTATCGCCGATGCTATGGCGTAGGCTGAACGTACCCACTTACTCGTGTCCTTACAATGAGTGAGGGTCGTGACACATTTTTGTGGTGGCCCATGTAGATCTAGAAGTCATCTGCGTAGTAGTACTCAGAATTATGATATTACTACAAGCCTGTTATAGGATATAGGAATAGGGATATAGGATGAGAGGATACTTAATCACAACTAGGAACATTTCCAATCTATTAAATTTATTACCTTTATCATTCGAAATAATTATTTTCTTTGAAATATTACGGTCCTTCCTTGATGCTATCGTATCTTGCACAATATTGATCCCTTTGTTTTGAATCTGTCTTCAGGATGTCGCCGAAGACCCGATCACAGTTCTCTGGAGCAGTTTCAGTGAGGTCAGTTACTTCGTTACCACAGAGAGAGAGATACTAGCCATTTATTGGCCGATCTTGAGAACTTGGGTATTGAGGTGCTGGTACCTGGTATTGAGATGTAGATGTGGGGATTAAAGATACAGTCTGAGTTGATGGACATGATTCGAGCTATGCAAAAAGTCGATGAGTCTCTGAGGAGCATCAGAGCATAGGTTCAGATGGGATTATCCAAGGACTTCATTATTGCTAAGGATGGATCACTATGGCACGTTACCAGATTGTGTATGCCAAGTTGGGCGTCGTGCAAAAAGGTTCTTCAAGAGGCGCACCGATCGTAGTACTCTATACATCCAGTGCCAACAAGATGTATAAAGATCCGAGGGAGCATATATGGTGGTATGGTATGAAGTGGGAGGTGGCACACTTCATATCCAGATGTTTAGTGTGCTAGCAGGTAAAGACAGAGAGGTAGAGGCCAGGTGGTTTACTTTATCCTTTACCCATTCAAGAGTAGAAGTGGGAGCATGTTACTACAGATTTTGTTTTGGTAGTTCTGTGTTCTCCAGGAGGAAAAGACGCGATTTGGATCATCGTAGACAGGTTGACCAAATCAGCCCACTTCTTGCCATTTAAAATTGGTACGTCTATGAAGAAGCTTTCATAGATGTATGTGCGACAGATTATTAGATTGAATGGAGTTCTTGTGAGCATCGTCTCAGATCTGGATAGTCGCTTCACATCCCACTTCTATAGGAGTTTACAGGTTAGCTTGGGCACTCAACTCAAGTTTAGTATGACATATCACCCCCAAACAGATGGGCAGTCGGAGAGCACTATTAAGACTCTCGAGGATATGCTTCGCACTAGTGTTTTGGATTTCAGAGGCTCTTGGGAGGATCTTCTTCACCTGGTAGAGTTTGCTTACAACAACAGTTACCAGGCTAGTATCAAAATATCACCATTCGAGGATTTATATGGACGGAGATGTCGCACTCCTCTATCTTGGGATGATATTGGTGAGAGAGTCTTCTTGGGACCAAAGATAATTGTGGATGCAGATGAGAAGGTGAAGCTCATTAGAGATAGACTTCGGGTGGCGCAGGACAGGCAACGGCATTGGGCCGATAGCCATCAGAGACCTTTGGAGTTTAAGGTATAGATTTTATTTGAATTCCTTATGATTGATTTATTTTAGGTTGAGTGTTAAGGCTGTTGGTGATCTGGTGTTCTTGTGGATTTCTTCAACACGGGGCATGATTCTCTTTGGTGGAGGTGGAAAGCTTAGTCCATGGTACATCGGACCCTTCGGTATTCTTCCGAGGGTCGGTGCAGTGGCCTACCGACTAGACTTGCCGCCTGCACTGAAAGTAGTACATAATATGTTCCATGTGTCGTAGCTGAGATGGTACGTGGCAGATACTAGCAACGTATTGGATCACTTGGAGATCGAGGTAGGTCTGACTCTCAGTTACCTAGAACAGCCAGTAGAGATTCTGGATCACAAAAAGAATATGCTATGGAACCAGAAGATTCCCTTAGTATGCGTCACGTGGAGGCATCACTCTCCCGGAGAGTCTACCTAGGAGAGGGAAGTCGAGATATGCGAGTGATATCCTTATCTCTTTGAGCCGTGAGGTATCATTCTTTCTTGCTTGTTGTATTATTAGTTCTTTTCTTAAATTTCGAGGATAATTTTTTTCTAATGAGGGTAGACTTATAACTACCACATTGTATTCTTGTCATTTAGCATATTTATTATTTAGTAATTTAAATATTTATTATTTAGTATATTAATTATTTAGTATTAGTTCTTTTCTTAAATTTTGAGGATAAAATTTTTTTAAGGAGGGTAGACTTATAACTACAATATTTTAGCTGAGGGTATTCTTGTTATTTAGCATATTTATTATTTAGTAATTTAAATATTTATATATGTGCTACTAATTAATTATATTATATTATATTGTGTTATGCTATTATTATTTATTAGTGGGCTAGCCTATTTTATTTAGACTTGTCATTAGTGGACCAATTAGATTGTCATGACACATTGAGCCCAATATTGGGTTAGGCCCATTAGACCAATTCTCATAATTAATTAAGGAGATTAGATTAGTTTCATGAAGGATTAGAAGCTTCCTAATATAGCCCTCACTAATTAAACCGCATGACCATCTAGTAGGGGTAACTTAGAAATTGTACATTGCTTGGGAAGGAGGAAAGAGGGGGCCGGCCATTAGAGGGGAGTCTCTCTCTCTCTCTCTCTCTCTCTCTCTCATTTCATTAATTCATTTATTTAGATCTCCAATTGTGTTCTTCCCCAAATTGACTCATCCCTCCATCAAATTTACCCTAATTCACTCTCATTTTCTCTTAATTTTCTCATCTAAGAAGCATTGGAGCTTGGATTACAAGAAGCACTCAAAGGAGGAGGAATTGACAAGAAGATTATGTCCTAATTGTGTGCATTAAGCATTTTATAGGAAATCCATCTCCCAATAGGTAAATTATAAATCTCCTATAATCTAGACTCTAATTCATACATTTAACTATTAGAAAATCTTCCTTGGCATAGGGTTACCCCTATGAGCAAGAACTAGGCTCATATGACTTGTATTATGATTCTACATGGTGATTTGTGCCTATTTTGGGAAAATTTCGAGATTGATACATCAAGTATGTGTCAAGAGACCAACTAGATCTAATTAGACTTAGATTGATGATATGGGACTAGATACGTGTCCATAATTGGATACGAGTAGAGCGTATCATAGTATTTTATGATACTGTGTGATACAGGGTTCATTTTTGAGTGATTTGTGCATGTGAGTGTGATTTCTCTTCAAGTTTTATGGTAACTAATTTTTGTTGTATTAATATGTAATTGAGTTGTATTATTGGTATTAGTGGAGAATTGAGAACTTTGATATCTCATTTGAGAACGTATTATAGAGTATCCTATATAGCATGCCAAGTGTTTGATTAAGTGCTCATAGTGTATCTGATTATTATATATATATATATTATTAATTATATATATGTGGGTTGGATGTGTGTAGAGTGCACTGTGTCAATGACTGGGAGGTAGTGATGCTTGTGGTGATGCTTGTGAGTATTGGTGGTGTTAACTGTAAAAAGGGAAAAAGGATTAAAAGGAACAGTGTTCAGTGAAGTGTAGGCTCAGGTTGTGGGGAATTTGATCTAGTGCAGACCTATAGTTGATTGTTACAGCAACAACAAGTATAACTTATGCACATTAGTGCACAAGTATAGGTAAGGCAATGCAATCTTTGGGAATTGGACAAAGTTGGGGTCGGGTTTTAGGATGGTAGTCAGTAATGGGAGAGATGGTTGCCCTGTTTTGAGTAGGTATGTGAGTATTAGTTGGTGTGTAGGTATAATAGTTATCAGTGGTGTATCAATCAAGGTGTAGTATAATTGCCAAGATAGTTCGGGGCATCGAGTTCAGTATTAAGGGGGAGAAATTTGATACATGGTATCAACTAAGGGTCCCTACTGCAGTTGCAACATCGATGCAAGAGAGGCTCCTCTCAAGATTAGCTGAAATGAGGCATTATAAGGGGTTTCTGGCTTTGGGCTGAATGAACAATGACACATAGTATCTGTCACGACCCTCACCCGCTTTTCGGATACGAGTACGTGGCCATGCCCAGCCTACGCTGCAGTATCGGCGGTAGTATGTTGTCTATGATAACAATATTCCATCAATCCAAATAGATAATATTTAATTACAAATTCGAATCTATTTCTCATTCATAATATTTAAATAATTTTACAAGATTCTCAATTTACAATTAAATCATAACATGGGAATAAACCTGTCACTACCATAATTTCTAGGAAAGGATATTTTAGTCTTTTCCTATTTAATTAAATATTGTGCATTGTAAATAATTATTTGTTGTATTATTTAATTGTTGTTAGATGTTATTTAATTATTTTGGACTTATATTAGTGGACCCAACTAGTTTAGTTTGGACACATGGACCAACATGAATTAATTAGTTAGACTTGGCCCATTTAGAAAGTCCATTGTTAAGGAGATGGATTAAATTAATTAAGTCATTAGACTAGAAGCTTTCTTCCTTAATTATTTCTTCATGAGAGGCCCCAAGGGGTATATTGGACATTTTACAATTGCTTGGGAGAGGGGCAAGGCCGACCTAGTAAAAGAGGAGGAAAATTTCTCTCTCCTCTCATTCTCATTCCAAATCTAGATCTAGAATTTCCCACTCCCAAATTCCCTCCATTCCCATTCCAATTCCCTACCAAATTCATTTCAAATTCTTTCCAATTCACCATTAGAGAAGGAGGAAGCAAGGATCTAGAAGAAGGAAGTAAGGATCTACAAAGAGGAGCAAGGATCTACAATTTGGAAGCAAGTTCTTCTCAATTGGAGGTTTCATTGGGAATCCATCTCCCAATAGGTATAATTCAGATTTTCCCATTTAAATAGCTTCTAAATCTGAGATTTAATTATGTAAAATTAACCTATATATATGTACTACCCATAGGACTTTGTTTTGTGTTCATAGGAGACCCATGGAGAAAGTTATGGTGCTTTTTGTGTTAATTTTGTTGGAATTCCGAATTTATATTTTGTTGTGTGTATCAATTGATCCTATAGATGAATTGGACATGAGCTTATATGTTTGGGGCTAGTGTCGTGTCCATAATTTGGTACTTGTGGTTCGTATCCCAACTATTTGGTGATACGTGTCATTTTGGGGGTTTTTCCTCCGACACGGGGCTTTGAACATGTCGTATTTTGACACGGACACATAGATCTACTTTTGATACTTTGATTTATTTATAAATATTATTTGTGATTTGTTTGTATCTTTCGGGGTGCAATTGGTTGTGTGTTGGACTCGTGTCACATGCGTATCCTAGATCTAGTGGGATACGGTGTGATACTCTCCAATTGTGTGGATTTTTGAATATATCTAATTATGTATGGTTTAAATTCTTCAATTATAATTAGTAAATATATATAAATATTATATATTTATTTTGTGTATTTATTATAGTAATTATTGTAGCATAGATCTATATATTTTTGTGTGTGCTAATATGATGTACAAATATAATATATAGCTTTCTTGCATGTAATTATATATGTACTTATGTTAATAGTATAAATTATGCATAAATATTTTATAAAATATATTTATGTGTTTAATTGTGTAATTATATTATTTATAATTATTATGTAATTATTTGTATGTTAATGTATATATTTTAGGTGTGCTTCTAGCCATGTAAAATATGAACATTAATATGTGCATGTATTGTAACTATTAGTATTTAATTATAAGTTTATATGTGCATATATATATAAGTATATAATTATTTATTTATATATATGTATTGTGATTATTATTGCATATATATATATATATATATATATATATATATATATATATATATATATATATATATATATATATATATTTATATTTTTATTTGTTTTGGTGACAGTGGTTTCTATGACAATAAAACTGTCATTATTTGGTCTGAACAACAGCCGCTGTACAGTGGTCAGCATTAATGACAGATCTGTCATTAATGCTGAGGCAGTTTTGAGTGGCAACCTTTCAGTGACGTGTTTTTGTGACAGTTTGAAACTGTCAGCAAACTGTGACAGCAGCGGTTTTGTATATGGAGTTTCTGCGACAAATTTTCAGTGACAGTCAAGACTGTCACTATTAAACCTGTTTTTATTTTATCTTGTTTTGTTCACTGTTTTCAGTGACGCTTTGACAGTTTTAAACTATATTTTATATATTATTATTATATATATATATATGTGTATATATATGTGTTTGTATAATATTTGTAATAATATTTTATGTTATTTGTATACATATTGGTTTGTATATATATTATTTTAGGGTATATATTATTTGTATTAGTAGTATACTTTGTGTGAGTATGATTTGGGATCTAATTTTTATTCCTAAATTGTTGTATTTTATTTCTATATTATTTATATAGATTTCTTGTGAGGTTGACCTTGGTTTGACTTTAGTTGACTTTAGAGTTGACCATAGTTGACTTTTGACTTAGAATTTATTTATTGACCTAGGAGTTGACTAGTTTGACTTGTTCTCTTTCCGGGACCTTGTTTTAATGTGGTATTCCATATCTAGGTCTTCGAGGCACCGAGTCAAACATCTGTGAGACTGTTCTTTGGATTTCAGGCGAGTACATTCTCTGATAGTTTCTCATTTATGATATCCTCTATGTTCGTTGTATCTAGTGTAGATTTACATGTTTCTCTCGACACTATGGTTACACGGATTGGTATATCCGGATCTCGTCATGAGATGTTATTCCTTGGTATATGGTGTATATGGTGCAAGTATTGTTTCATTGGTTATCTTGTACATGTACAGACACCGATTCTCAGGGAGACTAGCTATCTTCTTGGGGAATCTAGTGCCATAGCATACCGTGGTTGGATCTATTATACCAGTTGGGGGTGGGGAGTATTAGTATAGATATGTGATCAAATCCCTATTGAATAAAGTATTGGTAAGCGAATAGTGTTGATCATGCACTGCACGTATGATTAGCCAGGCCGCATTGTATCTTTGCCAAGCCGATCACATGTTAAGCTAGTACTCACACACTTAGTCATTAGTATTATTGTTTCATTGGCATATTGTTCATTATTGTATTTCTTTCCAGTATTTCCTTATTGTCTATATATCTCTTGTATCTATTTTGTGCATCTTGTTTATCCACAGCTATTTACTGTTACATAGTTTTTATCATGGATTAGAATTGCTGTTAGAGATGTACTCTGCTCCTTTCCTGACTGGATATATTTTTCCAGATGACACTGAGGAGTACCCTACCTATTATGGACCCCAGGATGTTGTGGGTTTAGATTCGGAGACACTGGCTCAAGAGGAACTTATCCCAACTGAGACAGTTGACCCTGGAGTGTAGCTTGTAGTATGATAGTATTCTTTTGTACTGGATTTGTCTCCAGCTTATTTTTGTTAATCTTCAGACTCATTGATGTATTAATTTAAACTCATGAGTTGATGACTATTCTATTCTTATCTGATTCGTGTTCATTCTATCTTAGTTCTGTGATTGAGTACACTATCTTTTGGTGGTTCATTATATTAGATAGACTTTCTAGATAGCGTTCTACCGTCGATTCTGTGGCGTAGGCTGGGCGTTGTTTCCGACTAGTACCCTTACCCCGGGTGCGGGTCGTGACACATTTTTGGTGGTGGCCCATGCAGGTCTAGCTTCATAAAGTATGTGATGTCGTGGTAGTGCGACAACTTAGTTGTACTACTGCAAGCCTGCGATAGGATATAGGAAATAGGCCGAGATACTCAATCACATCTAGGAAAATTCTTTTGATTCAACTATTCTCCTTTGACATTGATACTTGATCCCTTAAACTGTCCTTTCCTTGAATGTCTTATATCATGTGCCATATTGATTCCTTATTCCGTCTTTTTATGAGACATACTCGGAGATACTTGCGGAGGCACGCAAGGTTGAGCGGGTTTTAGGTTTGAAGACCAAGAGAGACCGTGATTCTTTTCTGGGGGCCAACAGCAGTGCAGTATCTGCCAAACGTCCTCATTTCCAGTCCAAACCTTTCCAGCAGCCACAACAGAACTAGACTCCAGCTAGAGCGCCTTTTCACCAGGCACCTCAGCAGCAGAGGCAGTTACAGCAGGCTCCATGCAACTTCTGCAAGAAGCCCGGCCACATCTGGGAAGTTTGCAGGAGGAGGCTAGGAGTTTGTTTGTATTGTGGTACTGAAGGGCATCAATCGAGGGAGTGTCCTCGTCGTGCAGTTCAAGGAGCAGCTCCGAGGACACAGACGAGACCACCTGCAGCAGAGCCGAGGGGACCGCTTCCGACACAGCAGCAGTGTTTTGTCCAACATCAAAAGCAGAGAGATGCTCGGCAGGGACGAGCGTTTGCTATGACCGTCGAAGAGGAGGAACCCACAGGAGATGTCATCGCAGGTTCTATTCTTCTTGATTCCATTCCAGCTTTAGCTTTGTTTGATAGTGGTGCTTCCAATAGTTTTGTATCTGTTTCTTTTGCTCTGAAGCATGGTTTGGTAGCTGAGTCTTTGCTTAGGACTTGCAAGATCATGACCGGGGGAGGCATTATCCTGGTTAATGATATTTGTAAGGATCGAAGAGTTACTCTGGGAGGCCGGGAGTTGAGTGCGTGTCTACTTGTAATGCCACTTCCAAGCTATGACATTGTACTTGGGATGGATTGGTTGAGTAGGCACCGTGCTAGCATAGACTATAGAGGAGGTAGAGTTTTGTTTGGTCCGCCAGGAGAGCCAGAGTTCGAGTTTACTAGAGGAGCTGCGGAGCAGGAAGAAGGCATTATTTGTGGAGCTATGGTAGAAGACAAGGAGTTGCCACATCCGTTGATAGCAGAATTCTTGGATGTATTTCCTGAGGAATTGCCAGGATTGCCACCAGATCGAGATATTGAATTTTCTATAGACTTGGTGCCAGGTGCAGAACCAATTTCGTAATATGTCTATAGAGTAAACAACAGCGAGCTGGTCTAGTTGAAGAAGCAGGTGGACGAATTGCAGGATAAGGGGTTTATCAAGTCGAGTTCTTCACCATGGGGAGCCCCGGTATTGTTTGTACCGAAGAAGGATGGATCGGTGCGCATGTGCATTGATTACAGGGCTTTGAATAATCTCACTATCAAGAATAAGTATCCTTTGCCACGGATTGATGATCTGTTTGATCAGTTGAGTGGTGCGAAGGTGTTTTCTAAGATAGATTTGAGATCAGGCTACCATCAAGTGAAGGTGAAGCCGGAGGACATACCGAAGACTGCTTTTAGAACTCGGTATGGTCAGTACGAGTTTATGGTGATGCCATTTGGTTTGACTAATGCACCGACGGTATTTATGAACTTGATGAACAAGGTGTTCCACCAGTACCTTGACAAGTTCGTGGTGGTGTTCATCGACGACATACTCATATACTCGAGGACACCGGAGGAGCATGAGGAGCATTTGAGGATTGTGTTAGATGTGCTAAGGAAGGAGAAGTTGTTTGGGAAGTTGTCCAAGTGTGAGTTTTTCTTGGACAAGGTGGAGTTCTTGGGGCATGTTGTGACTGGTGATGGTATTTCAGTGGATCCGAAGAAGATTTTAGCAGTGGAATCTTGGAAGACTCTGAGTTCAGTAGCAGAGATCAGGAGTTTCTTGGGATTGGCAGGCTATTACAGGAAGTTTGTGCAAGATTTTTCGAGGATTGCCGAGCCGATGACCAGACTCACAAGGAAGGATATGGAGTTTGTTTGGACGAAGGATTGCTAGGTTGATTTTGAGGAGTTGAAGAAGAGGTTAACGTCTGCTCCTATTTTGACGTTGCCATCAGGGTCCGGAGGTTTCACTATTTATAGTGATGCATCGGGAAAGGGTTTAGGTTGTGTTCTTCAGCAGCATGGGAAAATGATTGCCTATGCATCCAGGCAATTGCGTCCTCATGAAAAGAACTATCCTACCCATGATTTGGAGTTGGCAGCTGTCATATTCGTCCTGAAGTTGTGGAAACATTATTTGTACGGAGAGCGTGTGGAGATCTTCACAGACCACAAAAGCTTGAAGTACGTTTTCACGCAGAAGGAGTTGAACATGAGGCAGCGTCGGTGGTTGAAATTGATGAAGGATTTTGATATCTCTTTGCAATATCATCCTGGGAAAGCCAATGTAGTTGCCGATGCTTTGAGCAGGTATCCGGTAGCTATGTTCTTGACGCAGGATCGATATTTGTTGAGGACTTGGAGAGCTTGGGCATTGAGGTGATTGTTCCTGGGTGTGCTATGCAAATATGGGGATTGCAGATACACTCAGTTTTGATGGACAGGACCAAGGCAGCACAGTATGATGATGTATCCTTGAGGAGTATCAGAGCTCAAGTGAGAGCAGGATTGGAGGATGATTTCACTATTGCAGAGGATTGATCCTTGAGGCATGGAGTTAGATTGTGTGTGCCTAGTGGGAAGTTGCGCGAGAAGGTGTTGCAGGAAGCGCATCACTCTCAGTATTCCATACATCCAGGTGCTAACAAGATGTATCAGGATATGCGAGAGAGTGTGTGGTGGTATGGCATGAAGAGGAAAGTGGCACAGTTTGTATCCAGATGCTTAGTGTGCCAACAGGTGAAAGCCGAGAGGCTGAGGCCAGGAGGTTTACTTCAGCCATTATGAATTCCAGAGTGGAAGTGGGAACACATTACTATGGATTTTGTGTCCGGACTTCCACGATCTCCAGGAGGGAAGGACGCGATTTGGGTCATTGTTGATAGGTTGACCAAGTCGGCCCACTTTTTGACTTTCAAGGTGGGTTTGTCTACGGAAAAGCTGGCAGAGATGTATGTGAGGCAGATCGTTAGGATACACAGAGTTCCCGTCAGCATAGTCTCAGATCGAGATAGTCGTTTTACTTCTCATTTATGGAGGAGTTTGCAGGAGAGTTTGGGCACTCAGCTCAAGTTCAGTACTGCATATCATCCCCAGACAGATGGGCAGTCAGAGAGGACTATCCAGACTCTCAAGGATATGTTGCGCACTTGTGTACTAGATTTCGGGGGTTCTTGGGAGGACCATCTCCATTTGGTAGAGTTTGCTTACAACAACAGTTACCAGGCCAGTATAGAGATGTCACCTTTTGAAGCTCTATATGGTCGAAGGTGTCGTACTCCTTTGTCTTGGGACGATGTTGGAGAGAGAGTTTTGCTTGGGCCAGAGATGGTTGTGGATGCAGCAGAGAAGGTTCAGTTGATCAGAGACAGACTTCGAGTGGCGCAGGACAGACAGCGGCATTGGGCCGATAGCCATCGGAGACCTTTGGAGTTTGAGATATAGTTTAGATTTTGTTTGTGCTTGTTCTTGTTTGTTATAGATTAAGTTCTTAAGATGGTGTTTTGTTCTAGGTGGGTGGTTTGGTGTTTCTGAGGATTTCTCCGACACGAGGCACGATTCGCTTCGGTGGAGGCAGAAAGCTTAGTCCGCGATTCATCGGACCTTTCACTATTCTAGAGAGGGTCGGTGCAGTTGCTTATAGACTAGACTTGCCACCTGCATTGGAGGGAGTGCACAACGTGTTTCATGTGTCGCAGTTGAGATGATACATGGCAGATCCTAGTCATGTATTGGATCACTCGGAGATAGAGGTGGGCCCTACTCTTAGCTATCCAGAGCAGCCAGTTGAGATTCTGGATCGGAGAGAGAAGGTGCTGAGGAACCAGACTATTCCTTTGGTGCGCGTCACATGGAGGCATCACTCTCCGGGGGAGTCTACCTGGGAGAGAGAGGATGACATGCGAGAGCGTTATCCATATTTGTTTGTACCTTGAGGTATGTTATTTTCTAGTTATGTTCTGTTCATTAATTAATTGTGATTCTTTAGTTCTGTTTTTTGATTTTCTGGGGGTAGTTTTTTATCGTTGAATTTCGAGGACGAAATTTTTTAAGGAGGATAGACTTGTCACTACCACAATTTTTAGGAAAGGGTATTTTAGTCTTTTCCTATTTAATTAAATATTGTGTATTGTAAATAATTATTTGTTGTATTATTTAATTGTTGTTAGATGTTATTTAATTATTTTGGACTTATATTAGTGGACCCAACTAGTTTAGTTTGGATCCATGGACCAACATGAATTAATTAGTTAGACTTGGCCCATTTAGAAAGTCCATTGTTAAGGAGATGGATTAAATTAATTAAGTCATTAGACTAGAAGCTTCCTTCCTTAATTATTTCTTCATGAGAGGCCCCAAGGGGTACATTGGACATTTTACAATTGCTTGGGAGAGGGGCAAGGCCGGCCTATTAAAAGAGGGGGGAAATTTCTCTCTCCTCTCATTCTCATTCCAAATCTAGATCTAGAATTTTCCACTCCCAAATTCCCTCCATTCCCATTCCAATTCCCTACCAAATTCATTCCAAATTCTTCCCAATTCACCATTAGAGAAGAAGGAAGCAAGGATCTAGAAGAAGGAAGCAAGGATCTACAAAGAGGAGCAAGGATCTACAATTTGGAAGCAAGTTCTTCTCAATTGGAGGTTTCATTGGGAATCCATCTCCCAATAGGTATAATTCAGATTTTCCAATTTAAATAGCTTCTAAATCTGAGATTTAATCATGTAAAATTAACCTATATGTATGTACTACCCATAGGACTTTGTTTTGTGTTCATAGGAGACCCATGGAGAAAGTTATGGTACTTTTTGTGTTAATTTTGTTGGAATTTCGAATTTACATTTTGTTGTGTGTATCAATTGATCCTATAGATCAATTGGACATGAGCTTATGTGTTTGGGGCTAGTGTCGTGTCCATAATTTGGTACTTGTGGTTCGTATCCCAACTATTTGGTGATACGTGTCATTTTGGGGGTTTTCCCTCCGACACGGGGCTTTGAACATGTCGTATTTTGACACGGACACATAGATCTACTTTTGACACTTTGATTTATTTATAAATATTATTTGTGATTTGTTTGTATCTTTCGGGGTACAATTGGTTGTATGTTGGACTCGTGTCACATGCGTATCCTAGATCTAGTGGGATACGGTGTGATACTCTCCAATTGTGTGGATTTTTGAATAGATCTAATTATGTATGGTTTAAATTCTTCAATTGTAATTAGTAAATATATATAGATATTATATATTTATTTTGTGTATTTATTATAGTAATTATTGTAGCATAGATCTATATATTTTTGTGTGTGCTAATATGATGTACAAATATAATATGTAGCTTTCTTGCATGTAATTATATATGTACTTATGTTGATAGTATAAATTATGCATAAATGTTTTATAAAATATATTTATGTGTTTAATTGTGTAATTATATTATTTATAATTATTATGTAATTATTTGTATATTAATGTATATATTTTAGGTGTGCTTCTAGCCATGTAAAATATGAACATTAATATGTGCATGTGTTGTAACTATTAGTATTTAATTATAAGTTTATATGTGCATATATATATAAGTATATAATTATTTATTTATATATATGTATTATGATTATTATTGCATATATATATATTTATATATATATATATTTTTATATTTTTATTTGTTTTGGTGAAAGTGATTTCTATGACAGTAAAACTGTCATTATTTGGTCTGAACAGCAGCCGCTGTACAGTGGTCAGCATTAATGACAGATCTGTCATTAATGCTGCGGCAGTTTTGAGCGACAACTTTTCAGCGACATTTTTTTGTGACAGTTTGAAACTGTCAGCAAACTGTGACAGCAGCGGTTTTGTATATGGAGTTTCTGCGACGAAGTTTCAGTGACAGTCAAGACTGTCACTATTAAACCTGTTTTTATTTTATCTTGTTTTGTTCACTGTTTTCAGTGACGCTTTGACAGTTTTAAATTATATTTTATATATTATTATTGTATATATATATATGTGTATATATATGTGTTTGTATAATATTTGTAATAATATATTATGTTATTTGTATACATATTGGTTTGTATATATATTATTTTAGGGTATATATTATTTGTATTAGTAGTATACTTTGTGTGAGTATGATTTGGGATCTAATTTTTATTCCTAAATTGTTGTATTTTATTTCTATATTATTTTTATAGATTTCTTGTGAGGTTGACCTTGGTTTGACTTTAGTTGACTTTAGAGTTGACCATAGTTGACTTTTGACTTAGAATTTATTTATTGACCTAGGAGTTGACTAGTTTGACTTGTTCTCTTTCCGGGACCTTGTTTTAATGTGGTATTCCATATCTAGGTCTTCGAGGCACCGAGTCAGACATCTATGAGACTGTTCTTTGGATTTCAGGCGAGTACATTCTCTGATAGTTTCTCATTTATGATATCCTCTATGTTCGTTGTATCTAGTGTAGATTTACATGTTTCTCTCGACACTATGGTTACACGGATTGGTATATCCGGATCTCGTCATGAGATGTTATTCCTTGGTATATGGTGTATATGGTGCAAGTATTGTTTCATTGGTTATCTTGTACATGTACAGACACCGATTCTCGGGGAGACTAGCTATCTTCTTGGGGAATCTAGTGCCATAGCATACCGTGGTTGGATCTATTATACCAGTTGGGGGTGGGGAGTATTAGTATAGATATGTGATCAAATCCCTATTGAATAAAGTATTGGTAAGCGAATAGTGTTGATCATGCACCGCACGTATGATTAGCCAGGCCGCATTGTATCTTGCCCAAGCCGATCACATGTTAAGCTAGTACTCACACACTTAGTCATTAGTATTATTGTTTCATTGGCATATTGTTCATTATTGTATTTCTTTCCAGTATTTCCTTATTGTCTATATATCTCTTGTATCTATTTTGTGCATCTTGTTTATCCACAGCTATTTTTACTGTTACATAGTTTTTATCATGGATTAGAACTGCTGTTAGAGATGTACTCTGCTCCTTTCCTGACTGGATATATTTTTCCAGATGACACTGAGGAGTACCCTACCTATTATGGACCCCAGGATGTTGTGGGTTTAGATTCGGAGACCCTGGCTCAAGAGGGACTTATCCCAACTGAGACAATTGACCCTGGAGTGTAGCTTGTAGTATGATAGTATTCTTTTGTACTGGATTTGTCTCCAACTTATTTTTGTTACTCTTCAGACTCATTGATGTATTATTTTAAACTCATGAGTTGATGACTATTCTATTCTTATCTGATTCGTGTTCATTCTATCATAGTTCTGTGATTGAGTACACTATCTTTTGGTGGTTCATTATATTAGATAGACTTTCTAGACAGCGTTCTACCGCCGATTCTGTGGCGTAGGCTGGGCGTTGTTTCCGACTAGTACCCTTACCCCGTGTGCGGGTCGTGACAAAACCTGCTAAACATCAAATCCAAAGAAGTTGCTAAACTATCTAAATTCTAATATTGGCCTCCAAAATTATCTCAATCTCCAACAAAATGGGGTCACTTGGCTGGACCCACACTGCTGCTATCTTTCCTTGATGTATCTCTCATCCGCTTGGACCTGAGATCCAAGTTATCCTCTGCCATCTGGGCATTATCAGTATATCCTCTAATGTTACATTGCGGTGACCCCTGGTTAGCGATTTGACCTCCCTGATCAAACCCTTTTGAAACATCCTTGTTCTCCCTAGAGAATTATGTCCTTCAATAAATCTTCCCAATCGATAAAACTTAGCGTCGTACTCGTCCACCGTCATACTCCCTTGGATGGGGTCATGAAATTGGTTCTCTAGGGCACTCAGAGCCACCACTGGGAATTTTTTTTCTTGAAAAGCTCCTTGAAAGCTCTCCAAGTCAATCCAGGTGTCGCAATCCTCGAATCAGTACGATACAATGTCAGGGTGAGATCGAACATCTGGCTACCGACCGCCTTTATCTGTAAACTCTCTAGGATCTGCGCCAACCGCAGAATCCTCTCGATGTTCGCAATCCATTCGTCGGTGTACAGTATCCCCTCCATGCCCTTGAATTCCTTGGGCAGCGTCCTCTTAAAATCAGCAATAGTGCCTGGCCTTGGCTGTTTTGAGACAAAATTGGGTGGAATAACGTGCTGCTGAACTAGTATAACGCTCTCTACGGCTGCAAGTGCTAACTGATAGGCATTTTCTATTCCCTGCCTCATTACGTCTGACTGGTGGTGCTGAGCCTCCACCTGGGCCCTCTGGGCCTCTATCATCTCCCAAAAAAAGTATAAACATCTGTGTGGCATCGACTGGTGCTAGGGGTGGTGGAAGCTCCTCTGAAATGGCCAGAACAGTCCTCTGAATTGGAGATGGAGCACCCCTGAAAGCTGCTGAAGCCCCCACATGAGCCGGTAAAGCAACCCTATGAGCTAGAGAAGGTGGAACAGTAGCTGTTATTGCCTTCCTCGGAGGTGGTAAAGTAGCTGACCTCGCTGATACTATACCAGAGTACTGGGATCTGGTCTTCGGTGGCATCCAGAAGACATATTCAAAATAAAGGAGTCAATAAGATACAAGATATGATATCGTCAAAGAAGGACAGTTATATTCAAAAAAGAAAATATTCTGATTGATAAGGATAGCAAAATCAATAAATTGGAAAATGTTTCTAGTTGTGATTGAGTATACTCTCATCATATATCCTATATCATATATCATATATCATATAGCAGGCTCGTAGTAGTACTCTAAGTCTGAGCACTACTACCTCGACCTGCATGGGCTACCACAAAAATGTGTCACGACCCGCACCCGATGTGAGGGTACGAGTATGTGGGTATGTCCAGCCTACGTCGTAGCATCAGTGGTAGAACGATGTCTAGGTCAACAATACTATCCAAATATCTCACACAATATATATAATGTACATGTTAATGATATCTCAACTTTATACAGAGGAAAAGATGACCATATAATAATCAATACTCAATCACAATAAACTAGAGGAATATATGACACGATAAAAAATAGAAGAAATAGAAATCACATTCACAAATACAACCCATATCTAAGTCTAATAGACTAGCACAATAGTCTCAAATATAATACATGCCAAAATGTCTAAAATAAGACATAACCAATATAACAAAGAAACTAGCTAAGACTCCTCAATAGCTGGCTCTAGCTCAACATGCTCTATGAGTTCTATCTTAACTGGCTCGCCATCTTGTGGCCCATAATAGGTGGGACACATCTCCTCTAACCAATCATCTAAAAAATATATGCATTCAGGATTGGAGCAAAGTACAAAACTCTGAAAGTAGTTCTAAAAATATGGTAGAGAATATATGACAAGTAATAGAAAAGAATACAAGATGCACTAGAAAATAGAAATACAGTTGAAACGGGTAAATAAATACAATAGGAACTGGACAGGTAAATACAGGCAATATAGCATGAATTGTAAGTCAGAAAAACTAGAATATTGTCTATGTGATTTAGAGCACAAGTTTGTTATGTGATAGGATTGGGTTGCACATGATTATTCTACGGTAACTTGATTATACGTGAGATATATAATTGACATACACATAATTACGCTAAGGGATTAATCACATAACCAACTTCTACTCCCCCGCCGCAACCAATACTCATGGATCCAATCGTGACATGTTATGCACATGATTATAATATAAGCACACTGAGCACATTATATAGTGTGAGCACATAAAGCACATGAATAAACACGAGCACAAGAATATCCATTGCACACGATAAAGTACATGTGTAAGGAGTATCTAATGCACACGATAAAGGGATAACATCTCTTGACAAGATCCATAAAGTACCAGTCCATGTAATAATGTGTCAGAATCTGGTATCACAGTTCTAGAACAAGTAATATATATACACTATCATGTAATAAAAACTATTAGAGGGATATACTCGCGTGTAGTCATGAGCAAATAGTATATCTCGATATCCGAGCTAGTGTCACACAAACCTATATGTAAAATATCATGTTATTTGGATGTAATAAAGTAATAATAATCTTAAATATACTAAAATATGATTCTAGACCATTTTTAGGTAATACTAGTCAAACTAGGCCAAACTAGGTAAACACCTTGATTTTAGGGTCATATCTAACTTTTAGGTTGATTACAAATCCATACTAGTTAATACTAGGTCTTCTAGGTCGTACTACGGTATACTAGTCAATACAAGAGTTATTATTGAAATTAGTTGATTATTTTATTGATTGTCTCATTGGCATTATATAGCCTTACAGTCATTAATACAATGATTTTAATCATTATGACAATAATCTCATAATGGAATATCCTGTGACATATTCTGGCATTCCAAATATATCCTCAGGATATTCCCATGTGCTTATACTATACTTAAATATGACACCCAACATACCATATCAACACTCCCCCTCAAGATGGGTGAAAGATATTCACTAAGCCCATCTTGTCACATCCTCTAATCATGCTCACTGAGGCGAGTCCCTTGGTTAGTCCATCTGCTACTTGATCCCTGGTTGGAACATGACCAAGCTCCAGTAATCCTCTATCCAAATTCTCTTTGATGAAGAATCTATCAATCTCGATGTGTTTGGTCCTGTCATGCTGTACTGGATTATTGGCGATACTAATAGCTGACTGATTGTCACACCACAGCTTCATCTTGGCTCCTTGATCTAGCTTCAGCTCTACCAGCATATTCTTCAACCATAGCAGCTCTGCAACTCCCAAGGCCATAGCTCTGTACTCTGCTTCAGCTGTCGATCTGGCCACCACAGACTGCTTCTTACTCCTCCAGGAGACCAAGTTACCTCCTACAAATATGCAATATCCCGAGGTAGACCTCCTGTCATCAGCACAACTAGCCCAGTCAGAATCACAGTAGCCCTCGATGCTCACGTGATTGTTCTTCCTGAATATTAGTCCCTTCCCGGGAGCACCTTTCAAGTACCTCAGAATCTGGTACACTGCATCCATATGACCCTTCCTTGGGTCATGCATGTAGCGGCTCACCACACTTACTGCAAAGCAGATATCAGGACGTGTGTGGCTCAAATAGATCAACTTGCCAACCAGTCTCTGGTATTTGTCCCGATCAACTGGTTCTCCAGCCTCAGCATCAATCTTGAACCTCTGATCTATTGGTGTCGCTGCAGGTTTGCACCCCAACATCCCAGTTTCTGTGAGAAGGTCCAGTGCATACTTCCTTTGAGAGAGAACAATCCCCTCTGCTTCTCGAGCAATCTCAATCCCAAGGAAGTACCGAAGAAAGCCGAGATCCTTCACCTCGAATTCCTTGCCAAGCTTTCCTTTGAGTTGGGCGATCTCCTGCTCATCATCTCCTGTGATAATCATATCATCCACATACACCGCAAGCATGGTGATGTGGCCTCCACTCCGACGGAAGAACACAGTATGATCAGCATTGATCTGCTGATATCCCATCCCTATCATCGCCCTTCTGAATCTGTCAAACCAAGCTCGAGGAGACTGCTTCAGTCCATAGAGGGACTTCTTCAACCTGCAGACCTTGCCTACTGTCTGATTGGTGCCAAATCCTGGTGGTATCTTCATGTACACCTCCTCCACTAGATCTCCGTGAAGAAACGCATTCTTCATATCCAGTTGGTGTAGCTTCCATCCACCATTCGCTGCCAGAGAAATCAGAGTCCTGACAGTGCTCATCTTTGCAACTGGTGTAAAGGTCTCGTCATAGTCGATGCCGTACGTCTGGCTGTATCCTTTGGCTACTAGTCGAGCTTTATAGCGATCAACCTGTCCATCTGGGTTCTGCTTCACGGTAAAGACCCACTTGCATCCAACTGCTCTCTTCCCCTCTGGCAGTCTCACAAGCTCCCAAGTGTGGTTCTTCTCCAGAGCTCCCAACTCCTCGTGCATTGCCGCTTTCCACTTTGGATCGTTCTTGGCAACCTGCCAATTGTTAGGTACAGTAATACTATCCAAAGATGCTATAAATGCTCCATGAGAAGAAGGGATATGGTCATAAGAAACAAACTGAGCAATATCCCAACCATATCTGTTTAGAGGATTTCCTGCATTGCTGCGAGTGGTCCTCCGTACAGATAGTGGTGTGGGAGGAGTAGTAGTAGGAGGAATGATATCTTGTGAAGGAGGGGGTATCACCTGAAGGGGGGTTGGTGTCGGTGCCTCAGGAGTTGGGACGAACGCAGGCAAGGGACTTGGCACTGGCACTGTCGGTACTGGTCCTGCAGTTTGCTTCTCTCTCCTGCTGTAGGTAAGTAACTCTCCCTGAGCCGTAGACCTAACACCTTCACCTTCTTGTCCCTTCTCCGTGCCTCCATGCCAAACTTCTAAATCGGTTACCATCAAGTTCTCCATCTCCCCCTCTCGCCTAATACTGGCAGTATTAGGCGTGTTGTGTGAAGTTCCGTCCTGGCGGTAGTATGGCTCATGCTCCAGAAAGTGGACATCCATACTGACAAACTTCTTCTTCTCTACTGGACTCCAGCACACATACCCCTTTTGGGTCGCCGAGTAGCCTACGAAGATGCATTTGACCGCTCTAGGGTCAAGTTTCCCAACTGATGGCCTGTTGTCCTTCGCAAAACACACACACCCAAACACCTTCAGTGGGAGTATCCCACTATTATTGCCTTGCAATACCTCACATGGGGACTTCCATCCGAGGACCTTCGAGGGCATCCTGTTGATGAGTTGAGCTGCTGTCAACACTGCATGCCCCCACAAACTCTGTGGGACATTCATGTCGATCATCATACTTTTTGCGACCTCCAGAAGGTGTCTGTTTTTTCTTTCTGCAACTCCATTTTGTGCTGGTGTGTATGCACAGGTGGTCTGATGCTATATTCCGTGTGCTGACAAGTATTCTGCAAGCGTCCTGTTGGTATACTCTGTTCCATTGTCAGACCTCAGTACCTTCACAACTGCTTTGTACTGAGTCTGGACATGCTTATGGAAATTCCAAAAACAAGCAGGTACATCACTCTTATTTTTCATCAAATATAACCAGGTAACACGAGAGGCACACTCAATGAAAGAAACAAAGTACTTATAACCATTCATAGTGTTAGTAGCACATGGACCCCAGACATCATAATGTACTACCTCAAAAGAAAAAGTGCTCCTATGACCCGTGCCAACATATGAGCTCCCAGTAAGTTTTCCTAACTCGCACGCATCACATACTAATTTCTCTTTATTTGTTTTTGCATAAATCTCTGGATACAACTTACTTAGAGTATCAAAGGAAGAATATCCCATCCTCCGATGATGGAGTATCAAGGTATCCTCAGTCCTCTGCTGCAGTCCTTCCATGCCAGCCTTCTCTGCCATAGATACCAATGTTGAGTCCAGTCCTTCTCGATCTAGGTACCACAGTCCCTCATGCTAAGTGCCAGTCCCAAGTCTTCGTCCTATCCCTTTCTCCTAGATGGTCACCTTAGGAATATCAAAAGAAATAATGCATTTAAGTTGGAGGATTATAGAACTAATGGACAAGAGACTGATTGGAAAGGATGGAGCATGTAAAACATTGGATAATCTTACTGAACCTGTACAATTAACAGTACCCTTACCGACCACTGGCTGGAAAGTGTCATCAGCTGTCTGAATATTGTCTGCTGATGCTAGGTGAGTGTAGGAAGAAAACTCACTAGCATTCCCCGTCACATGCCGAGATGCTCCCGAGTCGATAATCCAGTCTGATGATTTAAGGAAAGAGATAGACGCAAGGGCAAGTGATTCGTCAGTACCTTCTAATGGATGGGCATACATGGTAGCGTTGCCCCTAACAAAGAATGAGGTGGATGCCTCCTCTGTTCTACTCCTCATGTCTCCCAGAGCCTGGTCCTCCACAGTAAAGGTGCCATCAGCTTCTCCGTTCCCTTCTGATATCAGGAGGTTTGCCCGATAACCTCCTCGGCCGCCTCGTCTATCCCCTCGACCACGACCACGTCCTCCATTATATCCTCGTCCGCCGAACGGTCCTCGTCCACCACCTGAATCTCCCTCCCTAGGTGGTTTCGTACAAGCATACCGATGATGACCCATCTTCCCACAGTTGTAGCACTGCCGGTTATGCTGCCAGGGCTCTCCCTTAGATCCTGTGTTACCTGAGCTGGTGATTGCTAGTGCTGACTTTGCTTCAGGGGGACCACCTGTCCCGGCTTGCAGCCTGATGCGTGTCTCCTCCTGGATCATGGCTGAGATAGCCTCCTCAAGGCTAGGGATCTTTGGTTGGGCTAGAAGTAGGGTCGTCCTCTGTGCAAAAGCTGCAGTCAGCCCTTTGAGGAACTTCATCGTCCTCTCCTGCAGACACACCTGTCTCTCTTTACACTTAGGGTCCCTGCAGCTCGCCCGATCTGAGGAGTGATCATAATCCAACCACAGACGCTCCAACTCCGTGGCATACTCCTGCACCGTCTTCTCTTCCTATACGGTGTCATCAATCTCCCCCTTTATCTGGAAGACCCGTAAGTTGTTCCCCACACCATCATAGGTCCTTCTCAACTTCTTCCACACATCTTTTACCATCTCAATACCGTCTACTATGGCGGCAATAGACTGGACTAAGGAGTTGAGAAGCCAGATGTAGATCACCATATGAGTGGACTTTCACTCATCGTGTTCTGTCGAGCCCTCGTCCGGCTCTGTCGTCTCGCCCGTCAGGAACCCCTCCATGTTTTTTCCTGCGAGGGTTCTTCTCACCCGTCGTGACCAACTCAGATAGGTGGCTGGTCTATCTAATTTTAGATCGATGGAGGGAAGCTTCAATTCCGGCGACGTTCGTGTCGTGTTCTCACCAGCCGACATCGTCAACAACTTCATCAACGTTGCCACCTCTGCAGAATCTAGCTTCTTGATGATCTCCTCCATCGATGCGTCGTCTATCCAGTCATGTCACGTCCGCTCCACGACTCACGCTTGTACTCGTCGTCCGGTCCTAGATCCGAACATGTCTTCCCCTTTTTCAGATCTAGGCATCCCTATTAGGCGCTGCCTCGTGCTGGTGCGGAGGAAGCGGCAGCACGCATGTCACAACCGCCGTCGCAGCAACAGCAGTCGCAGCAGCCGCAGCAGCAGTAGTAGCTGCAGCAGTAGCGGAACGAGGCAGCAACAGCGAAGGGCGGCCTGCGAAGGGCGGAGAAGAGGAGAGGAGGGAAAAAAAAAGAGGGAGGGGCGTGAAAGAGTTCGATGGAGGAGATCTAGGAAATCCTCCTGTGGGTTTGTGGAAGCTTGGTGACGACTAGGGTTTGTGGAAACTTGGCTCTGATACCATGTTGAAATTAGTTAATTATTTTATTGATTGTCTCATTGGCATTATATAGCCTTACAGTCATTAATACAATGATTTCAATCATTATGACAATAATCTCATAATGGAATATCCTGTGACATATTCTGGCATCCCAAATATGTCCTCAGGATATTCCCATGTGCTTATACTATACTTAAATATGACACCCAACATACCATATCAACAGTTATACTACTAATACTTAGTTAATATTAGCTATATTAGATACTACTAGTATTTTTAATTCCTATACATTGGTATCAAAGTAATACCTTAGCTATATAACACTTACCTTGGTATCTACCTTAACCCATACTACAATACCTAGTGTTTAATGGTACCCTAGCTAATTACCTCAATTGTTCTAATCTTTGCCTAGAATACTAACTTTTCAATAAGGTATGATACACTAATATCATTCACATGTGCACCACTATAATATTTCTAAGGTATAACCCTAACCTTAACTATCTCATACATTGATTGATACACTTAACCCAATTGATATTATAATTCCTTACTAGTGACTGCATTTGCAGTTGAGCTATGGCAGCAGCTAGCCACCAGCTGAACCTAATGATACTCACTATACTATTTACTATACTCCAATCATTTTGACTATTTGATTAGTTTCCCAACTCCAAATTCTTGCACCTGGCAAGTTCCTCGTTCCCCCCTCATTGCTTGGCCCCAAGTCAGGAACCCTCTATACTTGATACTCAACCTAAACTGGTACTATGTTACTTGCACAACCCCTTCCTTCACCACTCCTCATTGCTGACACACTGTCTGTACCCATATCAAAACCTGAGATACAAGACTTACCATTCCCAATCTCTGGTACACTCCCCATGGATACACTGGAACATAACATGTTAGGCAATAAAATACACTCTCATGTTCACCACACCCTTACCTTGAGCTTCTCTACTGCTACTGCTGCTGCATTTTATTTGTTTATTGCACTGCACTATGACCGACCTCAATTTGAGATACACCTAAAGTCCACCCCCACTCCAGTTACTGCTACAATTACTACTGCCCCTGAACCGGTCTGCAAGGACCTGACACTTAGCTCCCCTTCTCCTTGCTAACCCCCTATTAACAAATATCAAACTCACCCTATATATTCTATATGCTGCTGATACACACTGCTGCTATTGATCTGATAAAAGCCGACTATTACCCTCTAATATCTGATACACCAAGTACCAGTTCATACTCGAGCCCCCCTTAAATCTTTGATACCCTCTCCTTACAGTGGTTGTACATGCATTCCATATCTAATGAATACAAACATATACTCCCATGCTCTCATTGTCATAGGGATGCTCATACACACATGAACCTCACTGTCAAAGTCCACAAGCGTATGCACACACACAACACACTTTATAGTATATATTCACTCACATGCATATACATAGTAATTTAGAATAAAAAATTATATATATATATATATATATATATATATATATATATATATATATATATATATATATATATATATATATATATATACGAATATGAATATCCATACTAATACATACTTCTAGACATTACACCAAACACTTGTGGTGCACAAGGGTGATACACTATGATACGCTCACGACACGCTCTCCAAATTTCACAAAACTCTACCCAAAGCCTGCAACATATCAATTTTGATAATTAAAACTAAATTAGGGAAATATATAGCTAATCTAAGTGTCATAGCAAAATGTGGCATGTGTATCACAAGTATCAAAGAAAAAAAAAATCCTAAAATCACTTTGTATCATAAAGTATCGTGCTACAGCCTACTCGTATCCAATTGTGGATACGTAGCTAGCTAAAAAATCTGATTTAAGTTTAATTAGATCAAATTGGCCTAATGACAAACATTTGGTGCACAAATCTCGGAATTCCCCTAAAATGGGCACAAAAATCCATCTAGAAGTCATAATAGGGGTCCTATGAACCTAGTTCTTCTTCCTATGGGTAGCCTTAAGCCATGGAAGGGTTCTAAATGGTCAAATGCATGAATTAGAATCTAAATAAAATAGATATTCATAATTTTACCTATTAGGAGATGGATTCCCAATGAAATCTTAAATGGACACAATAGGACACAAGCTTCTAGCCAATCATTCTTCTCCAAGTGCTCTTGTCAACCTCAAGCTTCTAGTCTCCTTAGATGGTGAGGATGAATAAATTTGAGTAAGATTTATGAAGAATTTGGTGGAGAGATGAACTGTTTGAGGAAGTACACTAATTAGGAATTAAAATGGAATGAATGAGTGGAGGAATGAGAGTTTCCACCTCAAATTAGGGCCGGCCACCCTAGGGTCCCTTTCTAAGCAATGTACAATGGCATGTTTATCCCTATTGGGTTATCATGAAGAAATAATTATGGGAAAAGTTTCTCTTCCTAATGAGGATTAAGTCTAAACTCTAATTAAAGTGGATGGTTAGCTAATTGAGTCTACATGGCTAGTCCAACTAATTGGTTAAGTTGTCATGTCAAGTTGGTTAGGTCCACTAGGGTCTTATCTAATAAAATAGTCTAAATTACTAACCTATATTAACATTAGTTACCCATATTATAACATTCATATTATTATAAATAAATAAAATATAACACAATATATATAATCCAAATAACAAAAGTAGTCCTATTCCATAAATGTGGTAGTGACATTACTAACTATACACTAACTTAACAATCACTGATGAAGCTATAAGGTACTAAAAAATCAAAAAAATCAATAGATGGAAAGACAAGGAAAGAAAGAACATAACAGGACCTGCAAACCCATCACCTGCAGCATCGGTCCCCTCGACCGTCAACGCAAAAGCCCTGCCCTACTGGGGTATCCCCCTATGCTAGTGTCAGGTAATTTATTGTGCCAAAGGTGGCCCAAGTGGACTCCTCTACTCTCACTGCCTGGAACACCTGCACTCCTACTCTCCATGATACTCCCTTATAAATTCTACCTTAATATTACTCTGATACAACTAGCTGATACTATCACCCACAATAATGCTCACTGATACTAAATTGATACACTATCCTATCACTTATTACCCATAATTCCTGATACACCTTGGACACTTGCACTCTCTAAGTTCCCCTTGGTACACAAACACAAACTCTATAGCTATACTAGACACATGCACTTAATACTCTAGGATACCAACTACTAACTATATTCTAACACATGTCTTAGAACTGTTGCTACAAATGATACTACATTATGAGTTAATTCTAGACATATATACTGATACCTAATTCTCATATACTCAACCAAGAACCACTCTCAGGCTCACAAGCTACACTCCCAACAATCAATACTGGCACAAAACTTGACACAACCTATCTGTAAGTTATCAAACTAATACACTATCCAAGGCAGATGCATCAGAAACTAATGAAGGTGAAGCTCTATAGGAACTAAACTAGAAGAACTAGAGATATCTATATCCTGAACTAGTAAGGGTGATGGAACAAAACTCAATTATAACAAGTTTGAATGATAGATACGATATGCTAAGAACCAATTTAAGATACAATCTGAAAATTATACACGTCTATCAGAAATTATGTTACCCAGAATCCTTGCCACGCTAGTAAGCATAGCTGTGATAAAATATAGAGTCTGTAACTAAGGTACATACCTCTAGAATCATGGTATCTAGAATTTTTTGCCCTGCCGCTAGTTTGGCTGTAAAAACTCTATATTCCATAACCATGAGAAATACATCCAAAATCAGGCTCTGTCTTCACCACGACAGCTAATATGGCTGCGATAAACTCTAAACTCCATAACTAAGGCAGACGATTACCTTTTTTACTGTCATCATCATAATATGTCATCAGAATATATGTCAATTTAGTCCACAAAATTTATCTCGATACAAGAGTCAAATTCAACAACGGACAAGTACAAAGGCAAAGGCAAATGAAGCAAGTGGAAATAGATTCAAAATAAGATTCTCAAGGGTCATTCCAAAAATCTCTCAAGGAATCCTAATTTGTGATTGAGTATTCTCTCATCCTATATCCTATCACAGGCTCGCAGTAGTACAACTAAGCCGTTACACTACCACAATATCATACTAATTGCGTAGCTTGACCTGTGTAGGCCACCACTAAAAATATGTCACGACCCGCACCCAGTGTGACGGCACGAGTACGTGGGTACGTCCAGCCTACGTCGCAGCATCGACGATAAAACATTGTCTAGGTCAACAATATTATCTAATCATCTCACACAATAATATATAAAATCTGTCAATAATATCTCAACTCCATACAGAGGATAAGATGATAAGATAATAAGCTAATCAATACTCAATCACAATAAAATTAGAGAAAGATAATAGCACGATATCAAATAGAAGGAATGGAATCACAAAGTATCAAACTAGACATCACAACAATATCCAAGTCTAATAGTCTATCCACAAAACTAAAATAGTCTCAAATATATATAACATGCCAAATGTCTAAGCTGGAGACATATCCAGTATAATAAAGGAACTACCTAAGTGTCTGCTATACTAGGTGAGCCTCCTTAACGGCTGGTACTAGATCATCCTACACTAAGGGTGCAACCTCAGTTGTCTCGCCATCCCATCGGCCTTAATGTTTAGGACACCAGTTCTCTAAATAATCATATGAAAAATATATCCAGTCAGGATTGGAGCAAAGTACAACCCAATATAAGTTCCAATAAATGACAGAAGCTATAAAACAGTAATAGCAATAAAAATAAATGATAGAGAGCCACTGAGATAGTAATTATCACGTTAAAGGAATATCACGATAAGTAATGAGAATAACCGAGAACAATATGATAAGGAACATCACTGTAATAAACTGGAATGAAAGAAACTAATACAATAAGTGCCTTGAAGTACTAGTGCGATATGTGATCGGCTTGGGCCTAACACGATCTATAAATAAAGAAAACTAGCTCGACCATACGTGAATTGCATGATCGTCTAGTTATCACGGGCTACACTACTGCACGGGCTATAAGGTATGATCACATAACCACTAATACTTTTTCTGCCCCCGACTTGTACACGAATCCAAATTATGACACGTTATAAGTTGTAAATCATGATGCATGGTCTATAATATCATGCACGAAGATCACGGTCTATAAAATCATGAAGATATCACGACTAAGTAATTATGAAGAACGATACGGTAATCACTGAGTAATTACGAACAATAACATCTCTTGACGGGGATCCACATATATCAATCTGTGTAATATCGTGTCAAGAATCAAATATCTCAATACTAAATACATGTAACATAGAGAGTATCAAATAAGAAAACTAGTAGAGATTGTACTCGCCTGTGGTCCAGAGCAATGAATGTCGAACTGTGTCCGAACTGGTGTCACACTGACCTATATATTAAATTCTATGTCATTTTGTGTATTGGACAAATAAGAATGTTTAAATAAGCTAAAATATAATTTTCAGGTCAAAACTAGGTCATACTAGTGTCGATCCCTCAATTCGAGTTCATAACTAGCTTCTAAGTTGGTTTATAAAGCTAAACTAGCTAATATTATGTGTTACAAGATTAACTCTAGGTTGCTAGGTCAATACTCTAGGTAATTAGCTATACTAGCTAATATCACTAAGTATATATATATATATATATATATATAAATTATGAATATAGTAGTTATCTCTATATTCTAGTAGTACCTTATTATATAAACTATAACTTATGCCATGAGCTTATTACCTAGGCATATAAGTTATTACATGACTTCACTTACCACCTTAACCATATATAATAATATCTCACTATCACCGAACACTAAAACTAACACCAACACTCAACCCAAGTCTCTCCTTACACTGGTACACATTGCATCACCACACCTGGATACGCATAACTTACTTATACACTTCACTCACTAGGATCACTAGCATACCTAACATTTCACATCTCAACACTAAGCCAATACTTTAATATCTCAACAATAACTGCCCAGGTCTTGCTCTCCTATTTATCTATTATCCAATATTGGACTCTCACCGAGATCCCTCAATATACTCCTTGTTAGAATTTTGTTGTCTTTTATTATTGAACAATTTAAGAATCCAATAAATAAAATTAAACAATGTTACCGGCCTCTGGGGAAGTCGTGCACGAAGCACTGCCCTAAGAGTTTATTCGGGATCTGTGTGCAGACGTTCCCGAAGCTCCTAGTGGTAAAACTCCCGCACTACCGGTATCTCGTTGCCGCACACGACTTGGAGAGAATGACTAGGACTTAGCTCTGCCCAGAGCTTGGAGATGAAGAGGAATGAAACAGAATGTTGACAGAGGTTCTGAGTAGAGAAAAATTTTGATCCGATTTACAAAGAACACAACTGAATATATAAAACATTTGTGTAACGGTCAGAATTAATTTACGATTAATTCAGCCATTACACGAATGAACCTGGACATGAATAATTGTAACGGTCCAAAACGTTCAGAATTAATTTTATAACGTTTAGAATAAATTCCAACGGTTAAGAAAAAATTAAATGAAAGAAAGAAGAGAAGCAAAAAGATTTTAGGGTCCCAGCCCGAACCCGAAGAGGAAATCGGATCGGCATTCGGCGCCCGCAGATGTGGGCGCGTACCCGCACCCGTTACGCGCACCGAACCTAACCGAGCCTAGCCGGGCCGGGCGGCGGCGGCGGCGCGCGCGTGTGGCCCAAGGGGTTCCCCACACAACAACTTAATAGAGCAAAGGAAAGAAACTAATATATGTACACAAGAGGGCTTTGGTGCATCCGATGTGGGACTAAAGATTGGAAAAGGAATTGAGCTTTTGCAAAAGAACAACCAAAACCAACAATCCTCCCCCAAAAGGTCAAATTCCGAAACAGAGATAAGAGTGAAGTAAAATAGAGAGAGAGAGAGAGAGCATCTGGGCAGTAAAATACTATGCATAAATGAGATGGACTACAGCCTTGAATCTCACGTAGTGACTATTGCCTTAATCTGAAGAAGTGCTTGATGGACTATGCCTTGAATCAGTCTTCTTGAACCAGATTTAGAAAATAGCACACATAGTACGCTAGAGGTCCTTGATCTATCGGGTGGCGCTTTTAAAATGGCCATGCGCACTATCTACATTCATGAGAGTTGTCTGGGATCGCCCTGTCCCATAGTCGCGGCCTTCACGACCTCTCATATAGGTAAGTCCTTAATGGTTGGTGATATGAATCAACCCAGCATTACAGCTTGGACCTATTAAGAGTTTTAAAACTCACCCTAACCATATCACACAGGAATACTGTCACCATAGGGATGGGGAGTTATTGTACACATGTACAGCCGCTTGGGCTTTATTTTAATGAGATTTTAATCTCGAGTCAGTGTTCCATAAAGTCACCTAAGTTCAGCTTGTTTCTACCCATTGAACCGGCTTCTTGGGATCTCCAGTCAGACTCGGTTGGGTTGCCACTGCTGGTGACTAATTTATGGGCTTAACCCCATCCCCCTCGATGATTCTAGGATCAAAGTCCTAGACAGACCCTTCGTCAAGTGATCTGCAAGGTTCTTTTCTGACTTTATATAGTCAAGAACCACATATTTGCCTAGTAGGCTTTTGATTGACTTGAAGCGCAGCTGCAGGTGCCTGTTCATCTTAGCATTCACAGAATCATGCTTTAGTAGTTCAATAACAGATTTATTATCACAATTTATAGAAATTGCAGGAACAGGACTAAGAGAAACAGGTATATGCATAATAAGATTTTTAAGCCATTCAGCTTCTGTGCAAGTTGAATCTAAGGCTATCATTTCAGAGTCCATTGTACTCTTAGCTATGATAGTTAGCTTACAAGAGCTCCAGGAGATTGCAGCTTCTCCTAGAGTAAATACATATCCAGTAGTAGATTTTATATCATGTGAGTCGGTTACCCAGTTTGCATCTGAATAACCTTCTATGATATCAGGGTGCCTAGTAAAATAAAGTTTGTAATCTAGGGTGCCCTTGAGATATATAAATACCCTATCCAAGGCAGTCCAATGTGACTGATTTGGGTTACTGGTATATCTACTTAGTCTCCCAATAGCAAATGCAATATCAGGTCTTGTCCTGTTTGTTATATACATAAGGGAGCCTATCATCTGTGAATATTTATGTTGTTCCAACAGTGATCCTTTATTCTTTTTCAGTACAATACTGCTGTCATAAGGAGTAAGGACAGGTTTCTTATCAAATAACTCAAACCTTTTTAGCATTTTTTCAATTGAATGTGCTAAAGATAGAGTATAACCCTCTTTTCCTTTGGTCACTCGCATTCCCAAAATTAAGTTGGCTTCTCCTAGGTCTTGTTCAGATTAAGAGCTAGGTATTTGGACTTGAGAACTAGTAGAGGGTATGGAGGAAGAGATTGAACTTCTATCCTTAAAAGGAAATATATTTTCAAAGTAAACTGCATCTCTTGCTTCTATAATGGTATTGTTAGAGATTTCATTTACTTCTGAGTGAGTCACTAGAAATCTATTGGCATAGCTGTCTAAGGCATATCCTATGAAAACAGCGTCTACAGTCTTGGGACCAATCTTCCTCTTTTTAGGTTCGGGAATTCCGACTTTAGCAAGGCATCCCCAAACTCTAAGGTCATCATTTTTAATAGAACCTAGGTTCACATGACCTAGTCTGCCATGCCAAACATTTGAAGATTCTATATTAGAGACAATGAGAGAACAATCAGACATTTTATTCATTGTACTTAAAATGAAAAGACCGTCTTTTACAAAGCCTTTTCCAATAAAAGAGTCATGCTTAGAAAAAACTACTTTATTAGCCTCCATTACAATTTTGTATCCTGAGGCTACAAGAAGGGATCCACTAACTAGGTTTCTCCTGACAGACGGCACATGAAGAACATCATGAAGAGTTAAGATTTTTCCTGATGTCATTTTCAACTCAACTTTCCTCTTCCAATTATTTGTGCCGTTGAGCCATCTCCTAGGGTCACACCTCCTCCACTTGATTCCTGATAGTTTGAAAAACAGGAGCGATCAAATAAAACGTGAACATTAGCTCCAGAATCCAACCACCAATCATCAGAATGGTAAGAGAGGTTAATAAGGGGTTGAAAGCTTACAGACCTGAAGGAACTCGAAGAACCTTTGTGAAGCATGTTCGCTTCTGGTCTAACTGAGTCCTTTCCATTGTAGGAGGTCTGGACAGCTTCCTTCTTCCTATGGTAGCAGTTTGTGGCCATATGGTTTGTTTTACCACACACAAAACAAAACCTCTTCTGATCCTGAGTCTGACTGAAGTTTCTAGGTTTTTGGTTTTGGTGATGATGGTTTTGGTGGTTAGGCTGAAAGTTTTTCTTCTTCTTGAAAAAATTCTTTTGAGGTTTATAAGGAAAATTAGACTTGGGTTTTCCTTGGCCTTCTACAAGGTTTACCTTAGCTTTAGATTCAGTCATAGGCTTAGACCTCAATCTAATTTGTTCTTCGGTTCTAATTTTCTTTAGGACTTGATTGTAGGTAAGTTCTCCTTGTGTATGGATAAGATCCTTAGCCATATCAGACCAAGAGGGAGGTAGCTTGTCTATTAGGCATGCTATTTTATGTTCATTGGAGAAAGATGTGCCTTTGGCTTGAATATGTCTAAGGTATTCTTGGAATTCATGGAGCTGGTCATTCATTGGTTTGTCATCTACCATGAAATACCTATTAAAGGTTGAAGAATTAAACCTTTCTATTCCAGCATCATCACAACCGTATTCATCTTCCAAGGCTTTCCAAAGTTCTTTAGCGCTCTTGTATTCAAAAAATATATCATACAAGGATTCAGATAATGCGCTTAGAATTCTATAAAAACAATGGAAGTCTATCTCTTTTGGGGTTTTAGGTTTCGATGAGGTGGACACTGCTACGTCAGACTCAGTATCATCAGAATCGTTTGTGATGGGTGTGGACCCATCAATGGCAGAAATAAGTCCTAATGTTGTGAGCCAAAATTTCATTTGGCTCTGCCATCTCTTGAAAAATGAACCATCAAACTTAGCAGGTTTTGCAGTAGAAGATTCCTCCTTACCAGTCATGATTGCAGTCTGAAAAATATTTATTTATTTGATAACAATGTCCAAGATAATAGTTTATGTGGTCTTTGCTAATCAATCTTAAAATCTTTAGTTTTTCAAGTATTGATCAACTCAGGTTAGCTGTAGGGGCCGGTTTCCAGCTAGCGGTGGTCCGAAGACTCTTAAGTACCGTGTCGCTTAGGGTTGTTTACACCCGGTTGACAGAAAGACCCTTTCGGCTTGTGCCCGAGTTTGTCTCTACTTTGAAACTTTAGATTCAAGATTTTATTTGCAATTTCCTTTTACTAAACTATTTTATTTTTGGTCCTAGTTGCTTTCAAAATACTAAGTGATTAGAAAAAGAAGCAAATTGTAGGTTACAATTGAAAGAAATTTTGTGATCAAAATTGCAATTGACAAAGTTATATAATGTGCTAACAATATTTAAAACACTTTAAGCAAATTTGCAATTTGACAATATAGTAAGCAATTTGACAAGTAAACAAATAAATCAATTGAGGAATTGAAACAAATTTCTACAGTGACTGTTAACTTGAATTTTGTAGAGAATTTGTGGAGTAACTATTAACAAATTGCTATAGTAACAAATTTCTAGAAAAAGAATTGTTACAGTAACCAATATCTAGAAAATAAATTTCTACAGTAAAAACAGCAGCTACTTGAATATTTTCTAGAACAGTAACTATCAATTCTAACCGTAGCTAATTTTAACTGAACAATTTGTTATTCTAACAGTAGCTACTTGGATCAATCTTTCTATTCTAACAAATTGCTATGAAACACCAACTATTTTCTAACAAATTGCTACTTGGATCAATATTCTATTCTAACAGTAACATCAACAGTAACTATTGAATTTCAACAGTAACAAATCACAACAGTTTTATATTTCCTTACACAGTAAGAATAGTGAATAGAAGTGGTTTGTTTTCCTTACCACGAACAAGTTTAATATACAGCAGGTATATTCAGTATTCACTATTCTTAAATTGCTGTATATTCACTATTCTAAAATTTCTGTATATTCAGTACTAACTAGTGAATAGAAATGGTTTGGAAAACCAAATCAATTAGAAAGGAATCAATTTTATATTTTCTTACAGCAGGTATATTTTGCCTCAGTGAAAACAGAAATAGTTAGCACCGGAATATATTTAAAATATAGAATTGCTTACTATTGTTCTATTTAACTAAAATGAAATAAACTCTTAGATTGTTAGAATTTTGTTGTCTTTTATTATTGAACAATTTAAGAATCCAATAAATAAAATTAAACAATGTTACCTGCCTCTGGGGAAGTCGTGCACGAAGCACTGCCCTAAGAGTTTATTCGGGATCTGTGTGCAGACGTTCCCGAAGCTCCTAGTGGTAAAACCCCCGCACTACCGGTATCTCGTTGCCGCACACGACTTGGAGAGAATGACTAGGACTTAGTTCTGCCCAGAGCTTGGAGATGAAGAGGAATGAAACAGAATGTTGACAGAGGTTCTGAGTAGAGAAAATTTTTGATCCGATTTACAAAGAACACAACTGAATATATAAAACATTTGTGTAACGGTCAGAATTAATTTACGATTAATTCAGCCATTACACGAATGAACCTGGACATGAATAATTGTAACGGTCCAAAACGTTCAGAATTAATTTTATAACGTTTAGAATAAATTCCAACGGTTAAGAAAAAATTAAATGAAAGAAAGAAGAGAAGCAAAAAGATTTTAGGGTCCCAGCCTGAACCCGAAGAGGAAATCGGATCGGCATTCGGCGCCCGCAGATATGGGCGCGTACCCGCACCCGTTACGCGCACCGAACCGAACCGAGCCGGCCGGGCAGCGGCGACGGCGCGCGCGTGTGGCCCAAGGGGTTCCCCACACAACAACTTAATAGAGCAAAGGAAAGAAACTAATATATGTACACAAGAGGGCTTTGGTGCATCCGATGTGGGACTAAAGATTGGAAGAGGAATTGAACTTTTGCAAAAGAACAACCAAAACCAACACTCCTCTGCAACTGTCATCTCATTAACCCCATTTACTTTCTCACAGCACCCCCGTCCTACCTATTGGTACACTCCACATACTATCCTAACTAGATTACCTTAGTTATACTCAAGGCTCTAACCCACATATACATATATCAACTTCCTTCAAGGCTTCAACCTCACCTTGATGACTGATACTCTGAAATTCCCAAATCTAATATCTGAAACACCACCAACAGCACACAGTGTTCACTCCACTAATACTACATCGCATTGATACCTGAGTCTACACCCACCGACACTTAATCCATACTCCTTTGTCCCTCACATAGTATCTCATTGATACACCCTAACTTAGACAACCTAGCACTCAATAATATGTGTACTTGGTATCAGACACCCACCTATACCATGCACGTACTGGTACACCCCTAACTTTACACCACATAAATTTCTATTTGATGTTCCCAACAGACATTGATACTTCCCTACCGGTTGAACCTGCTGCTATGAACACTCACACCTTCCCAAATCTGAATACAAATGGACTGTAACCTCACACCAAAATTTCTAAAATCTTGAGTGATGTTGCAACCTAGATACAGTTCCCCCTCCACACTCACCGAGTCACACTCCCAGGTACTTACAATACTTATTGATACCTGGATGGCTCCCCCTCTCCAACATGCCTGAACACCCTCTCACCTCATGTTGATGTTCCACCTTGCTAATACCCCTGCTAATAATAGTTCAAATCCACCTGCATTGCACCAAATCTTCCTCACAGTTGCTAAAATTTCTTGACAATGATGTTAGAACCAACTGCAGTAACTGCAGCTATCTACCCAATTAATTGCTACCACTGCCGTTACAGTTGCTACTACTCAAGGCAAACTGTTTGCAGCAAACCGTGCACAGCATATACTATTGTGAGAACTATAGTTCAAACCAATTGCTTGCTGCAATGCAGGCACTCTCCCCTCTTCCATTTTTTTCAGAAAACCAGGGTAACCCCCTCTCCTCTACATGCTAATTGACCCAAAAACAGTCATTTCCCCTAATTCACTGAACACACACTCACTCCACCCTTATGCTAATATACCCTAATCACACTACACAACCATACAAGAAAACCTACTTTCACTTGCCCACTATACATCCCCTAAGTATCATACTTCCCATATCAATATTCATGCACCACAAAACACCATCACTGTCACCCCACCACATTCAACTAGACACTATCACACAAAAGTCTTAAAGATAATAACCATCGTCCCAACTTACCTTCAGGTGCTCCAACCTATTCAAGACTCGGTATAAGTCTAATATCTACTCACAGGAACTGATACACATGTGTTCAGGGTCACACTCATAAAGACCCTTACCCTAAACTCTTATACTTAAGCACTAGTACAACACTATAATCTCTTGGGTTGCAGTTCACTAACTGGACTGTAGTGTACCCCTAACACTCTCCAAATAGACAACTAATTTTAGTTCAGATATATCTTTCCCCTCCATGTTTCCAAGTACAAACTCAGGTTTAATCCCTCACTATCTGAACTAAGTCCAGCATCCTTATTGTTCATCTAGAACCCGAACACATCTCTCATAAACACCCCACAAGCACACAGTAGCAAGTATTAAGCTTGTTGTCTTACTAGACCTGACCCGATACTTTACTACATGCTTGTAACACTGCTTGCAAGTGCACTCAACACACACCACCACCTGAAAACCAATTGTACACATCATCTTCCATCTCCCCTCACTACAAATACACTACTCACACATAAGCTAACTCACACCTTAATATTAGGATACACTATGGGTATTGATACATAACTACTAATACATTTTGCATTTATGCAATCGCAAGGTAGGCAATATGGATCCCTTGAACCGGCCCTGATTATGGGGCTTTTCATATGTTTCATCTGTAACTGCAAGAATATGGATCAATTGTTCCCGGAAAAAAATACGAGGAGGACAAATAATTGCAAATCACTTCTCTTTTGCCATAGTTGAGGGCATAGCAAAGAAAGAATCGACATAAGAAGTTGACGAAGATGTGATCAAAGAATGACTCGTGTACAAGAAGCAGACTCTCGTACTCTTCCTATTTTCATTCTCTCTATGACAAATCAATCAACAACAACAACAAATTGCCTCTACTAAAAGATCTTTTCCGTTAATTATTCAGTGGTTCAGAGTTACCAATGTAGTACTGATAAGTCTTAACTCCTCTTCAATAGTATTTGTCACACCACTACGATTAAATTGGAGAAAAAACAGGAGAGTCCCAAACCTCTGAATAATTTCTCCCATTAATTCAACCAAAATGATTAATAGTATTATTTTTATTAAAATATCCTATTACATCCAATTATTACTTCTCCTTGCGTAATGATTTAACACTGAAAACGACATAGATATTTGATAATTAATGTTATGGGAAATTAATGTCATCACAGTAATCAAATTTGAAATTAGGTAGAAACTAACAAACGAGTCCGATTTTGTTCACACATAAACTAGTGAAATTTTTATCATTTAATTCAAGAGTTGACACATATTATTTTTATTCAATCTAAAATTACTTTGAAAATAATTTGATTACTAGTTTGACACGTGACAACCCTTTAGTTGAAGGATGAACATCTCTACTAATTTTGGTGGGTGAACAAAATCGAACTCTAAACAAATACAAATAAATAAATAAAAACACACACACACACACAAAATTTAACTTCGGTACATGTACTTGTACAAAGTCAGTTAAGTGTTTGGACTAATTTTTTTTTAGATGTCCGACGTAAACGTTCGGGAGTTTTGTGCACGTTGCGTTCCATGTCGTTTGAGCCCACTGTCTTCCAACTTCCACCATTTATAAATAGAATAAATAATACGTCATCTGGCTCAATCCATTGATTTTCTGCCACTCAGTTAGGATCTTATAATCTCTTTCCGGTAACACAAGGGTCACTCATATTGTATTGTTGGAACTTTGGTGATGATGTATGAATAATGAACTAGTTGGTCATTAAAAGGGAGATAGTCAACTATCTTTGCCTTAACGAGTTAGTTGGATATAAATGTGAAAGGTGACGTTCACCAGGAGCCACAAGGATTAGAAAGCGATAAATAATCAACTAATCTTTGATAAAGATCAAATTATGTCTACGTATTTTATGTTATTATTAATCATGTATTGACCACAGCATTTTCATTATTTATCGGCAAAGTGTTTAATTGTTTTAGTGGTAAGGATACATACTTAGGTGGAAGAATAGTGTTTATGCTTGTCAATATATTCGTAGCTACGAAAAACAAAATTAAACTAAAAGTAATATTTGGGGAGAAAGTGATAGATAAAGATCACATTTTCTCGTTTAAAAATCTGTAAATAATAAATTTATAATACTAAAATATTTTATGTTACCGGTCTCTGGGGAAGTCGTGCACGAAGCACTGTCCTAAAAGTTAATCCGAGGTCTATGTGCAGACGTTTCTCGGATGCTCCTAGTGGTAAAGACCCCTGACTACCGGCTTCTCTTTGTCGCACAAAACTCGGAGAGAGAGACTGAACTTAGCTCTGCCCAGAGCAAAAATTTAGAGGAGAGAATGTTGTTGGAGAGAGGAAGCAGAGAAAGAGGTTTCACGTAGAGGAATAATATTCAGTAAAAAATGAAGGAGGGGGAGACCGCAATATATAGGCAGTCCCTAAACACAACCAACGGACAAGAATTTAAATGGCTCATGAAAAGGCCATTAAAGAGCAATAACATAAGAAAAACGTGAAAAAAAAAGCTGTCAAATGAGCTGTTACATGTACCAAATGAACCTGGACATATGGAGTAATAAATGTCTAACGTTCAACATTTGAATGAGTCAAATCGGTTCAAAAAATAAAGGGGAGCAAAAATATTTTTGGATCTCAGCCCGAACCCGAAGGGTAAATTGGATCGGCATTCGGCGTCCGCCGGTGTGGGCACGTACCAACACCCGTTACGCGCGTCGAACCCAACCGATCCGAGCCGGACCGGGCGACGGCCCGCACGTGTGGCCCAAGGGGTTCCCCACACAACAACTTTAAGAGAGTAATGAAGAAGAACTAATATATACATACAAGGGGGAAGTGGTCCAACCGATGTGGAACTAAAGTAAAAGGAGGAAGTTGAGTTTTTGCTCACATGTGTATAGAAATTTATACACAGCCAACAATCTCCCCCCCACCCCCAAAAGGTCAAGTTCCAAAAGAGAAGTGACAAAGAAATTAAAAGTGAAGAGTTTCTGGGCAGGTATATGTCACGCCCCAAACTCCCGCAAGCCCAATAGTCCCTGCTGAACATGAAATCACCACGTTGCAGCTCTCCCGCGTGACAATCGTTCTATTCGGGACGTGATGCCGTACGAGCCTGGAGTTGCGCTCGTACAAGGCGATGTTGTTAAACACGAAAGTTATCATCGAAATAATCAAGTTACAGCGGAAGCCAATTGTGTACCAAGCACACATCAGAGTATACGTAGCGAAGCTCACGATAGGGTCCAAATGAGATGCCCCGAGTCAATGCCACAAAGACGATGCCACGGAGACGATGAAATAACTCTTGCTCTTTCTCTAGCCCACAAAGGTACTTACAGTTCATACATCTTGTCCCGTATATTCAAGCAGCGCCACTACGTCTGGGTACCTGAAATATTGCCCACAAACGTAGGTCAGTACATAACCGTACTGGTGAGCGGGGTAACACACTCGTCTAAGCCGACACTAAGTAAAGTAGTGAATGCACACAGTTAAATGGTGATCTTTCTAGTTGAATCCTAGATTCGTTTCATGGCATATGAATGACATGCTAAGGAAAGCAGTAAATTAGTTTAAGCATGCTAGCATTCAATCTCAAACCCAAATCGTCAAGCAGTTTAATATATAGCCGACCCGTCTAACTCAATGTCATCGCTTGCACGATAACATATCGAACCATCAGTCTCGCCTCAATATCCATTCTCAACCAAAGTTTATATATCCCACTCTCGAGTGCACACTCTTGCCGAGGCAAGGTGGCCGCGCCTACACGATGCACAAAACAACCAAAGTAAAGCAAGCCAATATCTATTCTTATATGAAGTCACTGGCCAAAGGCCATAAAGGACGTTGATCGGACAGATTAATGCGGTTCTATTCGAAACAGCGCTAAGTAGCTAACCCACCTGAATCGCATCCAACCGCTGGTACCGCGCCCAAAACGCGATACCCAAATTGTCTCCTCCATGGCCGAACGGTCCCGGTGCCCCGGAGCACCCGTTCGAGGAAACCAAACCCTGTGCCACCCAGGTTGTCCGTGACTATGCAGATACGTAGGTATGACGAGAGGATCGAAACATTCTCGCCCCACCAAGCGATCCTAGACTCGTTCCATCGATATCCAACCGAAATATCCATAACCATTCTTCCAACATGTCCTTCTAAAGAACCCAAATCTCGACCTCAAAACATAGCCCGAGGCATCAAAATATCAAGTGTTTCATAGGCACGAAGCCTCTTCTCAACACAATCCAAATTGGTGCAATACCTATGCTCGAAGCAAAACCCATGGCACAATGCCGTTTCAGTGGCACAATGTCACATTCGTGGCACGATGCCCCATCAAACGACACAACGCCCTCGCCGATACAGTTGTTCGGTTTCGAACCACAACTGCCTGCTTTGCAAGACAAAGCATCCTTGTGATATACGCGCACGGATGCACGTTCGCTCGCCCGAATTCCCGATATTCTCGATATTCCCATTGCCTCAATTGTATCATTCCAACTTGTATATTTCCAACCGTCCAAGTATAATCCCAATTATCCATCCGACTGCCTCAAATGAATAATCCAGCTATCGTATCCAACTATCCAACGCGTAAACCATTCAAGCCACAATCCTACCAAGCCAACGACGCACACTCTATGCACGTCTCAGTGTAGTGCTTCCCGATGTTTCAGCCCAAGTGTTCAAGCCATTACGTGTTTTCCAAATTATTAGGCATGAAGGAGTAGAGGAGAAGGGAAAGAGCCCACTCACATTGTTTGAATCCGTTAGGCATCCTGTTCTGCCGATACGGCCAATCCCTTGAACCCGTGGTCCGATGCAAGCGCGATCTACTCAACTGGTATGACCGTGCGAGCAGGCCGTGCTCTCCAAATCATCCGACCGATCGGATTAAGGAAGACGGCATTATCGTTTCCATCCAGCTATTCAGTACTGTTCTGAACGAACACCTGATTTCCATCGAACCCGCTAGCCATCTGCACATTGAAACCAACTCGATTAATCCTTCTTCCCAAAATCTGACATTTCAAATGTTACCAGCATTTGATTCATTAAATCCGACTCCGACTCAGCGTAACGCTCCGAGCGATTGCGGGGCGTTACATAATATACCAGTTAGAATCAGGATCGTCCACGAACCGTGCTGGTACTCATTCCTATCACATGCCACAATCCAATTCCATGGATCTGCTCTAAGAAACTCACATATTCACGATTCTGACTCCGCATCTCGTTCTGCTGAACGCTCGAATAAATTTCACAAATTCCCATATCCTCCTTGCAGCTCAACCCGAATTTCTCGTATCGCTTAGTTTTGGATCGTACATATATTTAAGGCGTCCCTAAAATACATGCATTTCAGCCGAGCTTTGCGATAGCAAATTTGAACAAGTTACAAGGGTATCTTTATGTTCGAGGCGTCCATTTGCTTTACTCCCAATTGAACCAAACCTGATTTCCATTCCAATACATTTGCTCGAGAACTATTCTCAATTATGCAGATATTCCACCGACTCAATGAGTTCACGTTCCAGCTCAATCCATCCCACTATTTCTGAAATTAGTACTAGCAACATCTCCAAATATTATCTCGTGCACCGAACGATTCTCACAACTGATCTACCCCAGCTATGCGACTTACCCAAATATCAACTTGCTTAGATCAGCTCAGTCCAACACATTTTCTGCCATCTCAATATCTCACAGGGTGAACATCTATATTGAGGTTCGTGTGATCCACGAAGATCTCGCCGCCACGCCAAAGGGATTTGTGTCGCCACGATTTCAACGTGGACACACTCGCCACAATTCTTAGGTTGCGCATGAAATAGTTCTTCGCGCTGCTTCCACTGCCTCGAAGCATAGAATATCACCTTTGCCTTCCGAACGAGCATGCTTCCCAGAATAAGTTCCGAGACATCTTGTAAATCTGAAGCACGTCTGTCCCTTCCAGTATTCGCAAGGATTTGATCTGAACGAGCCGCCACAGTCGTCCATTCATATGAATGCTATTCCCTTCCAGGGCACGATGAGTCAGAGACGATGCCATCGAGATAAAAATCTGTGACTCTGTATCTCATCAGTTGACTAGGCTACTTCCACCATTGCTTCGATCTTCTGGCTGCATCTTCAGCTGAAGACTATCCCAAGGGTCTCTCAAATCAAACACTCAGTCGATAAGCCAAATCTCATTGCTCATATCTGCCCTCGACGCATTCCCAAATACGCCGCCTCAAGGGTCGTTCTATGGGTCTACCATATTCATATCCGATTCAGCGGGCAAGGTCGCTTAGGGTCAGCTGTCCCGAAGCTACGTTTGATAATTGTAATCATCATGATGGACAGTTACTGTAAACCATGCTATATCTCATCTGAAAATCCGACTCAAAATCCAACCATTCATCCGAGCAAAGTTTCCGAATCCGAGAACCGCGCTCGTTGAAACCTTATTCCATCAATCCGCCGTTCTGTCCTGAATCCATCAAATTTCCGAATTACATATTCGATTCTCGCACCATCGATTCCATTGATTCTCGAAACTCAAGACTTGCTCAAATTCACATCCGTTTGCCATGTTCCACCTTGTACTTCCAACTTACTCGAGCAGCACAGTGATTTATTCCGACGTTGCTCCCACATTTGGCTATCTTTAAAAGCCTGTCCGCCAATATCTTTGCCTTCCGTTGTGGCCACAATCCGTCCACGTCTTTCCAGAGAATCCGTCTATCATCGTTGCACCATCTTGTCCAAAATTTTATTTCCGCTAAACCTGATTCAACTTCGCGAGCAACAATATCCAAAATCCTTCAAGTTTGTGTGAATCCATCTCATTGTCCCTCCAGACCAATATCGTATTTCTTTGCTCAACCAACAGCTCAAATGTGTCGCCCAAAATCATAGTTCGTGCTCGCTATCATTTGATAATCCCATCGCTTTGCTCAAGCGTAACCCAAATGTTCGTTCTGATTCGATCCATCCCTTAAGCCCAACGATGCTTTCCATTTGCACCAGTCCGTTGACGATATGCTCAACTCAATATTCGCTTGCTCCATTTTCATTCTTCCCAACGCAATCGACTTTCACTCACCAGCTTGTATTCTCGTTTCACGAGTCCGTTCAGGAAATTTCTATTGAATGTCCAACCAAAATGTTTCCAATGCCTTGCTCAAAATGTGGTATCCCATATACCACTCCGAATCAAGTCGCTACTCGCATTACAATTTCCTTCACAGATCCAAGATCCGTTCGAACCATCCCTTATGCATAATCATGCCTTTTCCAATCCGAGTTTGACACAAAACTCAGGCAACGCTTGAATTATCCAACTGTTTCTCAACCCGTCTGATACCTTCTCAACACGAGCAATCATGCAATAATTATCTTCCAAATAGTCCAACCCAATACCCAACGGTTTCACACTTTTGTTTTACGAGCAACTCGTACCAACTTATCCATATATTCCCGAGCCAAACTCAAACCTGCTCAACCGATGCGCCACAGCCAAAATTCTAACTTCTATCCAACACAATCGCTAGATGAGCAACTCGTGTAAGGATTCATTCTCATCGAATATTTCTACTCAAAATATGCCGCATAACCAAATCTCGTTAGCCAACCAACTGATCCATTGAGACAATCAGAAACTCCCGAACGCTAAGCCAAGCCAACCCAACAAAAGCCCATACTTGTTGCACAAATGCAACAACGCCTAACGAGACTAAGCGATCCTACGAAAACCAACCAAGGCAACCCAACAAAGAATAATATGCAGCCACAACTAGCAACAAATAGACTTATTGCATGAAACATCCGATGCGGCACCGAGTAGAGTCAAGAGCTAGACGACACGCGAAAGCTATTTAGTGTTTGTGATGAAGCGAAAGACCAAGTTCGAGAAAATGAACCAGGCGCTCTGATACCAATCTGTCATGCCCCAAACTCCCGCAAGCCCAATAGTCCCTGCTGAACGTGAAATTACCACGTTGCAGCTCTCCCGCGGGACAATCGTTCTATTCGGGACGTGATGCCGTACGAGCCTGGAGTTGCGCTCGTACAAGGCGATGTTGTTAAACACGAAAGTTATCATCGAAACAACCAAGTTACAGCGGAAGCCAATTGTGTACCAAGCACACATCAGAGTATATGTAGCGAAGCTCACGATAGGGTCCAAATAAGATGCCCCGAGTCAATGCCACAAAGGCGATACCACGGAGACGATGAAATAACTCTTGCTCTTTCTCTAGCCCACAAAGGTACTTACAGTTCATACATCTTGTCCCGTATATCCAAGCAGCGCCACTACGTCTGTGTACCTAAAATATTGCCCACAAACGTGGGTCAGTACACAACCGTACTGGTGAGCGGGGTAACCCACTCGTCTAAGCCGACACTAAGTAAAGTAGTGAATGCACACAGTTAAATGATGATCTTTCTAGTTGAATCCTAGATTCGTTTCATGGCATATGAATGACATGCTAAGGAAAGCAGTAAATCAGTTTAAGCATGCTAGCATTCAATCTCAAACCCAAATCGTCAAGCAGTTTAATATATAGCCGACCCGTATAACTCAATATCATCGCTTGTAAGATAACATATCGAACCATCAGTCTCGCCTCAATATCCATTCTCAACCAAAGTTTATATATCCCACTCTCGAGTGCACACTCATGCCGAGGCAAGGTGGCCGCGCCTACACGATGCACAAACCAACCAAAGTAAAGCAAGCCAATATCTATTCTTATATGAAGTCACTGGCCAAAGGCCATAAAGGACGTTGATCGGACAGATCAATGCGGTTCTATTCGAAACAGCGCTAAGTAGCTAACCCACCTGAATCGCATCCAACCGCCGGTACCGCGCCCAAAACACGATACCCAAATTGTCTCCTCCATGGCCGAACGGTCCCGATGCCCCGGAGCACCCGTTCGAGGAAACCAAACCCTGTGCCACCCAGGTTGTCCGTGACTATGCAGACACGTAGGTATGACGAGAGGATCGAAACATTCTCGCCCCACCAAGCGATCCTAGACTCGTTCCATCGATATCCAACCGAAATATCCATAACCATTCTTCCAACATATCCTTCCAAAGAACCCAAATCTCGACCTCAAAACATAGCCCGAGGCATCAAAATATCAAGTGTTTCATAGGTACGAAGCCTCTTCTCAACACAATCCAAATTGGTGCAACACCTATGCTTGAAGCAAAACCCATGGCACAATGTCGTTTCAGTGGCACAATGTCACATTCGTGGCACGATGCCCCATCAAACGACACAACGCCCTCGCCGATACAGTTGTTCGGTTTCGAACCACAACTGCCTGCTTTGCAAGACAAAGCATCCTTGTGATACACGCGCACGGATGCACGTTCGCTCGCCCGAATTCCCGATATTCTCGATATTCCTATTGCCTCAATTGTATCATTCCAACTTGTATATTTTCAACCGTCCAAGTATAATCCCAATTATCCATCCGACTGCCTCAAATGAATAATCCAGCTATCGTATCCAACTATCCAACGCGTAAACCATTTAAGCCACAATCCTACCAAGCCAACGACGTACACTCTATGCACGCCTCAGTGTAGTGCTTCCCGATGTTTCAGCCCAAGTGTTCAAGCTATTACGTATTTTCCAAATTATTAGGCATGAAGGAGTAGAGGAGAAGGGAAAGAGCCCACTCACATTGTTTGAATCCGTTAGGCATCCTGTTCTGCCGATACGGCCAATCCCTTAAACCCGTGGTCCGATGCAAGCGCGATCTACTCAACTGGTATGACCGTGTGAGCAGACCGTGCTCTCCAAATCATCCGACCGATCGGATTAAGGAAGACGGCATTATCGTTTCCATCCAGCTATTCAGTACTGTTCTGAACGAACACCTAATTTCCATCGAACCCGCTAGCCATCTGCACATTGAAACCAACTCGATTAATCCTTCTTCCCAAAATTTGACATTTCAAATGTAACCAGCATTTGATTCATTAAATCCGACTCCGACTCAGCGTAACGCTTCGAGCGGTTGCGGGGCGTTACAGTATATACTATGCATAGATAAGATGGACTACAGTCTTGAATCTCACTTAGTGACTATTGTCTTTGTTTGAAGAAGTGCTTGATGGATTATGTCTTGAATCAGACTTCTTTTACCAGATTCAGAAAAATAGCACACATAGTACGCTAGAGGTTCTGGGTCGAACGGGTGGTACTTTTGGTTGGCCATGCGCACTTATTTCAAATTCATAAGAGTTGTTTGGGATCGTCCTATCCCATACACTACCAGAATAAGTTAAATTAGCGACGTAAAGAAACGTCACTAAAGGCCAAAAAATGTCGCTAAATAATTTTAGTGACGTAATTAGCGACGTTTTGTTAAAGTCGTCTTTAAACTAGTCGCTGGCAGAAAAAATGTAAACCCCTTGATTTTTCAGGATTTTTAAAATAAATTTTCACAATTTTTCTGGAATTTTCTGGAATTTTTAACTAATTAAAATCTAGGTATTTTGGAATTACATAAAATTAAATATTTTTAAACAATATTAAAATATTATAAAAATAATATTTTTGGGTGTAAAATAAAATATTGGACATAGGATAATTTTTCTGAAATTTATTGGAACCCGAAAATATTTTTAAAGACCTAAAAATTCTATTTTAATTTAAATCAAGTCAAACCAGATTGAATTGCCTACAATATGTATTTAATGTTATTATTAAATACATGTTATTATTAATGTTATTATTAATTTAAATCAAGTCAAACCAAGCCAGAAGGAATAGAAAACGATCAGTAATCAACTAATACATACTTAGATGTAAGAATGGTGTTTATGCTTGTCAAATATATTCGTAGCTACGAAAAACAAAATTAAACTAAATGTAATATTTGGGGAGAAAGAGCATGTGATTTTGTATTTACACCCTTCCATTTCAAATTCATCTATGTTCTCGATTTATTAAACGTTCTTTTTTTTTTAAATAATTATACGAACCTCCCCTCAATCTTAGATTGTAAGGTTGGTTAATGTAATAATTATTTACGTAAAATATAAAATATATGTAAGGTCCATGTAATAAATATAAAACATAGAAAATGTTAGTTTAATTATTTTTAAAATAAAAAAAATTCGTTTAGTAAATCGAAAACATAAAAAAAATTAGTGTAAATAATCTTTATTTTTATTATCACTATCTCAATTTTATCATAATAAGTAATTTGTTTTTGCCCCCCATAAAATGACCAATTTTGAAACATACGAGTTGTAGTAATTAAAAAAAAGGAAAAAAAACATGATTAGGCATTAGAAATAGGAGGTAAATATGTCACGAACAATATATATGAATTATATTATATATATTCTAACTCGCCAAAATTATTTTACTTGAATCATTTCATAGTCTCATGTGCTTCTAGTTTTTGGACACTACTCAAATTCTTTTTATAGAGTTTTATTCTCTATGATTTCATGATACGAATTAGAGTGCAAAATTGTTATTTGTCTCCAAAAAATTTGGGTGGTGGTATCTTACATTATGTGACGTATAACATGAATGTTACATGATAGCTGACATGATAAAATTTAACATTAATATTAATATTAATATTAATATTAATATTAATATTAATATTAATATTAATATTAAAATTAAAATTAACATTAACTTTATCATTAATATTAACATTAATAAAAACATTAATATTAATATTAATATTAATATTAAAATTTTGGGTGATTAATTTTTTGGGTTAAAATTTGTCATGTCAGTCGATATGTCAGCTACTATGTCAGATGCCACATAATGGAAGAAGGCATCGTCCAAATTTTTTTGGAGACAAATAACATAATTGATTAGAGTCGGAGTCTATTGTTACTGTATACATTTGCACACGTTTGGCTTCTCATTGTTAAGTCGTCGCTAGTTCGAGAAGAAACAACCGTAAACTTTGTTCGATCGCTTATTAGTTAATTGTTTTATCGTAATTTTGTTACTGGAGATGGATCAAGATTCTAAAAAGATAAAAAATTTTGCGGGTGGTCAGAATTATTATTGTTTAAACTCAAAGTAAGATTTGATCGTCTCTGTCGATCCAATTCTAAGAATTATCAAGCTATGAGAAACTTCTGGAACATTTTTGAAAGTCACTACTCTTCATTTGATAAAGCACTGGCATGCTGTAACAATTACACTCGGAACAAGAGGACACTCGACTGCTAATTTTGTAGGAGATTCTCCTATTTTCTCTCGTGTGAGTAGTAAGTACAAGAACACAATATTTAAGGGAGTAGCAGTAATCCTACGTTACAACGTGAGAATTAATAACCCTCTACTACAACGTGAGCAGTAATTCCATGCAGAGCTACTATAGCTATCGTGCCTCTTCTGCCGAGTTGCTACCAGCTAGCTTCTGTGTGGAAGCGCACCTGATGTGTATGTACGAACTATAATGTATGGCATTTTATTTGGACCCTATCGAGAGCTTCGCTGCGTATACTCTGATGTGTGCTTGGCACACAATACTTGACTTTCGCTGCAACTTGGTCGTTTCGATGATAACTTTGATGTTTGACAACATCGCCTTGTGTGAGCACAACTCCAGGCTCGTACGGTATCACGTTCTGATGAGAACGATTGTCCTGCGGGAGTGCTGCAACGTGGTGATTCGCGTTCAGCGGGGACGATCGAGCTTACGGGAGATTGGGGCGTGACATATTGGTATTAGAGCGCCCGTTTCATTTTCTCGGACTTTGTCCTTCGTGTCATCACAAACTCTAAATAGCTTTCGCTTGTCATTTAGCTCTTGGCTCTACTCTGTGTCGCATTGGATATTTCATGCAATAAGTCTACATATTTGCTGGTTGTGGGTGCATATTGTTCTTCGTGTGTTACTTTTGTTGGTTTTTCGTAGATCGCTTAGCATCGTTGGGCGTTGCTGCATTCCTGCAGCAGGTTGTGTGGCGTTGTTGTATTTGTACAGCAAGTTGAGAGGTATTGTTGCGTTGGTTTGGCTTGTCGTTCGGGAAGTTTCTGGTTACATCGGTAGAGCAGTTGGTTGGCAGCCGAAATTGGTTATGTGGCATATTGTGAGTAGAAGCATCATATGAGAATGGCTTATTACATTAGTTGCTCGTACAGCAAATGTAGAAACACTTGGGTATTGAGTTGGTCTACTTGGAAGAGCTCGTTGCACGGGTTGCTCGTGTAGCAAAAATATCGGACGGTTAAGAAATAGTTCGAAGTATTGATAATGGAATATGGCATAAATTGCACAACGAGATTGATGAAAGAGTTCTATAGTTCATGCATTGGCTAAGTTTCGTGTCAGACTTGAGTTTGGGATGGCAGGATCACGCATAAGGGATGGTTCGAACGGATCTTGGATCAGTGCAAGAAAGGGTGACATGAGTAGTAACTTAATTCAGAGTGGTATATGGTACACATAGTGAACCTTGCATTGGAATATGTTGGATAGACATTAATAGAAATTGCCCCAATGGACACGGGTAACACACATATAAGTTGGTTGGTGCACATCGGTTGAATTAGAAAATAGAACATAGAGCAAGCGAATGTTGAGTTATGATCGACAGGATCACCCCGAAATAAGTCGGTTTGGAATAGATGTTCGTCGACACAGAGTAAGCACTAGAGCGACTCTATTTCCAAATGGTATATGGTGCAATAGAATTTGACTCAGGTATTCTTCGATATATTAGACTTGGGAAATCAATAATGGACTTGTGCAAATAGAAGTATCGTTGGACTTGAGTGATGGATGGGAATAGAAACTAGCAATGGAATTAGTGTTTGGAATTTGAAGGATTGATGTGGACTGAGTATTGGAAACAAGTGGAGATCGATTAGATAGAAAGCTGAATATCAGAGGTCGCTTGCACGATTTGGAAGTTCGGTGGAGCATTCATGGATATAAAAGAGAGTTGAGCATGAGGAACAGACAGTTGGGATACGCTTGAGCGAGCGATGCGTGAATCGAAGGATAGCGTGCACGGACTACGAATTATAGAAATACATTGGAGCTGTTGGTTGAGTAATGAAACCCGATCTGGTTTGGAGGGACAATATGATGGATTCGTACGGACTTGAAGAATTTTGGATATTAGCGCTCGAGAAGTTGGACTCATGGTTTAGCAGAAGTAAAATTTGGCAAAATGGTGCAACTATAGTAGACGGATTCCTCGGAAGACGTGAACGAGCATAGAATAAGTCTAGTTGATGTTAAGTCAGGTTGGAAGTTAACACTTGCAGTTCTGAGACGGATTGAGGCAACAAGTAAAAGGCAATATAGATTTGAGATTTATGTTGGAACTGTACACGAGTCATTGAGAGTGTGTGGACTAATCGGAATATTGAGAAAATCAAGATGGGCTAAGGAATGAAACGAAAGCAAGAATTATGGCGGATGGACTTTGAAGATAACTAAATGAAAGAGCAACATTGGAGCAAAATACTGTACTGCTCGAGCAAGGTGGACGTGCATTGTGAAGCATGGCATACGGATAAGAATTTAGAGCAAATCTTTGGTTTCAGGAATTATTGCAAGTGGTAGTGCGAGAAGTCGAACATAGCAGTTCAAAAAATTTTATGGATTCAGGGCATAACGGCGGATTGATGGAGGACAATTTTAACGAGCGCAATTCTCGATTTGTGGCTTGGATGGATAGTGAGACTCTAGGTGATTAAGTGGCGTTTGGTTGACAGATTTGTCAGAGGTAGTGCATGATATTCTCGGAGTCAGAAGTTCGTTCGGATGGAATGGTTAGATTATGGCTCAGATTTGCAGATGAGATATAGTATGGTTCGTAGTAACTGTCCATCGTGATGACTTACAATTATCGAACGTAGCTTCAGGACAACTGACCCTAGCGACTTAACCGCCAAATCAGAGATGAATATTGTAGACCTATAGAACGACCCTTGCGGCGACACATTTAGAAATGCATCGATGATAGATGTGAGTAGTGTGTGTTGAAGATTGGCCTTAGTGATTAAGTGTTGGATTTAAGAGATCCTTGGAATAGCCTTCAGCTGAAGATGCAGCCAGAAGACTGAAGCGATTGTAGAAATTGCCTAATTCAACTGATGAGATTCAGATTCGCAGATTTTTGAAGATGTCATCGCCTCTGACTCTTCGTACCCCAGAAGGGAATAGCATTCATTTGAATTGACGACTGTGAAACTAGCTTGTGAAGTTAAATCAGCAGCTCGTTCAGATCAAATCATTATAATACTTGAAGGGATAGATGTGCCTCAGATCTACAAGATGCATCGAAACTTAGTTTGGAATGTGTGATCGTACAAAAGACGAAGGTGATATTCTATGCTTCGAGGCAGTGGAAGCAGCGCAAAGAACTATTCCATGTGCGACCTAGGAATTATGGCGAGTATGTCCACATTTAAATCGTGGCGGCACTATCCCTATGGCGTGGCGGCAAAATCTTTGTGGATCACATGAACCTCAATATAGATGTTCACCCAGTGAGGTATTGAGATTGAGGAAGAGGTGTTGGGCTGAGCTGATCTAAGAGCATAGTTTGATATTTAGGTAAGTCGCCTAGCTAGGATAGTATCAGTTGTGATGATCATTCAGAGCAAGAGATAATATTTGGAGATAGTGCTTGCAGAATATTGTACGATTGGAGTCATGCTAGAGTTTGGTTAGTTGAGCTTGGATGGTGCTAGTGTTGATTTAGAAATAGTTGGATGTATTAAGTTGGAACACGAACTGATTCGAATCAGGTGGGAGAATCGTTAGTGAGATGTTCAACAGAGTCGTAGATTGGAGAAGCGACATGTGACAAGGAATAGATACTAGTATGGTTCGAGGACAAACCTAATTCTAAGTGGTATTTTATGTAATTCTCCATAATCGTACGGGGCATTACGCTGAGTCGGATTGAATGAGACAATAGCTGGTTACATTTTGATTTGTTGGATTTGGAAACAAGTATTAATTTGAGTTGGTTTCATGTGCAGATCGCTAGCAGAGTTCGACGGGAATCAGGTGTTCGTTCAGAGTAGTACTGGGATATCTGGATTGGAGCGATAATGTTGCCTTCCTTAGTCTGATCGGTCGGATGATTTGGAGAGCACGGGTTGCTCGCACAGTCATACCAATTAAGTAGATCATGCTTTATATCGGACCATGGGTTCAAGGGATCGGCCGTATCGGCAAGGCAAGGTACTTAACGGAATCAGACTTGGTGAGTGTGCTCTGTCCCTTCTCTTTTACTCCTTCATGCTTAATAATATGGAACACACGTAATGGCTTGAATACTTGGACTGGAACTTAGAAATCACTACACTGTGGCATGCATAGATATGCGTCGTTTGGTTGGATATGATTTATGATTTGAGTTGGTTTGTGTTGGGGCAGTTAGAGCTTGAGTAGGCAGTTGGAGCTTGAGTGGATCATCTTGGTTGGAACATCAAGATAATTTGGGCAGGCGAGCGAGCATGCATTCATACATGAGTATCAGTTTGGCGCTTTGTCATACAAAACGTGTAGTTGTGGTTCAAAACCGGACAACTGCATCGGTGAGGGCATTATGCCACTGTTGGGGCATTGTGCCACAGAGTTTTCTGAGCGAGGGATGTTGCACCAATTGGAGCATGGTGTTGAAGCGGCATAGTGCCTATGGGGATAACTTGGGATGGTGCCTTGGATTATAAGTTGGAGAATGGTTATGGATAGTTGGTTGAATTGAGGCGAGTATCGTTTGGTGGTGCGAGAATGCTCGATTCTCTCATCATACCTACTTAGTGTCTGCTTCGATCATGGACAACCTGTTGCGCGTAGGATTTAGTTTCCTCGAACGGGATAGGCTCCGGGGTACCGAAACCGTTCGTCCATGGAGGAGACAATGGTAACATACCTTGGGTGCAGTGCCGGCAGTTTGATACGACCAGGCGGACTAGCTACTCATTCTGGATCGGGTAAAACTGCAATTGATTAGTCCTTTATGGCTTGGCCAGTGACTTCATATAGATAATAGTTGGTTTGCTTTGCTTTGGTTCGATTTGTGCTTTTCGTGTAGGCGGCGGCCACCTTGCCTTGTTAAGAGTGTGCATATCAAAGATTTGATAATAAGAATTAGATTGTGGCATCATTTGAGGATGGATATTGAGGCTTGGATTTTGGTTCGATAGGTTCACGCGTTGCTTGGGTTTTGAGTAGGACGGTTTGCATGCTAGTTTTCTTCGAGTTGGCTATATTTGCTTGTATATTGACTTGAGTTGAATGCTTGCATGCTTCACATGCTTTACAGTTTTTCTTAATATGTGATACCTCTTCCATGAAATGAATCTAGGATTCAAGTAGAAAGATCACCATATAACTGTTTGTATTCACCATTCTATTTAGTGTCGGTTTAGACGAGTGGGTTACCCCGCTCACCAGTACGACTGTGTACTGACCCACATTTGTGGAAATTATTTCAGGTATGCAGGTGTAGTGGCGCTGCTTGGATATACGGGACATAATGTATGAATGGTAAGTACCTTTGTGAGAAAGAGAAAGAGCAAGAGTGTGGCATTCTCCTTTATGGCATTTCATTTAGACCCTATCGAGAGCTTCGCTGCGTATACTCTGATGTGTGCTTGGGACACAATACTTAATTTTCAATGCAACTTGGTCATTTTGATGATAATTTTGATATTTGACAATATCGCCTTGTGCGAGCACAACTCCAGGCTCGTACGTTATTACGTACCGATGATAACGATTATCCTGCGGGAGCGTTGCAACATACTGATTCTCGTTCAGCAGGGACGATCGAGCTTGTGGGAGATTGGGCGTGACACTAATCACTTACCGAGGTACAACTAACAGGGTAAAGCAGTTTACACATAAGCATCATGCAATAGCAATAAATAGCACAAGAAAATAAAGCATATAAAAAAGAGAGCATAATCGGTATACCGTCGGTACATACCAGTACACCGTCGGTATATCGGTCCAGAGACAATAAAAATACAGCAGCTAAAAATTTTAATAAATGGTATATTGTTGGTATACTCTAGTATACCGTCAGTATGTCGGTCTAGAGCTACCAAAAAGATAGCAGGTTTTGGATTCCAACTAATCGGTATACCGTCGGTATGTCGGCCAAGACAAATATCCTAAAGTTGGTTAACAATGTCGGCATGGATCGGTATAACGTCGGTATACAGTAGTACATCGTCGGTATGCCGATAAGGTTCACACAAAAATATCGGAAATCTAAGTCGGTCAAAATCGGTATACCGTCGGTACACTATAGTATACCGTCGACATATCAGTTTTTAAGAAAAAACTAGGCCAAAGTTAAATCTAAATCCGGGACCCAAATCAATCCCCAAAACTACCAAAACTACGTCTAAAAAGAAGTCAAGTCTATTGCTAATTCTCATATCACAATATGGATAAAAACTCACGGTCATAACTCCGGTACCGTTCCCATTACCGAGTTACCAAAAAGGGACGGGACCTGATTCTACCAAAAATTAAAACCAAGATGGTAAAAAGGCCAGAAATTATGAGATAAATAATAATATTAAAGCAAGTCTAAGCTAAAAAAAATAACCAAAGCTTCAGGAAAAAAAATTGACAGAAAGCAAAAGAAGTTCATATATTCGGAAAGGTGTACTTGCCTACAGCGGGCTCCCAGCCTCAACATTCAACTCCACCACCACGAAAGGGTTCAGAAATCACTCTCCATGTCTCAAGACCAAGCTCTAAGCTCAAGAGAGAAAGGATGAAGAGAAGAGAGAGAGAAAAATGAGAAATGAAATAAAACTAAGTACTATTTGTAGAGAAGATCTCAAAAATATCTCGAAAAAGTGAAACAAATATCTGTCAGGCAGTATACCGTTGTGTCATGACCCACACCCGATATAGGGATGCAAGTAGTGAACAACGTCCAGCCTACATCACAGCATTGGCGGTAAAATGTTGTTTGGGTAAACTATCTATCTAGCAATCAAGATATAATATGCCACCAATGTAAATGAATATACTCAATCACAGCTCTATAGTTGGAATAAAGCATGAATATGATAAAAGAATAGAAGAGTCACAAATATAACTCATGAGATAAAAAATAATATCCAATGAGTTAGAGAAATACTAATAACAATGCTGGAGACAAATCGAGTACAAAAAGGAAACTAACTACTAAGCTACGACTCATGGGTCGTCTGTCTCAGTCGGGATAAGACCCTCCTGAGCCAAGGTCTCTGGCTCTAAGCCCACCACATCCTGAGGCCCGTAGTGAGTGAGAAACCACTCCTCAGTGTCATCTAGAAAAAATATATCCAGTCAGGAAAGAAGCATAGTATATCTCTAATAGAAGTTCTAATAAATGATATAAAATATGTAACAGTAAATAGATGTGAATATAAAAGATGCAATATACAGATACAAGAGATATAAAATATAGAAAATACTGAAAATAAATACGAGAATGGGCAATATAGAAATGAAGAAGAAATACTAGTAACTAAGTGAGTGAGTATCAGGTTTAACATGTGATCAACTTGAGAACTTGATACAAAAATTATGGCCTGGTTAATCATACGTGCGGTGTATGATTAATACTAATCAAGGAACATGACATGATACAAAGAGGGTATGATCATATATCTACACAATATACTCTACGCCCCCGACTGGTATAGTAGATCCAACTATAGTACGGTATGACACGGGATTCACTGGGTAGGTAGCTAGTCTCCCCAAGAATCAATGTTTGTACATGTATAAGAAGAACAAGAAAATAAGGCTTGCACAAGATATACCACAAATACAAGGAATAACATCACATGACGAGATCCGAATATACCAATCTTTGTAACCATCGTGTCAAGAAATTAAGGATATCTACACTAGATACAAGAAACATAGAGAATATCATAAATGAGAAACTATCAGAGAATGTACTCGCATAAAATCTGGTGAACAGTATCACAGATGTCTAGTACGGTGCCTCAAAGACCTAAATATGGAATATTACATCAATATAAGATTTTGGAATAAAAATAAGTTAAACTAGTCAACTTCTAGGTCAAAAGCCATTTCTAAGTCAAAACAGTCAAACTAGGTTAAACTTGGTCTAAATAGTTATTTTTAGGTTGTATGAGTCAAACTCTAGGATATTGGGTCCATACACTATGTAACTAGGCCACACTAGCTATGCTAAGATACTATGATGCAAAAAAGTACCGTATCGTAAGATACGTAAGTTTATTTGATATATATATATATATATATATAAAAGAAAATTTTATAGCACTCTTAGTTAACTAATGCAAAGTGGATACCTTGGCTTTGAACCAATACGGTATCTCACCACCTACACACCCATCTTGATGTTCAAACCCAATACCTTGGATAAAAAAACCCAATACCATGTCATTATCTTGGTATCACAAGGTAATGTTAATTCTAACATATAACTAACTACCCAACATACTAAACTATAAACTAACATGCATTAACTACTTATACTATACTATACTATACTATACTAACTACCTACTTATACATATTATTATCTAGTAGTTAGATATATACTATTATTTACTAGTTACTGATATATATATATATATATATATATATATATATATATATATATATATATATATATATATATATATATATATATATAACTTCATAACAATGTAACTAACTAACTAAACTATACATCAAGCTAACTAGCCCCCTTTACCTTGCTCTAGCTGCTATATACTTATCTCTCATTATACATCAAGCTAACTGTATACTTATCTCTCATTACCTCCAAAATGAAACATAGACATCTCCATAAATATACATACATATATATATCATGACATTCATAATAATTATATCAATATAATAGCTATTACTAAGGTATATTAAATCTAAATACAATGAAACAAATATGTGGAGTGCATCGTACCCGTATCACACTAGATCTATGATATGCTTGCGGTACAAGTCTACCACACCACCAAATATAACCTGAAGGAAATAAGCAAGTTTAAAATAATAATTATGAAAAATACGAAGAGCTAATTACACATCTACGTGTCCGTGTCAAAATATGACATGCTCAAACCCCTGTTTCAGAAGAATCAATGTTTGTACATATACAAGAAGAACAAGAAAATAAGGCTTGCACAAGATACACCACAAATACCAAGGAATAACATCACATGACGAGATCCGAATATACCAATCTTTGTAACCATCGTGTCAAGAAATTAAGGATATCTACACAAGATACAAGAGACATAGAGAATATCATAAATGTGAAACTATCAGAGAATGTACTCGCCTAAAATCTGGTGAACAGTATCACAGATGTCTGGTATGGTGTCTCAAAGACCTAAATATGGAATATTACATCAATATAAGATTTTGGAATAAAAATAAGTTAAACTAGTCAACTTCTAGGTCAAAAGCCATTTCTAAGTCAAAACAGTCAAACTATGTCAACTCTAGGTCAAACTTGGTCAAAATAGTTATTTTTAGGTTGTATGAGTCTAACTCTAGGATATTGGGTCCATACACTATGTAACTAGGTCACACTAGCTATGCTAAGATACTATGATGCAAAAAAGTACCGTATCGTAAGATACGTAAGTTTATTTGATATATATATATATATATATATATATATAAGATAATTTTATAGCGACCCTAGATTGCCGACTTAGACGGGTTATATTTAGATCGCCTGGACATCCGGAGTTTGAGTTTCTTCGGGGAGCTATAGAGCAAGGTGTTCAGCCTACTCTTAGGGTACTATCTGTAGAAGGGGAGACAGGTTACCCAAGAGTCATATCAGAGTTTGTGGATATATTTTTTGATGATCTTTCAGGTTAACCACCTGATCGGAAAATAGAATTCACAATAGACTTAACTCCAGGAGCAGAGCCTATCACTTCATCAGTATATCGGCTAGCACCTAAGGAGTTGGTGGAATTGAAGGAACAAGTTGATGATATTCTGGAGAAGGGTTTTATTCGGCCCAGTGTTTCACCATGGGGAGCACCTATACTTTTTGTACCAAAAAAGGATGGAACAGTACGTTTGTACATTGACTACAGGACACTAAACGCTGTAACCATTAAGAACCGGTATCCATTGCCACGTATTGATGACCTATTCGATCAATTGAGTGGTGCTAGGGTATTCTCGAAGATTGATCTTAGGTCCGATTATCACCAGATTAGAGTAAGGAAGGAGGATATACCGAAGACAGCCTTCAGGACCAAGTATAGACATTATGAGTTCTTAGTAATGCCGTTTGGTTTAACCAATGCGCCAGCTGTGTTCATGAGTTTGATGAACAGAGTTTTTCATCAGTACTTGGACAAATTTGTGGTTGTGTTTATTGATGATATTCTAGTATATTCCAAGAGCCACGAAGAGCGCAAGGAGCATCTCAGAATTATGCTAGGGACATTGAGGCAGGAGATATTGTATGCCAAACTCAGTAAATATGAGTTTTGTATGGATAAGGTGCCTTTCTTGGGACATATTATCTCAGGAGATGGACTTTCAGTTGATCCGGAGAAGGTTGCTGCAATAGAAACTTGGCCTACACCTACATCAGTTGCAGAAGTGAGAAGTTTTCTTGAACTTGCTGGATATTATCGGAGGTTCATAGAAAATTTCTCAAGAATTGCGGAGCCTATGACAAAGTTGACACGTAAGGACCAGGAGTTTGCATGGACAGAAGATTGCCAGAAGGCCTTTGAGGATTGAAGAGCCGGTTGACAACAACACCTGTCTTGACTCTTCCTTCAGGGTCAGAAGGTTTTATTGTTTATAGTGATGCGTTAGGTAGTGGACTAGGATGTGTTTGATGCAACATGACAAAGTTATCGCTTATGCATCGAGACAGTTGAAGGTCCATGAGAAGAACTACCCAACGCACGATCATGAGCTAGCTGTAGTAATATTTGTACTGAAGATTTGGAGGCACTATCTTTATGGAGAGAAGGTAGAAATCTTTATTGATCATAAGAGTCTGAAGTATATATATACTCAGAAGGAGCTCAACATGAGACAGAGACGTTGGCTTGAGTTGATGGTAGACTTTGATATAGATCTGCAGTATCATCCGGTAAAGGCAAATGTCGTAGCAGACGCACTCAGCAGGAAGCCCACGACTTATTTCTTGACGATGCAGCCCCAGCTATTGAAGGATCTACAGGAGCTCCAGATAGAGGTTGTTTTACCAAGACAAAGTGGCTTGCTAGCTAATCTCGAAGTTAAGTCGTCACTTGGAGAAAGGATTAAAGAGGCATTTCCCACTGATGCTAGATTTCGAAGACTTAAAGAGAAGACAGAAGCAGGCATGCAGACGGGACTTCGCATACATGAGGATGGGATATTAAGGTACAAAAATCACATATATGTTCCAATTGGAGAATTAAGACAGGAGTTAATGACTGAAGCACATAGCTCTATGTACTCTATTCATCCAGGAGGAACAAAGATGTACCGAGATTTAAGGCAGTACTATTGGTGGCATAGAATAAAGAGGGAGATTGCACAATTTGTGGCAAAATGTTTAGTATGCCAGCAAGTAAAGGCCGAGCATCAAAGGACTGCGGGTATGTTGCAGCCGCTTCCCATACCAGAATGGAAGTGGGAACATATCACTATGGATTTCGTCACAGGATTTCCTAGAAGCCCCAGTAGAAAAGATGCGGTATGGGTTATCGTGGATCGACTCACTAAATCAGCACACTTCTTGCCATTTAGACTTGGACAGTCCACGGAGGTACTAGCCGACATGTATATACGACAAATCGTAAGATTATATGGAGTGCCGGTTAGTATTGTGTCGGATCGTGATTCAATATTTACATCTTATTTTTCGCAAAGCATACAAGAGAGACTTGGGACCCGACTCAAGTTTAGCACTGCCTACCATCCACAGACAGATGGTCAATCTGAACGCACGATTCAGATCTTGGAGGATATGCTGTGATCGTGTATGCTAAACTTTGGAGGGTCTTAGGAAGATCATTTGCACTTGGTGGAGTTCTCTTACAACAACAGTTATCAGGCAAGCATCCATATGGCACCATTCGAGGCATTGTACGATAGAAAGTGCAGATCGTCGATATGCAGGAGTGACGTTGGTGAGCGTCATATACTGGATCCAGAGTTGGTAATGCAGACAGTGGAGAAGGTAAAATAAATTTAGAATCATCTTCGGGCAGCTCATGACAGACAGAAGCATTGGGCTGATACACACAGACGTCCCCTGGAGTTCAAAGAAGGAGAGCACGTATTCTTGAGAATTTTACCTACTCGAGGTACTATTAGATTTGGGAGTAGCGGCAAGTTGAGCCCAAGGTACATCGGGACATTCGATATTCTGGAGAACATTGGTGAGGTGGCTTATCGTCTTGCATTACCTCCATCCTTAGAGGGAGTGCATGATGTATTCCATGTCTCACAACTGAGAAGGTACGTGACTGACGCAAGTCACATAGTCGATCATTCTGAGATCGCAGTGGGCCCTAGCCTGAGATATGAAGAACAACCAGTTGGCATACTCGACATCAGTGAGAAGACACTACGAGGACATAAAATTAGACTGGTTCGTGTAGCTTGAAAATATCACTCTCCTAGCGAATCTATCTGGGAACGAGACGATATCATACGCCAGCATTATCCTCACTTATTCGCAGATGCAAGTATAACCTAAGCATTCTTGTAATTCCCATAGTTCTTTCCTTTAGTAGTTTATTCTTCGATTGCGAGGACGCAATCTTCTTAAGTGGGGTAGATTGTAAACCCCCTAATTTTTTTTAAATTTTTTTAAAGCAATTTTACACAATTTTCTGTAATTTTTTGGGATTAAAACTAAGGTATTTTATAAGTAAATAATTTTTAAATGATGTTAAATAAATATAAAATCCCTATTCCTAGAAATCATATATACTTTATTTTTATCATTAATTATAATTTAATTGTAGTAATTAGTGGCTAATTAGGAGAAATAGATTTTAATAATTTTTATTTTAGGTGTTGGTGCACCTAGAGGATTTATGGGACCATTAGAAATTTTTCGGAATTTATTTCATGTAGGAGACCCCTTGAGCAGTTGCTAGCTTAACGGTGTGCATTATTATAATCTAGAATTTTTCTTATGAGTATATATATATATATATAATATATATATATATATATATATATATATAATTGGAAAAGTATTATAAAAAGGAAAAGAAAAGAAAAGAAAATAATAAGAATAATAAACTAATAATTAATAACAACTATAAGCAAACCAAAGCAAATCTATTACTGTAAGCCCCCTGATTTTTAGAATTTTAAATTTGGATTTTTCCCCAAATTATCTGAATTTTTGGGAATCGTGACCTAGGCCTTTGTTGATTCCAGGATTTTTTAATTGCGGTTAATTCCTACCAAAATATTATGGAAATAATATTTTATGGTGTAAAACGGAAAACTGGACACATGGCATTTTTCGGTGAGTTTATCGGACTCCGGAATGATTTTTACAGCCCTAGAAACCAATTTAGAATTAAACCGAATTTAAATCCGTGCCAACGCCCGAAATCCCCATGAGAGCCGAAGCCAAGCCCAAGGAGCGTGACCCAGCCCGAATCCTAGGTCTAACCCTAGTACAATTTCTGTAATGTATAAATACCTATTTTTCTAGTTTTTCTACACAAGTAAAAAGAAGAAAAGAAATAATTTCTAAATCAAATCCCTAATCCCTAAATCAAGAATCCCTAACCCTAACCCTAGTCATCAGCCGCCACCCCCTTTCCCTGACCACCCCCGGCCGACTTCTTCCACCCGCGCTGTGCTCCCCACCGGACTGAGCGGCCCCCGACCCGCGCGGACGCCGTTCCCCCTCTGCTCTGCTCGGCGCGGACGCCGCCCCCTCTGTACACCTCCGGCCACCCGATTTTCCCCTCCGCCTTCATCCCCGAGACCTCGCGCCTCCCGCACCAACCCACCTCGCCGCTCCGGTGGTCTTCTCCTTCAGCAGAGCGCCCTGAACCCTCCGTCCTCTTCACGACGAAGCGCCGCCCGAGACCAGCCGTAGAGCCTGACTTCGCCGTAGCAGCCTCCGGACCCCACCGGAGTCGACGCCTCCTACTCCCCTACTCCACCACCCACTTCCGGCCTCCCTCCAGCAGCTCCGCCTAGCCACCCTAGGCTCAGCCCGACCCCGCCATCCACCGACCCAAACGCCTCCAGCTCCTCAACTCCTCCCTCCGGCGAAGTTCCGACGAGCCAGTTGCCTCCGCGAAGCTCCGACTAGCCGACCAGCATCCTCCCGACTCAGGCGACACCCATCTTTGTCCAGCGTAGCCTCCGTCGAGCTCGGAAACAGCAAAAATCTAAGCCATAGGAGGACACGGCTTGGACACGACGCAGGACACGGCTCGAGACACAAGGACACGAGAATTCGCAGTTTCCCGAAGCCCTGTACAGGTACTCGTATCTTCCTCATCGTAACTCTGATTTCAAATCAGTCAATTGCATCGCGTAGACTGTATGACCCTCTCGGTGCCCGGACAAACCGCTCGGGGCATCGCGTCCGGTGGTGATCGCACACCGCGATCCAAAAACAGGAAAACCAACAACCCAATTTACCCCGGAACCGAGTACGCCCCGCCAAACGGGACGACTTGGTCGTGCGCGGTCTTCACAGATACATGCGCGTCGTCGATACGGACGTGTAGGATTTCGCGAAAGTTGATTTGGATGTGCGTGCACGCCGGAATCAACGCGTATCCGCCGACGACACCCCGTATCCGACCTTTCTGGAATACGCCCTAACTTTGTGTACACACGTCGGATCGAGACGAAACTTGCGCCATCGGACTCATAGCGATACGCTGGTCCTGTGACCCAAGTTTGGTTCGATTCTGAGAACGTTGACGAAATCGTGTGTCGTGGGCCCCACAGGCCCCGCTCGACGGGCGATTTTGTGATCGGCTCATCGGAATCCAATTCTGGAAGTTCCGTTGGGTTCGTATCATCGTTCCTGACTTGTAGACGCTGAGTTTGCAGAATTTGGAGACCTTTGACCCTGACGTGCTTTTCGGTGCAAAGTGGCCCACATGTGGACCCGGCTTTGGCCCGGAAATGACCTTTTTGCTCCTGTGTCCAAATTGGACTCAAGTACAGGCGTTTTTAGCTATTTGATATTTTCTGAATCTAATGGTAATGTTTATTTCAGCAACCGGAGTAGTACCTGCAGACCACACTGAGACCAAAGCTACAGTTGGAGCCAGGACCCCAGGCAAGTGTACCTTGCCAAACTCTGCAGTATTGTTACATATTTTTCTTGCTTCTTTATAGTGCTGTGCATGCTTAACCTAGGACCGTGTGACGTACTTAGCGTCCGATTATCAGTCGGGTGCCAACACCGTACGTGGTGTTGTGTATTGTCATCTAGAGATGGACATTCGTGACCCTTTATATTCCCGTACTTGTCATACCAAGTACACTTGACCCAGGACACTTGACACTGTTCATGAGACAGGATCTTCCCGAGATATTTGTGGTGATTCTGTATAGGATATAGGACCTGACATTGATATTATATCCCTAGATATTAGATGACTTGTGCATTAGATATGATTGTGCGTGTCATGGACATGAGACGTGTGATTACATTGGTTGGGGAGAGACACACAGACTATAGGCTGATCATATATATATACACCCCTATTATCGTGAGGCACAAGACTCTGAAGCCCGAGCTTGGCCCATTACTCATTATTACTGCTGCTACCGGCTCCCCTACACAGAGCTTGTAGTATGCTTCAGCCTGAGTTCTAGTGCTGCTCTCATCTTGCATATCACTTAGCTGGTTATTTTAGTATTCCCTTATTGTTCCATCTATTGCTGGAGAGACCCGCAGGCTACAGGTTGACTATATTATGCCGGCTACTCAGTCTCCCGCTGAGCTAGACCACCTCATGATATCACTGCTACCGGCTCCCCTACACAGAGCTTGTAGTGGTTTCAACCTGAGTACTTTTGATGTTCTCTCTTTTGCATTTCACACAGATGATTACATACTTATCATATTTATTTTATTATTTGTTGCACTGCATTTATTTTGGCATGAGCTTTCTTGTACCTTGCTATGTCCCCTGAGGACCTGGATCCGGATTATGTCCCCAGGATTTACAGACGAGATCTATCCCGAGGTATACGGGACCGCAGCAGGAGCAGATTCAGGAGCTGATACAGGGGCTGTACCGACTTTCGAGGATGAGATCACACTAGAGGACTTCTTCTGAGTATTGTCTGGTGATACTCATTTATCTCTATTTCCAGTTTCTTTATTTTCAGTCTATTGCATTGTTGTATCAGACTTGTTCTCGGATTGTTCTCCGAGACACTGTTATTGAGATTGTTAGTTATTTCCTTTGTATTTATTCTGGCATTTGATCTATGATTATCTGTGTTGGATGAGATTAGTATAGACTGTGGTTTGTATCATTGGACCTACTTATTCTTATATTACAGCTTAAGCATGCCCCGATGGATCCATTAAATTGGGTTGTCCATCGGTGTGTGCTGCTGGCCATTGCCACACGTCCGGTCCCTCGGTATTTTGGGACTGGGGCGTGACATGGTTTTTGTGGTGGCCCATGCAGGTCAACGACTAAATTGTTCGGTTTCAACTTAGGGACCGAGCAAGCCTGCAATAAGAATAGGATAAGTTTCTAGGATCTCATCCACTTGCTTGAAACGTTCTTGATATCTATATCAGATTCGAATTTAAATTCTTGACTCGCATCCTGCCGATTCTTGTGCGCCTCTTATTGTTTATTTTGGTTGCAGAGTTATGGATTCACGAACAAACAACGAGACTCCTGCCAGATCACCACGAGATGATGTGGTAACCAACGGAGATGAAGTGACACCAGTTAGTGAAGGTCCATCATCACAGCAAGCAAGTCAGCATGCCTCGAGAATCCCGGAAGATGACGTTCCACCATCGACGCAGTTGGCTCCACCGACGCCTACCATTCCACAAGGGCAGGCTATGGACGAACAACAGATGTTTCGCATGTTCTATGCGATGATGCAAGCCCAACAGAAGGTTCAGGAAGAAGCCCAGCAAATCCAAGCGGAGAAGTTCATCGACAGATTTAGCTCGGAGCTACGGAGATTAATCAGCCCCACTACAACTACCTTAGACGAGAATGTTCTTGCTACAGCACGACCCATGGAGTGCAACACAAGGATAGAGTCCAGCCAGAAGCGGCCGTATGCATCAGCACCAGACCAAGCACAGCAGGAAAGAGCTGCAAAGCGACCACAGATGAATCCACCACCGAGAGCAGCACCAAGAGCCTTAGTTCTTCCAACTTGTCACTACTGTGGCAAGATAGGCCATATTCAAAAAAAATGCAGACGCAAGTTAGGATTATGCTTGATTTGCGGAAACAGTCAACACTTAGCCAAGGATTGTCTTCAGCATCGAGAGAAAGCCTTGATGATTCAACAACCAGCCACATCAGCACCAGCTGGAGCACCACAAGAAGAAGCTACACAAAGACCTCAAGTACACCAGCCACCAGAAGCAACTCCACAGACAATACCTGTCTGTCCATATTGTCGCAAGCGAGGCCATACTGAGGACGAGTGCAGACGAAAAAGGAAAGTATGTTTAGCTTGCGGATCCAGTCAGCATTCACTGAAGGAATGCCCCGAATGTCGAGAAAAAGCGCTAATGTCACCAGCACCAACGCCAGCCTCTCCAGCATTGGAAGTACCGCAAACGAGAGTTGAAGGAGTCAGACCACCAGTCCCAGGAGAGAATCAGCCGAGGCCACCCCTGGAACCACAAGCAACACTCTTCCAGCAGGCTCAACAGCAGCAGAGGAATCAACTGCAAGAATGTGAACAAGCTCCAGCGATGACTTTGGAAGACGCGCAGACCCATGGAGTAGCTAATGCGCATAATTTATCGTAGTTATCTGTTTATCGATTTGTTTTATCTCGTGCCTATTGGTTCGTGACCCCAGCCCTAACCTATGTAATTTTGAACTTACTAATAATTTATAACCTAGAATGTTTTTATAATTGATAACTGTAGATATTATAGAGCCTTTTGTTATTGTGCTTATTTTGTGTTGTTTTGAGAACTTGAATTAAGTGTACCCCCTTTCATCATCATCTAGCATACTTACATTTGTTGTACCACCTTGACTTATGCTGCTAATATAGCCTAGTTTTGCAAGCTTATCCTTTTATCGAGCTTGTTCATGACATCCGTATTAGTGGGTCGACACACTAATACAATTGTCTATTCAGAATCAGTGTATTACGGTCTGATCAATCTTAGTACATTTTGGTTCGCTCTTCGCACGACTACTTCACGTGGATTGAGATATATAGTTGACTAGTATACTTGCCCTCTAGATATATCTGAGCATATCGTATCAGTTACATAACTGTACTAATACGAGCATGCAAACAAAGGATTACCATAATAGGATTTCAATCCACAATTGTCTTGACAAATCCCATTTGAATTTGTTAAACGCCTTGATCCTGATACTTCTATTCTATTACCTCGCCCATGAACTCTTTATTATTGATCTTCGTCTTCCCTTACTTCGGAAAGACGAAACCTCGTGCCTAGTATAAGTTGATATATAGACAGTACTAGATATACCCCACAGGCCAGTCGCATTGTGACGACCCTTTTATATATGATTAAGGGAATACCATAGGTGGTATGTTTGGTGTTAAATACTTGAGGATTCAATAATATGATTCAATAAGTTGGGGCATAGCTTTCTTAGATATATAGCCTTAGATGATAGATGGGTAAAATCTAAGTTGGGTAGAGACCGCAATGGTTACTTGAGAGGAATTCTTTGAACCCTACTCTATTTTAATTTTGAGGACGAAATTTTTATAAGTTGGGTAGATTATAAGCCCCCTGATTTTCAGAATTTTAAATTTGGATTTTTCCCCAAATTATCTGAATTTTCGGGAATCGTGACCTAGGCCTTTGTTGATTCCAGGATTTTTTAATTGCGGTTAATTCCTACCAAAATATTATGGAAATAATATTTTATGGTGTAAAACAGAAAACCGGACACATGGCATTTTTTGGTGAGTTTATTGGACTACGGAATGATTTTTAAAGCCCTAGAAACCAATTTAGAATTAAACCGAATTTAAATCCGTACCAACGCCCGAAATCCCCATGAGAGCCGAAGCCAAGCCCAAGGAGCGTGACCCAGCCCGAATCCTAGGTCTAACCCTAGTACAATTCCTGTAATGTATAAATACCTATTTTCCTAGTTTTTCTACACAAGTAAAAAGAAGAAAAGAAATAATTTCTAAATCAAATCCCTAATCCCTAAATCAAGAATCCCTAACCCTAACCCTAGTCATCAGCCGCCACCCCTTTCCCTGACCACCCCCGGCCGACTTCATCCACCCCCGCGGCTGCTACGGTTGCAGCGCCACCGACCCGCGCTGTGCTCCCCACCGGACTGAGCGGCCCCCGACCCGCGCGGACGCCGTTCCCCCTCTGCTCTGCTCGGCGCGGACGCCGCCCCCTCTGTACACCTCCGGCCACCCGATTTTCCCCTCCGCCTTCATCCCCGAGACCTCGCGCCTCCCGCACCAACCCACCTCGTCGCTCCGGTGGTCTTCTCCTTCAGCAGAGCGCCCTGAACCCTCCGCCCTCTTCACGACGAAGCGCCGCCCGAGACCAGCCGTAGAGCCTGACTTCGCCGTAGCAGCCTCCGGACCCCACCGGAGTCGACGCCTCCTACTCCCCTACTCCACCACCTACTTCCGGCCTCCCTCCAGCAGCTCCGCCCAGCCACCCTAGGCTCAGCCCGACCCCGCCGTCCACCGACCCAAACGCCTCCAGCTCCTCATCTCCTTCCTCCGGCGAAGTTCCGACGAGCCAGTTGCCTCCGCGAAGCTCCGACTAGCCGACCAGCATCCTCCCGACTCAGGCGACACCCATCTCTGTCCAGCGTAGCCTCCGTCGAGCTCGGACACAGCAGAAATCTAAGCCATAGGAGGACACGGCTTGGACACGACGCAGGACACGGCTCGAGACACAAGGATACGAGAATTCGCAGTTTCCCGAAGCCCTGTACAGGTACTCGTATCTTCCTCATCGTAACTCTGATTTCAAATCAGTCAGTTGCATCGCGTAGACTGTATGACCCTCTCGGTGCCCGGACAAACCGTTCGGGGCATCGCGTCCGGTGGTGATCGCACACCGCGATCCAAAAACAGGAAAACCAACAACCCAATTTACCCCGGAACCGAGGACGCCCCGCCAAACGGGATGACTTGGTCGCGCGCGGTCTTCACAGATACGTGCGCGTCCTCGATACGGACGTGTAGGATTTCGCGGAAGTTGATTTGGATGTGCGTGCACACCGGAATCAACGCGTATCCGCCGACGACACCCCGTATCTGACCTTTCTGGAACACGCCCTAACTTTGTGTACACACGTCGAATCGAGACGAAACTTGCGCCATCGGACTCGTAGCGATACGCTGGTCCTGTGACCCAAGTTTGGTTCAATTCTGAGAACGTTGACGAAATCGCGTGTCGTGGGCCCCATAGGCCCCGCTCGACGGGCAATTTTGTGATCGGCTCATCGGAATCCAATTCTGGAAGTTTCGTTGGGTTCGTATCATCGTTCCTGACTTGTAGACGCTGAGTTTGCAGAATTTGGAGACATTTGACCCTGATGCGCTTTTCGGTGCAAAGTGGCCCACATGTGGACCCCGCTTTAGCCAAAAAATGACCTTTTTGCCCCTGTGTCCAAATTGGACTCAAGTACAGGCGTTTTTAGCTATTTGATATTTTCTGAATCTAATGGTAATGTTTATTTCAGCAACCGGAGTAGTACCTGCAGACCACACTGAGACCAGAGCTACAGTTGGAGCCAGGACCCCAGGCAAGTGTACCTTGCCAAACTCTGCAGTATTGTTACATATTTTTCTTGCTTCTTTATAGTGGTGTGCATGCTTAACCTAGGACCGTGTGACGTACTTAGCGTCCGATTATCAGTCGGGTGCCAACACCGTACGCGGTGTTGTGTATTGTCATCTAGAGATGGACATTCGTGACCCTTTATATTCCCGTACTTGTCATACCAAGTACACTTGACCCAGGACACTTGACACTGTTCATGAGACAGGATCTTCCCGAGATATTTGTGGTGATTCTGTATAGGATACAGGACCTGACATTGATATTATATCCCTAGACATTAGATGACTTGTGCATTAGATATGATTGTGCGTGTCATGGACATGAGACGTGTGATTACATTGGGTGGGGAGAGACACACAGACTACAGGCTGATCATATATATATACACCCCTATTATCGTGAGGCACAAGACTCTGAAGCCCGAGCTTGGCCCATTACTCATTATTACTGCTGCTACCGGCTCCCCTACATAGAGCTTGTAGTATGCTTCAGCCTGAGTTCTAGTGCTGCTCTCATCTTGCATATCACTTAGCTGGTTATTTTAGTATTCCCTTATTGTTCCATCTATTGCTGGAGAGACCCGCAGGCTACAGGTTGACTAAATTATGCCGGCTACTCAGTCTCCCGCTGAGCTAGACCACCTCATGATATCACTGCTACCGGCTCCCCTACACAGAGCTTGTAGTGGTTTCAACCTGAGTACTTTTGATGTTCTCTCTTTTGCATTTCACACAGATGATTACATACTTATCATATTTATTTTATTATTTGTTGTACTGTATTTATTTTGGCATGAGCTTTCTTGTACCTTGCTATGTCCCCTGAGGACCTGGATCTGGATTATGTCCCCAGGATTTACAGACGAGATCTATCCCGAGGTATACGGGACCGCAGCAGGAGCAGATTCAGGAGCTGATACAGGGGCTGTACCGACCTTCGAGGACGAGATCACACTAGAGGACTTCTTCTGAGTATTGTCTGGTGATACTCATTTATCTCTATTTCCAGTTTCTTTATTTTCAGTCTATTGCATTGTTGTATCAGACTTGTTCTCGGATTGTTCTCCGAGACACTGTTATTGAGATTGTTAGTTATTTCCTTTGTATTTATTCTGGCATTTGATCTATGATTATCTGTGTTGGATGAGATTAGTATAGACTGTGGTTTGTATCATTGGACCTACTTATTCTTATATTACAGCTTAAGCATGCCCCGATGGATCCATTAAATTGGGTTGTCCATCGGTGTGTGCTGCTGGCCATTGCCACGCGTCCGGTCCCTCGGTATTTTGGGACTGGGGCGTGACATAGTTTTTGTGGTGGCCCATGCAGGTCAACGACTAAATTGTTCGGTTTCAACTTAGGGACCGAGCAAGCCTGCAATAAGAATAGGATAAGTTTCTAGGATCTCATCCACTTGCTTGAAACGTTCTTGATATCTATATCAGATTCGAATTTAAATTCTTGACTCGCATCCTGCCGATTCTTGTGCGCCTCTTATTATTTATTTTGGTTGCAGAGTTATGGATTCACGAACAAACAACGAGACTCCTGCCAGATCACCACGAGATGATGTGGTAACCAACGGAGATGAAGTGACACCAGTTAGTGAAGGTCCATCATCACAGCAAGCAAGTCAGCATGCCTCGAGAATCCCGGAAGATGACGTTCCACCATCGACGCAGTTGGCTCCACCGACGCCTACCATTCCACAAGGGCAGGCTATGGACGAACAACAGATGTTTCGCATGTTCTATGCGATGATGCAAGCCCAACAGAAGGTTCAGGAAGAAGCCCAGCAAATCCAAGCGGAGAAGTTCATCGACAGATTTAGCTCGGAGCTACGGAGATTAATCAGCCCCACTACAACTACCTTAGACGAGAATGTTCTTGCTACAGCACGACCCATGGAGTGCAACACAAGGATAGAGTCCAGCCAGAAGCGGCCGTATGCATCAGCACCAGACCAAGCACAACAGGAAAGAGCTGCAAAGCGACCACAGATGAATCCACCACCGAGAGCAGCACCAAGAGCCTTAGTTCTTCCAACTTGTCACTACTGTGGCAAGATAGGCCATATTCAAAAAGAATGCAGACGCAAGTTAGGATTATGCTTGATTTGCAGAAATAGTCAACACTTAGCCAAGGATTGTCTTCAGCATCGAGAGAAAGCCCTGATGATTCAACAACCAGCCACATCAGCACCAGCTGAAGCACCACAAGAAGAAGCTACACAAAGACCTCAAGTACACCAGCCACCAGAAACAACTCCACAGACAATACCTGTCTGTCCATATTGTCGCAAGCGAGGCCATACTGAGGACGAGTGCAGACGAAAAAGGAAAGTATGTTTAGCTTGCGGATCCAGTCAGCATTCACTGAAGGAATGCCCCGAATGTCGAGAAAAAGCGCTAATGTCACCAGCACCAACGCCAGCCTCTCCAGCATTGGAAGCACCGCAAACGAGAGTTGAAGGAGTCAGACCACCAGTCCCAGGAGGGAATCAGCCGAGGCCACCCCTGGAACCACAAGCAACACTCTTCCAGCAGGCTCAACAGCAGCAGAGGAATCAACTGCAAGAACGTGAACAAGCTCCAACGATGACTTTGGAAGACGCGCAGACCCATGGAGTAGCTAATGCGCATAATTTGTCGTAGTTATCTGTTTATCGATTTGTTTTATCTCGTGCCTATTGGTTCGTGACCCCAGCCCTAACCTATGTAATTTTGAACTTGCTAATAATTTATAACCTAGAATGTTTTTATAATTGATAACTGTAGATATTATAGAGCCTTTTGTTATTGTGCTTATTTTGTGTTGTTTTGAGAACTTGAATTAAGTGTACCCCCTTTCATCATCATCTAGCATACTTACATTTGTTGTACCACCTTGACTTATGCTGCTAATATAGCCTAGTTTTGCAAGCTTATCCTTTTATCGAGCTTGTTCATGACATCCGTATTAGTGGGTCGACACACTAATACAATTGTCTATTCAGAATCAGTGTATTACGGTCTGATCAATCTTAGTACATTTTGGTTCGCTTTTCGCACGACTACTGCACGTGGATTGAGATATATAGTTGACTAGTATACTTGCCCTCTAGATATATCTGAGCATATCGTATCAGTTACATAACTGTACTAATACGAGCATGCAAACAAAGGATTACCATAATAGGATTTCAATCCACAATTGTCTTGACAAATCCCATTTGAATTTGTTAAACGCCTTGATCCTGATACTTCTATTCTATTACCTCGCCCATGAACTCTTTATTATTGATCTTCGTCTTCCCTTACTTCGGAAAGACGAAACCTCGTGCCTAGTATAAGTTGATATATAGACAGTACTAGATATACCCCACAGGCCAGTCGCATTGTGACGACCCTTTTATATATGATTAAGGGAATACCATAGGTGGTATGTTTGGTGTTAAATACTTGAGGATTCAATAACATGATTCAATAAGTTGGGGCATAGCTTTCTTAGATATATAGCCTTAGATGATAGATGGGTAAAATCTAAGTTGGGTAGAGACCGCAATGGTTACTTGAGAGGAATTCTTTGAACCCTACTCTATTTTAATTTCGAGGACAAAATTTTTATAAGTTGGGTAGATTATAAGCCCCCTGATTTTCAGAATTTTAAATTTGGATTTTTTCCCAAATTATCTGAATTTTCGGGAATCGTGACCTAGGCCTTTGTTGATTCCAAGATTTTTTAATTGCGGTTAATTCCTACCAAAATATTATGAAAATAATATTTTATGGTGTAAAACGGAAAACCGGACACATGGCATTTTTTGGTGAGTTTATTGGACTACGGAATGATTTTTAAAGCCCTAGAAACCAATTTAGAATTAAACCGAATTTAAATCCGTGCCAACGCCCGAAATCCCCATGAGAGCCGAAGCCAAGCCCAAGGAGCGTGACCCAGCCCGAATCCTAGGTCTAACCCTAGTACAATTCCTGTAATGTATAAATACCTATTTTTCTAGTTTTTCTACCCAAGTAAAAAGAAGAAAAGAAATAATTTCTAAATCAAATCCCTAATCCCTAAATCAAGAATCCCTAACCCTAACCCTAGTCATCAGCCGCCACCCCTTTCCCTGACCACCCCCGGCCGACTTCATCCACCCCCGCGGCTGCTCCGGTTGCAGCGCCACCGACCCGCGCTGTGCTCCCCACCGGACTGAGCGGCCCCCGACCCGCGCGGACGCCGTTTCCCCTCTGCTCTGCTCGGCGCGGACGCCGCCCCCTCTGTACACCTCCGGCCACCCGATTTTCCCCTCCTCCTTCATCCCCGAGACCTCGCGCCTCCCGCACCAACCCACCTCGCCGCTCCGGTGGTCTTCTCCTACAGCAGAGCGCCCTGAACCCTCCGCCCTCTTCACGACGAAGCGCCGCCCGAGACCAGCCGTAGAGCCTGACTTCGCCGTAGCAGCCTCCGGACCCCACCGGAGTCGACGCCTCCTACTCCCCTACTCCACCATCCACTTCCGGCCTCCCTCCAGCAGCTCCGCCCAGCCACCCTAGGCTCAGCCCGACCCCGCCGTCCACCGACCCAAACGCCTCCAGCTCCTCATCTCCTTCCTCCGGCGAAGTTTCGACGAGCCAGTTGCCTCCGCGAAGCTCCGACTAGCCGACCAGCATCCTCCCGACTCAGGCGACACCCATCTCTGTCCAGCGTAGCCTCCGTCGAGCTCGGACACAGCAGAAATCTAAGCCATAGGAGGACACGGCTTGGACACGACGCAGGACACGGCTCGAGACACAAGGACACGAGAATTCGTAGTTTCCCGAAGCCCTGTACAGGTACTCGTATCTTCCTCATCGTAACTCTGATTTCAAATCAGTCAGTTGCATCGCGTAGACTGTATGACCCTCTCGGTGCCCGGACAAACCGCTCGGGGCATCGCGTCCGGTGGTGATCGCACACCGCAATCCAAAAACAGGAAAACCAACAACCCAATTCACCCCGGAACCGAGGAGCCACGCCAAACGGGACGACTTGGTCGCGCGCGGTCTTCACAGATACGTGCGCATCGTCGATACGGACGTGTAGGATTTCGCGGAAGTTGATTTGGATGTGCGTGCACACCGGAATCAACGCGTATCCACCGACGACACCCCGTATCCGACCTTTCTGGAACACGCCCTAACTTTGTGTACACACGTCGGATCGAGACGAAACTTGCGCCATCGGACTCGTAGTGATACGCTGGTCCTGTGACCCAAGTTTGGTTCAATTCTGAGAACGTTGACGAAATCGCGTGTCGTGGGCCCCATAGGCCCCGCTCGACGGGCGATTTTGTGATCGGCTCATCGGAATCCAATTCTGGAAGTTCCGTTGGGTTCGTATCATCGTTCCTGACTTGTGGACGCTGAGTTTGCAGAATTTGGAGACCTTTGACCCTGACGCGCTTTTCGGTGCAAAGTGGCCCACATGTGGACCCCGCTTTGGCCCGAAAATGACCTTTTTGCCCCTGTGTCCAAATTGGACTCAAGTACAGGCATTTTTAGCTATTTGATATTTTCTGAATCTAATGGTAATGTTTATTTCAGCAACCGGAGTAGTACCTGCAGACCACACTGAGACCAGAGCTACAGTTGGAGCCAGGACCCCAAGCAAGTGTACCTTGCCAAACTCTGCAGTATTATTACATATTTTTCTTACTTCTTTATAGTGCTGTGCATGCTTAACCTAGGACCGTGTGACGTACTTAGCGTCCGATTATCAGTCGGGTGCCAACACCGTACGCGGTGTTGTGTATTGTCATCTAGAGATGGACATTCGTGACCCTTTATATTCCCGTACTTGTCATACCAAGTACACTTGACCCAGGACACTTGACACTGTTCATGAGACAGGATCTTCCCGAGATATTTGTGGTGATTCTGTATAGGATACAGGACCTGACATTGATATTATATCCCTAGACATTAGATGACTTGTGCATTAGATATGATTGTGCGTGTCATGGACATGAGACGTGTGATTACATTGGGTGGGGAGAGACACACAGACTACAGGCTGATCATATATATATACACCCCTATTATCGTGAGGCACAAGACTCTGAAGCCCGAGCTTGGCCCATTACTCATTATTACTGCTGCTACCGGCTCCCCTACACAGAGCTTGTAGTATGCTTCAGCCTGAGTTCTAGTGCTGCTCTCATCTTGCATATCACTTAGCTGGTTATTTTAGTATTCCCTTATTGTTCCATCTATTTTTGGAGAGACCCGCAGGCTACAGGTTGACTATATTATGCCGGCTACTCAGTCTTCCGCTGAGCTAGACCACCTCATGATATCACTGCTACCGGCTCCCCTACACAGAGCTTGTAGTGGTTTCAACCTGAGTACTTTTGATGTTCTCTCTTTTGCATTTCACACAGATGATTACATACTTATCATATTTATTTTATTATTTGTTGCACTACATTTATTTTGGCATGAGCTTTCTTGTACCTTGCTATGTCCCCTGAGGACCTGGATCCGGATTATGTCCCCAGGATTTACAGACGAGATCTATCCCGAGGTATACGGGACCGCAGCAGGAGCAGATTCAGGAGCTGATACAGGGGCTGTACCGACCTTCGAGGACGAGATCACACTAGAGGACTTCTTCTGAGTATTGTCTGGTGATACTCATTTATTTCTATTTCCAGTTTCTTTATTTTCAGTCTATTGCATTGTTGTATCAGACTTGTTCTCGGATTGTTCTCCGAGACACTGTTATTGAGATTGTTAGTTATTTCCTTTGTATTTATTCTGGCATTTGATCTATGATTATCTGTGTTGGATGAGATTAGTATAGACTGTGGTTTGTATCATTGGACCTACTTATTCTTATATTACAGCTTAAGCATGCCCCGATGGATCCATTAAATTGGGTTGTCCATCGGTGTGTGCTGCTGGCCATTGCCACGCGTTCGGTCCCTCGGTATTTTGGGACTGGGGCGTGACAATTACTAACCATTCCCTTAGATTCCCACAGCCGCCCCCTTGAAGCAGCAACCAAACAGTGCACTTCCCCCCTTATGCCCGCGCCCAAGCAAGAACCCCCACGTTAGTTAACCCAACCCGCCTCCTCTCTCTTCCTTTAATATATATATATATATATATATATATATATATATATATATATATTTATTTATTTATTTATTTATTTCTCTAAACCCTAAACCTAATCATCCAGACCCTTCCTCTTCCCTTCTAGACCTAGAGAGCGCCGCCACCGCAGCCGGAGAACCCCGCCAGGCCGTCCAAACCAATCCCGACGACCGCGACCCCGCGCACTGCAGATTCCTACAGCGAGGTACCTGTGTTCCGGAGTTGTTTTCGTCGACTCGCTCATCCAAACGCCATACCGTCTTCACCAGTATGCTCATCCCTTAACCCTCTTCCATATCTGTGTGATAGTAGACCTCGAACAACACATAACCCTAGGCGAAAATAATGCCAAAGTTGGCAGAAACAGACCAAATTCTGGGATCGTGCGGTGACCACCATGTTTCGGAGTTCGTATCTCCCACCACAGAGATCCGAATTTGATGATTCTTTTTGGTATGCATAGACCACTTGACCTAGTTTAATTTCTGTTAAATAACCCTAGATTATTAACTGCTGTAGTCATAATTAAATTTGTTGGAAAATCCCATGAACCCACTTTTCCCATATTTCCAAAAGTTATGAAACAGAGCGCACCCCGCCAAACGGGACTGCCCCGTCGTGTACCAAGTGTACTGAAAGGTGCGCGCAGCATAACCGGACACGTAAAAATTTGTGAAAACTGATTCGGACGTGTGTGCGCGCCGGAATCAGCCCGTATCTGCGGACACACCCCGTGTCGTAATTTTTGTGGAAGTCGCGCGCATTTTCTGCACGCTCGTCAAATTATGACGAAACTTATGCCATGGGACTCATGGTAACGCGCTGGTACTGTGACACAATTTTCACACAATTCTGAGATAGTTGACCAAGTCGCTAATTGGCGGGCCCCATAGTTGATTTTTTGGGCAAAATTGTGTTCGGCCCATCGGAATCCACATTTGGACATATCGTTGGGTTCGTATTGACATCTAGAATTGTTTGACCTATAACTTGTCCCATTTAGAGACTGTTACCCTTAGCACGTTTTTCGGTGCGAAGCGGACCACACGTGGACCCTGCTTTAACCAAAAACTGTGATTTTTGTCCTTGTGTCAAAATTAGACTCAAGGATAGGCGTTTCTAGCTATTTAATATTTTCTAAACCTGTTGGTGGAGTTTATTACAGCTTTTGGAGGAGTACCTGCAGAATTCACTGATACAGGGACAGCTGTTGGTATTCAAACCCCAAGCAAGTGTACCTTGCTAAATCTTGCAGTTCTTGTTACATAATTTCTTGCCTTATTTATATGTTGTACATGCTTAACCTAGGACCGTGTGACTTACTTAGTGTCCGAATAATATTCGGGTGCCAACACCGTACGCGGAGTTGCGTAACGTCACCTAGAGATGGATATCGTGACCCTTTACATTCTCGTACTTGTATTATCAAGTACGTCATACCCAGGACACCTGACACTATTCATGAGACAGAATCTTTCTGAAATATTCAAGGTGATTCTGTGTAGGTTGCAGGATTGTGACATAGACATTATATTCATAGATATTATATGACTTATTGCATTAGCTATGATCTTGCGTGACATGTACATGAGATGTTATGGACATGAGACGTGTGATTACATTGGGTGGGGAGAGACGCAGGCTACAGGCTATTTTATTTATATATGTATTTATTATTGTGAGGCCGTAGACTCTATGTCACGCCCCAGTTCCAAAATACCGAGGGACTGGATGCGTGATTATGGCCAGCAGCATGCACCGATGGACAAACCCAATTTAATGGATCCATCGGGCATACTTAAGCTGTATTACATCAGTCAAGGTTTTACTATTCTCATCCACAGATATAAGATAGCAATAACATCAAAAGAAATATCAAACAACAACAGTCAAAGTAAATAAAATTGGAGAACAATCCGATATTAGTCTGGTTACACAAGTTCTCAAAGACAGGAAATAAAGAGTTTAAATTAACAAAAATTAAAGTCTATGTGCCATAATACTGAGCAGGGCGAAGCAATTGTTCAGGAGAAGTCCTCAGCGATCACCTCGTCCTCAGGTTCAGGTACTGCTCCGAGTAGTGCCCCTGTTCCGTACACCTCAGGGTAGATCTCGTCTGCTATAACTGGAGAACAAAACCAGGTCCTCAGAGGGACGTAACAAGGTACAAAAGAATAAGAGCCATAATACAGTGAATGAACATGCAAGTCAACCAAGATGTTAAACTCAAGAGTAGAATCAGAAATTAATAAGTCTAAGACAGTGGCATGCCGATGTTGCTATCAAACAAATCTGGGTAAATAATTAAACTAACTAAGTGATCATGCAAGTGAGAGTTATTATTCATACTCAGGCTGAGACTACTACAGGATCAGTGACAAGAAACCATAGCAGTGTTTTCTCGAAGGGCCAGTACAGGTGCCAAAGCTCTGTGTCAGAGACTAGGACACTTCCAGATAACAGTATATAATATATATTCAGCCTTGATATGGTAATACTCTCCCCACCCAATGAATCTCACGTCACAGATCTCAATGTTCATGTTACGCAAGATTAAATTAATACAATCGGTCATTTATTAAGTTCTAAGAAAATGAAGCTTAAATCATGAAATCTATATTTTATATAAACCCCCTTGAATAATCAGGAAGATTCTGTATCATGCTTTGTGTCAGGTGTCCTGGGTATAAAATACTTGATAGGGCAAGTAAAACATTCACAGAAATTAAAGCAAGAGAATTAAAATGAATCAATAACTACATTTTATGGCAAGGTACACTTGCCTGGATTTCCTGTTTCAGTTGTAGCTCGAGCTTCAGCTGGATTTCCAGGCAGTACTCCGGTTGCTGAAATAGACATCACCATCAGGTCCAGAACACATCAATCAGCTAGGAACGCCTGTCCTTGTGTCCAATTTGAAGACAAGGGCAAAAACGTCATTTTCGGGTCAAGGCGGGGTCCAGATGTGGGCCGCTTTGTACCGAAAAACGCGTCAAGGTCAAATGTCTCAAAATCAGTCCAACTTAGTGTCAACAAGCCAGGAACGATGATACGAACCCAACGGAACTTCTAGAATTGGATTCCGATGAGCCGTTCTCAAAATCGCCCGTCGGTTGGAGCCTGTGGGGCCCACGACACACGATTTTGTCAACGTTCTCAGAATCGAACCAAAGTGGCTCACAGGACCAGCGTATTGCTACGAGTCCAATGGCACAAGTTTCGTCTCGATCTGACTTGTGTACACTAAGTTACAGCGAGAAACAGAAAGTACGGATACGGGGCGGTGTCCCGGATACGCACTGATCCCGGTGTGCACGCATATCCGAATCAGCTTCTGCGAAAGCCCGCACGTCCGTATCTACGACGCGCACGTATCTGTGAAGACCGCACGCGACCAAGTCGTCCCGTTTGGCGGGGCGTACTCGATACCGGGGTGAAACAGGGTCTGGTTTTCCTATTTTTGGATCGCGGTGTGCGATCACCACAGGACGCGATGCCCCGAGCGGTATGTCCGGGCACCGAGAGGGTCAAACAGGCTACGCGATAAAATTTACGGAATCGAAATCCGAGCTACGAGCACAAAGTTATGAATACTTGAAGTGGTCCGAGAAACCGAGTTTAAACCGTGTCTGACACACGATACACTGTGTCCGAGTACTGTTCACTAGGGTTAGGGTTTTCCGTGTCCAGTCTTCTGTGTCGGTATCCTGCCTGTGTCCAGCTGAGTCTTCTGCTGTGTCTGGCCGAGGAGGGTGGAAGCAACTCCGACAGGTCGTCGACGAGCTCGGGGAGGTGGCGTTGGGCGGAGCAGCGGGTCCTGGACTCGGGTCGGCCGGTTCTGCGGGCTGATCTCGGGCGGGGACGGCGAGGGTCACGCAGGCCGAGGGGAGAGAGGGGAGGGGTGGTTCTGGAGTCGTAGGGCGCTGGGGTGAGGAGGAACTGGGCGGAGGGAGTCTGCCGGAGATCGTCGGCGGCGATGTGGCAAGTCGGTGAGGGCTAGGGTTCGGCCGGTGATGGTTGGGGTTTATATAGCAGTCGAGAGGGAGAGGAGGAGTCGACCAGTGGGGGAGGAGAGGAAGAGGGTACGGCTGAGGAAGAGGGGCCAGCGGCGGTTGAACGGAGACGAAGGGGAAGCATCTCCGGCGGTTACACGGCGGCGGGGAGGAGTTCAGTCGGCTGAACGGTTGGGGAAGGGGAGAAGGGGTTGCGGGCCGGGTCGGGTGGACGGGTCGGGTCAGGCGGATCCGACCCGATCCGAAAATCAACTATGCAGGTCGGGTAATGGGTTAACGGGTCGGGTCTGGGTTGGACCCGGATCTGACCCGATAAGGAATTGGGTTTATAAATAAACCGGTTTGGTTTGGTTCAGTTTTATATGGTTTGGTTTATTTATTAAAAAACCTGGTTTATTTAATTAATAAATAAATTAGTATTTTGGGCTTTTAAAATTCATTCGGGGTCCAATAAATTCTCGGAAAATTACCCTATGTCTGGTTTTCTATTTTACACCATAAAATATTATTTTCATAATATTTTAATATGATTTAATAATAATTAAAAATCTTTTAATAATTAAAACACCTGATTTAAATTAGGAAAAATTGCCAGAAAATTCCAGAAATTCCAGAAAATGTAAAAATCCAAAAATTTAATTTTCTTGAAAATCAGGGGGATTACACTCTACATCAGAGCTAGGCATATTACGTGATATTCCTGCTACCGGCTCTCCGACACAGAGCTTGTAGCGGTCTCAGCCTGAGTACTAGTGATGCGCTCACTTGCATTTCACATAGATGGTTACATATTTACCCTATTTATTTTATTTATTGTTGCACTGTATTTACTTTGGCTTGTATTATTTTATACCTTGCTATGTCCCCTGAGGACCTGGATCCGGATTATGTCCCCAGGATTAGCAGACGAGATCTATCCCGAGTTATACGTATCACGACCCGCACCCGGATATTGGGACACGAGTACATGGGTACGTCCAGCCTACGCCGCAGTGTCGACGGTAGTACGCTGTCTAGGGCATATCCACAGTTAAATTAACTCTAGCTCATTCACAGTAATTAAACAGGCAAGGAAAAGAAAGGAAATGCTGAGATTTTATAAACTGAAAATGACAATCAGATCCAGAGTTATTACAAAACTAGAAGTTAAATCGGGAACAAATCCGATTAATAAGATGAAAGGAAAACAAATAACTAATGCTAACTACTCTGCAGGAGTAGTCTCCTGTGGGGGAACCTGCTCTGCAACTGTATCACCTACTGCCTCATAGGGACCATAATAGGTGGGGGCAAGGTTCTCATCATCGCCTAAAGCAACGGATCCAGTCAGGAAAGGAGCAAAGTACACAATGCACAACAAGATTAAACTAAATATTTATGACAATTAAAGTGAGTATCATATTGGGAATATGTATAAAAGAAACACAATATCTCAGAGTTAATGCTATAAACAGGAATATGAGAAAGCAGAAATAGATGAGACAGGAAATGAAACTACTACAGTCAGCAAGAACTATAACAAGATCCAGAAACTATCTGTGTGAACTTGTGTTTGTTTTAGAATACATAGTTGGCATGTAGGGGTTTATAAGGCTAATCTGGCCGTCATAAACGACTATTAAACAGGGATAATCGAGATCTAGCTGAGAGTACAGTCGCGTACCAACAGCTATTAAACACGACAGGGGAAAGGGTAAACTACATGCCTTCTAGTATTCTCCCACCCGACATGAAAATAAGACATAAAAAAAACCAGTATTCAAGACATAAAATCTAGTGTTCTAGAACTATGTGTAATCATCAAGGATACTAGTAAAGTAGGGAATTAATTATCACAAAATAAAGATTTAACTTGAAGTGCAGGTACTTGCCTGTTGTTTGGATCCAATTATAGTTGGGTGTCTCGGAGAAATTTCCAGAGATGAGTCCAGATGCTGAAATAAATATTACCATCATGCTCAGAAGATATCAAATAGTTAGAAACGCATGTCCTTGGGTCCAATTTGGAGACAAGGGCAGAAACGGCAGTTTCGGGTCAAAACGGGGTCCGCCGGTGGGCCCGCTTTGCACCAAAAATATATCCGGGTCAACGGTCTCCAAATTCACCAAACTTAGTGTCAACAGGTCAGGAACGATGATACGAACCCAACGGAACTTCCAGATTTGGATTCCGATGAGCCGATCACAAAATTGCCCGTCGAACGGGGCCTGTGGGGCCCACGACACGCGATTTCGTCAACGTTCTCAGAATCGAACCAAACTTGACCCACAGGACCAGCGTATCGCTACGAGTCCGATGGCGCAAGTTTCGTCTCGATCCGACGAGTGTACAAGAAGTTAGGGCAAATTGTAGAAAAGTCGGATACGGGACGATGTCCGCGGATACGCGTTGATTCCGGTGTGCACGCACACCCGAATCAGCTTCCGTGAATTCTCACACGTCCGTATCGACGGCGCGCACGTATCTGTGAAGACCGAACGCGACCAAGTCGTCCCGTTTGGCGGAGCGTACTCAGTTTCGGGGTGAAATAGGGTCTGGTTTTTCCTGTTTTTGGATCGCGGTGTGCGATCACCCCAGGATGCGATGCCCCGAGCGGTTTATCCGGGCACCGAGAGGGTCATACAGGCTTCCCAACGCAATTTACGAAATTAAAAATGGGGCAGCAAGGAGAAAGATATGAGTACCTGAACTGGGTCTCAGAAAATCGGAAAAACTGTGTCCGCGTCGTGTCCGACACAAAAATTGGGGAAATTAGGGTTAGGGTTTGCTTCTGCCGTCTCCTGGCTGTCCGGACTCGGGCGGCTGGACTCGGGGACACGCGGCGGCTGGCTCTGGCACCGAGGGCGAGGGGTCAGGGCGGTCCCGGCCGTGGGGGAACGTCGGTCGAAGGCGGGCAGAGCTGCGGTGAGTTGGGGGGCCCGACGTCGGCTGAAGGGGGAGGAGGAAGGAGGAGACGAGGGAGGAGGCTGGGGCGAAGTCGTCCGGTGGCGAGGCGGCCCACGGAGACGGCTGCGGTGGCGGTGGGTGTTTAGGGTTCCGGCAAGGGGGGTTAGAGGTGGCCGGGGGTTCTCGGGGGGGGCTTTTTAAAGGGGGAGGAAGGGCGGGGCTAACACGGAGAAGGCGGAGGAGAGGGGACGACGTGGGGGGGTGCTGGCCGGGCGGAGCGGGGATTCCGGCGACGTGGCCGGAGGGGAAGGCGGCGGAGGAAACGGTCAGCAGTCGTGGGGAGGGGAAAGGGTCGGCGGGTCGGGTCTCGGGCGGTCCGGGTCTGGCCGACCCGACCCGACCCGCGAGCGGTTGCGGGCTGGGCTAGGCCCAGCGGGCTGGGCCAGAGGGAACGGGCCGGGCTGAAAAATAATAAGGAAAATAATAATAATAATAATAATAATAATAATAATAATAATAATAATAATAATAATAATAAATAAATAGTTTTTTGGGCATTTAAAAATATGTCCGGGGTCCAATAAATTCCAGAAAAATTACCCTAAGTCCTGTTTTCCATTTTACACCCAAAAATGTTATTTTCATAATATTTTAATATTATTTATTATCAATTAAAAATCATATAATAATTTAAAACCCTGATTTTAATTACAAAAAATTCCCAAAAAATTCCAGAAAATTGTGAAAATTCCAATTTTAATATTTTTAAAAAATCAGGGGCTTACAATCTACCCAACTTATAAAATTTTGTCCTCAAAATTTAAATTATGGCAAGGTCCTCACTGTCCAAACTCACTTGATTACAGTCTAACGGGTTTCTCTCAGGTGGACATTGCGGTCGCTACCCAACTTAGAATTTTACCCATATATCCTCTAAGGCTGTACAACTAGTAAAGCTAGGTCCCAACTTAATAAATCATGGTATTGAATCTTTAAGTCTTTAACACAAATACGCCACCTATGGTATTCCCTTAGTCATAGAGGGTCATCAACAGTTCGACCAGTCTGAGGGGTATATCTAGCACTACAAATCAAACTTATACCAAACACAGGATTTTGTCTTTCCGAAATAAGGGAAGACGAGGATCAATAATAAGGAGTTTAAGGGCGAGGTGGTAGAACAGAGGTATAGGGATCAAGGCGTTTAAGGAATTCTAATGGGAATTGTCAGGCGGTTATGGATTGAGATTCTATTCTGGTAATCATTTATTCGCATGCTCGTATTAGTACAGTTATGTAACTGATACGATATGCTCGGACATATTTAGGGGCAAGTATACTAGTTAACTATATATCTCAATCCACGTAAAGTAGTCGGGCAAAATGCGAATCAAAATGTACTAAGGTTGATCAGACTGTAGTACACTGATTCTGAATAGACCCTTGTATTAGTGGGCCACCACAAAAACGTGTCACGACCCGCACCCGGATATTCGGGCACGAGTACGTGGGTACGTCCAGCCTACGCCGCAGTGTCGGCGGTAGTACGCTGTCTAGGGCATATCCACAGTTAAATTAACTCTAGCTCATTCACAGTAATTAAACAAGCAAGGAAAAGAAAGGAAATGCTGAGATTTTATAAACTGAAAATGATAATCAGATCCAGAGTTATTACAAAACCAGAAGTTAAATCGGGGACAAACCCGATTACTAAGATGAAAGGAAAATAAATAACTAATGCTAACTACTCTGCAGGAGTAGTCTCCTGTGGGGGAACCTGCTCTGCAACTGTATCACCTACTGCCTCATAGGGGCCATAATAGGTGGGGGCAAGGTTCTCATCATCGCCTAAAGCAACGGATCCAGTCAGGAAAGGAGCAAAGTACACAATGCACAACAAGATTAAACTAAATATTTATGACAATTAAAGTGAGTATCATATTAGGAATATGTATAAAAGAAACACAATATCTCAGAGTTAATGCTATAAACAGGAATATGAGAAAGCAAAAATAGATGAGACAGGAAATAAAACTACTACAGTCAGCAAGAACTATAACAAGATCCAGAAACTATCTGTGTGAACTTGTGTTTGTTTTAGAATACATAGTTGGCATGTAGGGGTTTATAAGGCTAATCCGGCCATCATAAATAGCTATTAAACAGGGAAAATCAAGATCCGGCTGAGAGTACAGTCGCGTACCAACAGCTATTAAACACGACAGGGAAAAGGGTAAACTACATGCCTTCTAGTATTCTCCCACCCGACATGAAAACAAGACATAAAAAAAACTAGTATTCAAGACATAAAATCCAGTGTTCTAGAACTACGTGTAATCATCAAGGGTACTAGTAAAGCAGGGAATTAATTATCACAAAATAAAGATTTAACTTGAAGTGCAGGTACTTGCCTGTTGTTTGGATCCAATTATAGTTGGGTGTCTCGGGGAAATTTTCAGAGATGAGTCCAAATACTAAAATAAACATTACCATCATGCTCAGAAGATATCAAATAGTTAGAAACGCCTGTCCTTGGGTCCAATTTGGAGACAAGGGCAGAAACGACAGTTTCGGGTCAAAACGGGATCCGCTAGTGGGCCCACTTTGCACCGAAAAACGTGCCCGGGTCAACGGTCTCCAAATTCACCAAACATAGTGTCAACAGGTCAGGAACGATGATACGAACCCAACGGAACTTCCAGATTTGGATTCCGATGAGCCGATCACAAAATCGTCCGTCGAGCGGGGCCTGTGGGGCCTACGACACGCGATTTCGTCAACATTCTCAGAATCGAACCAAACTTGACCCACAGGACCAGCGTATCGCTACGTGTCTGATGGCGCAAGTTTCGTCTCGATCCGACGAGTGTACAAGAAGTTAGGGCAAATTACAGAAAAGTCGGATACGGGGCGATGTCCGCGGATACGCGATGATTCCGGTGTGCACGCACACCCGAATCAGCTTCCGTGAATTCTCACACGTCCGTATCGACGGCGCGCACGTATCTGTAAAGACCGCACGCGACCAAGTCATCCCGTTTGGCGGGGCGTACTCAGTTCCGGGGTGAAACAGGGTCTGGTTTTTTCTGTTTTTGGATCGCGGTGTGCGATCATCACAGGACGCGATACCCCGAGCGGTTTATCCGGGCACCGAGAGGGTCATACAGGCTTCCCAACGCAATTTACGGAATTGAAAATGGGGCAGCGAGGAGAAAGATATGAGTACCTGAACTGGGTCTCAGAAAATCGGGAAAATCGTGTCCGCGTCGTGTCCGCGTCGTGTCCGACACGAAAATTGGGGAAATTAGGGTTAGGGTTTACTTCTGCCGTGTCCTGGCTGGCCGGACTCGGGCGGCTGGACTTGGGGACACGCGACGGCCGGCTCTGGCACCGAGGGCGAGGGGTCAGGGCGGTCCCGGCCGTGGGGGAACGTCGGTCGAAGGCGGGCGGAGCTGCGGTGAGTTGGGGGCCCGACGTCGGCTGAAGGGGGAGGAGGAAGGAGGAGACGAGGGAGGAGGCTGGGGCGAAGTCGTCCGGCGGCGAGGCGGCCCACGGAGACGGCTGCGGTGGCGGTGGGTGTTTAGGGTTCCGGCATGGGGGGTTCGAGGTGGCCGGGGGTTCTCGGGGGGGCTTTTTAAAGGGGGAGGAAGGGCGGGGCTGACGCGGAGAAGGCGGAGGAGAGGGGACGACGTGGGGGGGTGCTGGCCGGGCGGAGCGGGGATTCCGGCGACGTGGCAGGAGGGGAAGGCGGCGGAGGAAACGGTCAGCAGTCGTGGGGAGGGGAAAGGGTCGGCGGGTCGGGTCTCGGGCGGTCCGGGTCTGGCCGACCCGACCCGACCCGCGAGCGGTTGCGGGCTGGGCTAGGCCCAGCGGGCTGGGCTAGAGGGAACGGGCCGGGCTGAAAAATAATAAGGAAAATAATAATAATAATAATAATAATAATAATAATAATAATAATAATAATAAATAAATAAATAAATAGTTTTTGGGCATTTACAAATGTCCGGGGTCCAATAAATTCCAGAAAAATTACCCTAAGTCCAGTTTTCCATTTTACACCCAAAAATGTTATTTTCATAATATTTTAATATTATTTATTATCAATTAAAAATCATGTAATAATTTAAAACCCTGATTTTAATTACAGAAAATTTTCAGAAAATTCCAGAAAATTGTGAAAATCTCAATTTGAATATTTTTTAAAAATCAGGGGCTTACAATACGGAATAGCAGCAGGAGCAAGAGTTGATACAGGAGCTGTACCGATTCCCGAGGATGAGGTGTTGGCGAAAGATTTTTCCTAAGTATCGATGTTTAATACTCAGTATCTACTTTATTCAGACATTTATGTTTTGGTCAGTTGAACCATTGTATCTGATTTATATCGGGTTGTTCCCCGAAGTACTTTGTTAAGACTGGTTGTTGTTTTATATTTCTTATTGCTATTGATCATATTTATCTTCTATGGATGAGATTAGTTTGTGGCATATTTTAGTAGACTTTATTTTACAGCTTAAGTATGCCCTGATGGATCCATTAAATTGGGTTTGTCCATCAGTGTGTGCTGCTGGCCATTGCCACATGTCTAGTCGCTCGGTATTTTAGGACTGGGGCGTGATATTGTTTTTGTGGTGGCCCATGCAGGTCAATGACTAAATCGTTCAATTTTAACTTAGGGACCAAGCAAGCCTGCACTAAGGATAGGATAAGTTATAGGATCTCATCCATTGTTTGAATCATTTTTGAACTCTATATCGAATTCGAATTAATTACTTGATTTGCATCTTGTGTTGATTCCTCTACGCGTTCTTATAGTTTATCTTTTTGGATGCAGAGTAATGGATCCAAGAAACGGAGATGAGAATCCCTTGGGTACGCCATACGATGCTGTGGTTACCTACGAAGACGGAGTGACACCAGAGAATAAAGGACAATCTTCTCAGAGCGATCAAGCCGGCCAGCATAATTCAAGGTTCCGGCGTGATGACCTCCCACCTCTGCCACAGTTCACTCCACTGATGCCTGTTTTTCCACCAGGGCAAGCCATGGACGGACTGCAGATATTTCAAATGTTTTATGCCATGATGCAAGCCCAATAGCAGGTTCAACAAGAGGCTCAGCGTCATAAGGCAGAGTATTTGAGAACCAGCCTAGTAACCGGATTGGAACAGGCGAACCCACAAGCTAGGCGACCAGCGACGGGATCTATCACTAATTTTTGTCAGCTCAAGCCTCGTACCTTTTCTGGCAAGGAGGGGCCAACTGAAGTTCACGAGTGGCTCACGAACACACAACACAAGTTGGAAGCAGCTGAACTTCTAAGGGAGAAATAGATGACTGCTGTCAGGATACAGTTGACTGACAATGCACATCATTGGTGGCTATCAGAAGAGAGGAGGCTTGGACAGAACCAAGTCACTTGGGAAGAGTTCTCCAGACTCTTCCAAGAGATGTACATCCCAGCTGTTGCTCGGTCGGAACTCCGAGACAAGTTCAACCGCCTTATCCAAGGCAATATGTCGGTGGAAGAGTATAACGCTGAATTCATTCGCCTGAGTTACTTCGCCCCTTCTCTAATTCCTACCAAAGAAGAGAAGGCGGAGAAGTTCTTTGACGGACTCAAGTTCGAACTCCAGAGGTTGATCGGATCTGTTGTACCTACATCGTACAGCGACGTCCTTGGTGTAGCACGACGCATGGAGCGTGTCACTAGGAGGGAGTCAAGTCTGAAGCGGCCATTCACATCATCACCATCCAGGGCATCACAGGGGGATTCTGCAAAACGACCCCAGAGGAGTCTACCAGAGAGAGAAGCACCTAGGGCCATATCTCTTCCTACTTGTCACTACTGTGGCAAGGTCGGTCATATTGAGAGGGAGTGTAGATTCAAGTTGGGACTATGCCTGATTTGCGGATCCAACCAGCATCCAGCCAAAGACTGCTCTGAACGCAGAGAGGGAGCACCAAGACTAGCTTTACCTGCACCAAGGCCAGCTTATCCAGCATTGGGAGCACCACAGACGAAAGTTGGAGGAGTCAGACCACCAGCCCCAGGAGGGTATCAGCAGAGGCCACTATTGGTACCATAGGCAGCACTATTTCAGCAGGCTCGGCAGCAGAGAGGTCCAGCTCAGGGACGAGGACAGGCATTTATATTGGCTGTTGAGGAAGAAGCTACTACAGGAGAAGTTATAGCAGGTACTATATTAGTAGCTTCATTACCTGCTGTAGATTTATTTGATTCTGGAGCATCGCATTCATTCATAGCTGCTAGCTTTGAAACCACCCATAGAGTAGCTACCGTACCCCTTCCGAAGACTAAGAGAATTCTTACGGGAGGTAAAATTATCCCAGTTAGTGACATTTGTAGATCTTATTCGGTAGTAGTCTGTGGTAGAGAGATGCAAGCTCAATTTCTGATCTTTTCTATGCCGGATTATGATGTTGTACTTGGTATGTATTGGTTAAGTCAGTACCATGCGACCCTAGATTGCCGACTTGGACGGGTTATATTTAGACCGCCTGGACATCCGTAGTTTGAGTTTCTTCGGGGAGCTATAGAGCACGGTGTTCAGCCTACTCTTAGGGTACTATCTGTAGAAGGGGAGACAGGTTATCCAAGAGTCATATTAGAGTTTGTGGATGTATTTCCTGATGATCTTCCAGGTTTACCACCTGATCGGGAAATAGAATTCACAATAGACTTAACTCCAGGAGCAGAGCCTATCACTTCATCAGTATATCGGCTAGCACCTAAGGAGTTGGTGGAATTGAAGGAACAAGTTGATGATCTTCTGGAGAAGGGTTTTATTCGGCCCAGTGTTTCACCTTGGCGAGCATTCATACTATTTGTACCGTAGAAGGATGGAACAGTACATTTGTGCATTGACTACAGGGCACTAAATGCTGTAACCATTAAGAACCGGTATCCCTTGCCACGCATTGATGACCTATTCGATCAATTGAGTGGTGCTAGGATATTCTCGAAGATTGACCTTAGGTCCGGTTATCACCAGATTAGAGTGAGGAAGGAGGATATACCGAAGACAGCCTTCAGGACCAAGTATGGACATTATGAGTTCTTAGTAATGCCGTTTGGTTTAACCAACGCGCCAGCTGTGTTCATGAGTTTGATGAACAGAGTTTTTCATCAGTACTTGGACAAATTTGTGGTTGTGTTTATTGGTGATATTCTAGTATATTCCAAGAGACACGAAGAGCACGAGGAGCATCTCAGAATTATGCTAGGGACATTGAGGCAGGAGAGGTTGTATGCCAAACTCAGTAAATATGAGTTTTGTATGGATAAGGTGCCTTTCTTGGGACATATTATCTCAGGAGAAGGACTTTCAGTTGATCCAGAGAAGGTTGCTGCAATAGAAACTTTGCCTACACCTACATCAGTTGCAGAAGTGAGAAGTTTTCTCGAACTTGCTGGATATTACCGGAGGTTTGTAGAAAATTTCTCAAGAATTATGGAGCCTATAACGAAGTTGACACATAAGGACCAGGAGTTTGCATTGACAAAAAATTGCCAGAAGGCCTTTGAAGAATTGAAGAGGCGGTTGACAATATCACATGTCTTGACTCTTCCTTCAGGGTCAGAAGGTTTTGTTGTTTATAGTGATGCGTCAGGTAGTGGACTAGGATGTGTTTTGATGCAACATGGCAAAGTTATCACTTATGCATCAAGACAGTTGAAGGTCCATGAGAAGAACTACCCAACGCACGATCTTGAGCTAGCTGCAGTAATATTTGCACTGAAGATTTGGAGGCACTATTTTTATGGAGAGAAGGTAGAAATCTTTACTGATCACAAGAGTCTGAAGTATGTATATACTCAGAAGGAGCACAACATTAGACAAAGACGTTGGCTTGAGTTGATGGTAGGCTTTGATATAGATCTGCAGTACCACCCGGAAAAGGCGAATGTCGTAGCAGATGCACTCAGTAGGAAGTCCACGGCTTATTTCTTGACGATGCAGCCCCAGCTTTTGAAGGATTTACAGGAGCTCCATATAGAGGTTGTTTTACCAAGACAAAGTGGCTTGATGGCTAATCTCGAAGTTAAGTCGTCACTTGTGGAAAGGATTAAAGAGGCATTGCCCACTGATGCTAGATTTCAAAGACTTAAAGAGAAGACAGAAGCAGGCATGCAGACGGGAATTCGCATACATGAGGATGGGACATTAAGATGCAAAAATCGCCTGTATGTTCCAAATAGAGAATTAAGACAGGAGTTAATGACTGAAGCACATAGCTCTATGTACTCTATTTATCCAGGAGGAACAAAGATGTACCAAGATTTAAGGCAGTACTATTGGTGGCATAGAATGAAGAGGGAGATTGCACGACTTATGGCAAAATATTTAGTATGCCAGCAAGTAAAGGCCGAGCATCAAAGGAATGCGGGTATGTTACAGCCGCTTTCCATACCAGAATGGAATTGGGAACATATCACTATGGATTTTGTCACAGGATTTATAAGAAGCCCCAGTGGAAAAGATGCGGTATGGATTATCGTGGATCGACTCACTAAATCGGCATACTTCTTGCCATTTAGAGTTGGACAGTCCACGAAGGTACTAGCCGACATGTATATACGACAAATCATAAGATTATATAGAGTGCCGGTTAGTATTGTGTCGGATCGTGATTCGAGATTTATATATCATTTTTTAGCACTGCCTACCATCCACAGACAGATGGTCAATCTGAGCGCATGATTCAGATCTTGGAGGATATGCTGCGATCGTGTATGCAAGACTTTGGAGGGTCTTGGGAAGATCATTTGCACTTGGTGGAGTTCTCTTACAACAACAGTTATCAAGCAAGCATCCAGATGGCACCATTCGAGGCGTTATACGGTAGAATGAGCAGATCGCCGATATGCTAGAGTGACTTTGGTGAGCGTCAAATACTGGGTCCAGAGTTGGTAATGCACACAGTGGAGAAGGTAAAATAAATTCAGAATCATCTTCGGGCAGCTCAGGACAGACAGAAGAATTGGGCTGATACACACAGACGTCCCTTAGAGTTCAAAGAAGGAGAGCACGTATTCTTGAGGATTTCACCCACTCGAGGAACTATTAGATTTGGGAGCAGAGGCAAGTTGAGCCCAAGGTACATCGGGCCATTCGATATTCTGGAGCGCATTGGTGAGGTGGCTTATCGTCTTGCATTATCTCCATCCGTAGAGGGAGTGCATGATGTATTCCATATCTCACGGCTAAGAAGGTACGTGACTGACCCAAGTCACGTAGTCGATTATTCTGAGATCGTAGTGGGCCCTAGCCTGAGATATGAAGAACAACCAGTTGGCATACTCGACATCAGTGAGAAGACACTGCGAGGACAGACAATTAGACTGGTTCGTGTAGCTTGGAAACATCACTCTCCTGGCGAATCTACCTGGGAACGAGAGGATATCATGCGCCAGCGTTATCCTCACTTATTCGCAGATGCAGGTATAACCTAAGCATTCTTGTAATTTCCATAGTTCTTTCCTTTAGTAGTTTATTCTTCGATTGCGAGGACGCAATCTTCTTAAGGGGGCTAGATTGTAAACCCCCTAAATTTTTTTAAAAAATTTTAAAGCAATTTTACACAATTTTCTGGGATTAAAACTAAGGTATTTTGTAATTAAATGATTTTCAAATGATGTTAAATAAATGTAATACCCCTATTCCTAGAAATCGTATATACTTTATTTTTATTATTAATTATTATTTAATTATAGTAATTAGTAGCTAATTAGGAGAAATATATTTTTAATAATTTTTATTTTAGGTGTTGGTGCACCTAGAGGATTTATGGGACCATTAGGAATTTTTCGGAATTTATTTCATGTAGGAGACCCCTTGAGCAGTTGCTAACTTGACGATGTACATTATTATAATCTAGAATTTTTCTTATGAGTATATATATATATATATATATATATATATATATATATATATATATATATATATATATATATATAAGTATTATAAAAAGGAAAAGAAAAGAAAAGAAAATAATAAGAATAATAAACTAATAATTAATAACAACTATAAGCAAACCAAAGCAAATCTATTGTAGGCAGAATTAAATTTGTTGGAAAACCCCACGAACCCACTTTTTTCAGATTTCTAAAAGTTGTGAAACGGAGCGCACCCTGCCAAACGGGACCGTCCTGCCGTATACCAAGTATACCGAAGGGTGCGCACAGCGTAACCGGACACGTAAAATTTGCAAAAACTGATTCGGACGCGTGTGCGCGTCGGAATCAGCCCGTATCCGCGGACATACCCC